>CM055116.1:772544725-772909206 GCA_029206835.1 Rana muscosa | reverse complement strand
AGGTCCCTAGAAACAAGGACTTGCACAGTGAAAGAAACTGACACTCTCCCTACCTACAGTTTTCTGTCCCTAGAAAAAATGTTTTTTTTAAGCACAATATAGCACAAGGAGAATTCACTCACTGTCCTTCCAGGTCCCTAGAAACAAGGACTTGCACAGTGAAAGAAACTGACACTCTCCCTACCTACAGTTTTCTGTCCCTAGAAAAAATGTTTTTTTTAAGCACAATATAGCACAAGGAGAATTCACTCACTGTCCTTCCAGGTCCCTAGAAACAAGGACTTGCACAGTGAAAGAAACTGACACTCTCCCTACCTACAGTTTTCTGTCCCTAGAAAAAATGTTTTTTTTAAGCACAATATAGCACAAGGAGAATTCACTCACTGTCCTTCCAGGTCCCTAGAAACAAGGACTTGCACAGTGAAAGAAACTGACACTCTCCCTACCTACAGTTTTCTGTCCCTAGAAAAAATGTTTTTTTTAAGCACAATATAGCACAAGGAGAATTCACTCACTGTCCTTCCAGGTCCCTGGAAACAAGGACTTGCACAGTGAAAGAAACTGACACTCTCCCTACCTACAGTTTTCTGTCCCTAGAAAAAATGTTTTTTTTAAGCACAATATAGCACAAGGAGAATTCACTCACTGTCCTTCCAGGTCCCTAGAAACAAGGACTTGCACAGTGAAAGAAACTGACACTCTCCCTACCTACAGTTTTCTGTCCCTAGAAAAAATGTTTTTTTTAAGCACAATATAGCACAAGGAGAATTCACTCACTGTCCTTCCAGGTCCCTAGAAACAAGGACTTGCACAGTGAAAGAAACTGACACTCTCCCTACCTACAGTTTTCTGTCCCTAGAAAAAATGTTTTTTTAAGCACACTATAGCACAAGGAGAATTCACTCACTGTCCTTCCCAGTCCCTAGAAACAAGGACTTGCACAGTGAAGGAAACTGACACTCTCCCTACCTACAGTTTTCTGTCCCTAGAAAAAATGTTTTTTTTAAGCACAATATAGCACAAGGAGAATTCACTCACTGTCCTTCCAGGTCCCTAGAAACAAGGACTTGCACAGTGAAAGAAACTGACACTCTCCCTACCTACAGTTTTCTGTCCCTAGAAAAAATGTTTTTTTTAAGCACAATATAGCACAAGGAGAATTCACTCACTGTCCTTCCAGGTCCCTAGAAACAAGGACTTGCACAGTGAAAGAAACTGACACTCTCCCTACCTACAGTTTTCTGTCCCTAGAAAAAATGTTTTTTTTAAGCACAATATAGCACAAGGAGAATTCACTCACTGTCCTTCCAGGTCCCTAGAAACAAGGACTTGCACAGTGAAAGAAACTGACACTCTCCCTACCTACAGTTTTCTGTCCCTAGAAAAAATGTTTTTTTTAAGCACAATATAGCACAAGGAGAATTCACTCACTGTCCTTCCAGGTCCCTAGAAACAAGGACTTGCACAGTGAAAGAAACTGACACTCTCCCTACCTACAGTTTTCTGTCCCTAGAAAAAATGTTTTTTTTAAGCACAATATAGCACAAGGAGAATTCACTCACTGTCCTTCCAGGTCCCTGGAAACAAGGACTTGCACAGTGAAAGAAACTGACACTCTCCCTACCTACAGTTTTCTGTCCCTAGAAAAAATGTTTTTTTTAAGCACAATATAGCACAAGGAGAATTCACTCACTGTCCTTCCAGGTCCCTAGAAACAAGGACTTGCACAGTGAAAGAAACTGACACTCTCCCTACCTACAGTTTTCTGTCCCTAGAAAAAATGTTTTTTTTAAGCACACTATAGCACAAGGAGAATTCACTCACTGTCCTTCCCAGTCCCTAGAAACAAGGACTTGCACAGTGAAAGAAACTGACACTCTCCCTACCTACAGTTTTCTGTCCCTAGAAAAAATGTTTTTTTTAAGCACACTATAGCACAAGGAGAATTCACTCACTGTCCTTCCCAGTCCCTAGAAACAAGGACTTGCACAGTGAAAGAAACTGACACTCTCCCTACCTACAGTTTTCTGTCCCTAGAAAAGATGTTTTTTTAAGCACAATATAGCACAAGGAGAATTCACTCACTGTCCTTCCAGGTCCCTGGAAACAAGGACTTGCACAGTGAAAGAAACTGACACTCTCCCTACCTACAGTTTTCTGTCCCTAGAAAAAAATGTTTTTTTTAAGCACACTATAGCACAAGGAGAATTCACTCACTGTCCTTCCAGGTCCCTGGAAACAAGGACTTGCACAGTGAAAGAAACTGACACTCTCCCTACCTAGAGTTTTCTGTCCCTAGAAAAAATGTTTTTTTTAAGCACACTATAGCACAAGGAGCATTCACTCACTGTCCTTCCAGGTCCCTGGAAACAAGGACTTGCACAGTGAAAGAAACTGACACTCTCCCTACCTACAGTTTTCTGTCCCTAGAAAAAATGTTTTTTTTAAGCACAATATAGCACAAGGAGAATTCACTCACTGTCCTTCCAGGTCCCTAGAAACAAGGACTTGCACAGTGAAAGAAACTGACACTCTCCCTACCTACAGTTTTCTGTCCCTAGAAAAAATGTTTTTTTTAAGCACAATATAGCACAAGGAGAATTCACTCACTGTCCTTCCAGGTCCCTGGAAACAAGGACTTGCACAGTGAAAGAAACTGACACTCTCCCTACCTACAGTTTTCTGTCCCTAGAAAAAATGTTTTTTTTAAGCACAATATAGCACAAGGAGAATTCACTCACTGTCCTTCCAGGTCCCTAGAAACAAGGACTTGCACAGTGAAAGAAACTGACACTCTCCCTACCTACAGTTTTCTGTCCCTAGAAAAAATGTTTTTTTTTAAGCACACTATAGCACAAGGAGAATTCACTCACTGTCCTTCCCAGTCCCTAGAAACAAGGACTTGCACAGTGAAGGAAACTGACACTCTCCCTACCTACAGTTTTCTGTCCCTAGAAAAAATGTTTTTTTTAAGCACACTATAGCACAAGGAGAATTCACTCACTGTCCTTCCCAGTCCCTAGAAACAAGGACTTGCACAGTGAAAGAAACTGACACTCTCCCTACCTTCCTCTTTCTGTCCCTAGAAAAAATGTTTTTTTTAAGCACACTATAGCACAAGGAGAATTCACTCACTGTCCTTCCCAGTCCCTAGAAACAAGGACTTGCACAGTGAAAGAAACTGACACTCTCCCTACCTACAGTTTTCTGTCCCTAGAAAAAATGTTTTTTTTAAGCACAATATAGCACAAGGAGAATTCACTCACTGTCCTTCCAGGTCCCTGGAAACAAGGACTTGCACAGTGAAAGAAACTGACACTCTCCCTACCTACAGTTTTCTGTCCCTAGAAAAAATGTTTTTTTTAAGCACACTATAGCACAAGGAGAATTCACTCACTGTCCTTCCAGGTCCCTGGAAACAAGGACTTGCACAGTGAAAGAAACTGACACTCTCCCTACCTAGAGTTTTCTGTCCCTAGAAAAAATGTTTTTTTTAAGCACACTATAGCACAAGGAGCATTCACTCACTGTCCTTCCAGGTCCCTGGAAACAAGGACTTGCACAGTGAAAGAAACTGACACTCTCCCTACCTACAGTTTTCTGTCCCTAGAAAAAATGTTTTTTTTAAGCACAATATAGCACAAGGAGAATTCACTCACTGTCCTTCCAGGTCCCTAGAAACAAGGACTTGCACAGTGAAAGAAACTGACACTCTCCCTACCTACAGTTTTCTGTCCCTAGAAAAGATGTTTTTTTAAGCACAATATAGCACAAGGAGAATTCACTCACTGTCCTTCCAGGTCCCTGGAAACAAGGACTTGCACAGTGAAAGAAACTGACACTCTCCCTACCTACAGTTTTCTGTCCCTAGAAAAAATGTTTTTTTTAAGCACAATATAGCACAAGGAGAATTCACTCACTGTCCTTCCAGGTCCCTAGAAACAAGGACTTGCACAGTGAAAGAAACTGACACTCTCCCTACCTACAGTTTTCTGTCCCTAGAAAAAATGTTTTTTTTAAGCACAATATAGCACAAGGAGAATTCACTCACTGTCCTTCCAGGTCCCTAGAAACAAGGACTTGCACAGTGAAAGAAACTGACACTCTCCCTACCTACAGTTTTCTGTCCCTAGAAAAAATGTTTTTTTTAAGCACACTATAGCACAAGGAGAATTCACTCACTGTCCTTCCCAGTCCCTAGAAACAAGGACTTGCACAGTGAAGGAAACTGACACTCTCCCTACCTACAGTTTTCTGTCCCTAGAAAAAATGTTTTTTTTAAGCACAATATAGCACAAGGAGAATTCACTCACTGTCCTTCCAGGTCCCTAGAAACAAGGACTTGCACAGTGAAAGAAACTGACACTCTCCCTACCTACAGTTTTCTGTCCCTAGAAAAAATGTTTTTTTTAAGCACAATATAGCACAAGGAGAATTCACTCACTGTCCTTCCAGGTCCCTAGAAACAAGGACTTGCACAGTGAAAGAAACTGACACTCTCCCTACCTACAGTTTTCTGTCCCTAGAAAAAATGTTTTTTTTAAGCACAATATAGCACAAGGAGAATTCACTCACTGTCCTTCCAGGTCCCTAGAAACAAGGACTTGCACAGTGAAAGAAACTGACACTCTCCCTACCTACAGTTTTCTGTCCCTAGAAAAAATGTTTTTTTTAAGCACAATATAGCACAAGGAGAATTCACTCACTGTCCTTCCAGGTCCCTAGAAACAAGGACTTGCACAGTGAAAGAAACTGACACTCTCCCTACCTACAGTTTTCTGTCCCTAGAAAAAATGTTTTTTTTAAGCACAATATAGCACAAGGAGAATTCACTCACTGTCCTTCCAGGTCCCTGGAAACAAGGACTTGCACAGTGAAAGAAACTGACACTCTCCCTACCTACAGTTTTCTGTCCCTAGAAAAAATGTTTTTTTTAAGCACAATATAGCACAAGGAGAATTCACTCACTGTCCTTCCAGGTCCCTAGAAACAAGGACTTGCACAGTGAAAGAAACTGACACTCTCCCTACCTACAGTTTTCTGTCCCTAGAAAAAATGTTTTTTTTAAGCACACTATAGCACAAGGAGAATTCACTCACTGTCCTTCCCAGTCCCTAGAAACAAGGACTTGCACAGTGAAAGAAACTGACACTCTCCCTACCTACAGTTTTCTGTCCCTAGAAAAAATGTTTTTTTTAAGCACACTATAGCACAAGGAGAATTCACTCACTGTCCTTCCCAGTCCCTAGAAACAAGGACTTGCACAGTGAAAGAAACTGACACTCTCCCTACCTACAGTTTTCTGTCCCTAGAAAAGATGTTTTTTTAAGCACAATATAGCACAAGGAGAATTCACTCACTGTCCTTCCAGGTCCCTGGAAACAAGGACTTGCACAGTGAAAGAAACTGACACTCTCCCTACCTACAGTTTTCTGTCCCTAGAAAAAAATGTTTTTTTTAAGCACACTATAGCACAAGGAGAATTCACTCACTGTCCTTCCAGGTCCCTGGAAACAAGGACTTGCACAGTGAAAGAAACTGACACTCTCCCTACCTAGAGTTTTCTGTCCCTAGAAAAAATGTTTTTTTTAAGCACACTATAGCACAAGGAGCATTCACTCACTGTCCTTCCAGGTCCCTGGAAACAAGGACTTGCACAGTGAAAGAAACTGACACTCTCCCTACCTACAGTTTTCTGTCCCTAGAAAAAATGTTTTTTTTAAGCACAATATAGCACAAGGAGAATTCACTCACTGTCCTTCCAGGTCCCTAGAAACAAGGACTTGCACAGTGAAAGAAACTGACACTCTCCCTACCTACAGTTTTCTGTCCCTAGAAAAAATGTTTTTTTTAAGCACAATATAGCACAAGGAGAATTCACTCACTGTCCTTCCAGGTCCCTGGAAACAAGGACTTGCACAGTGAAAGAAACTGACACTCTCCCTACCTACAGTTTTCTGTCCCTAGAAAAAATGTTTTTTTTAAGCACAATATAGCACAAGGAGAATTCACTCACTGTCCTTCCAGGTCCCTAGAAACAAGGACTTGCACAGTGAAAGAAACTGACACTCTCCCTACCTACAGTTTTCTGTCCCTAGAAAAAATGTTTTTTTTTAAGCACACTATAGCACAAGGAGAATTCACTCACTGTCCTTCCCAGTCCCTAGAAACAAGGACTTGCACAGTGAAGGAAACTGACACTCTCCCTACCTACAGTTTTCTGTCCCTAGAAAAAATGTTTTTTTTAAGCACACTATAGCACAAGGAGAATTCACTCACTGTCCTTCCCAGTCCCTAGAAACAAGGACTTGCACAGTGAAAGAAACTGACACTCTCCCTACCTACAGTTTTCTGTCCCTAGAAAAAATGTTTTTTTTAAGCACAATATAGCACAAGGAGAATTCACTCACTGTCCTTCCAGGTCCCTGGAAACAAGGACTTGCACAGTGAAAGAAACTGACACTCTCCCTACCTACAGTTTTCTGTCCCTAGAAAAAATGTTTTTTTTAAGCACACTATAGCACAAGGAGAATTCACTCACTGTCCTTCCAGGTCCCTGGAAACAAGGACTTGCACAGTGAAAGAAACTGACACTCTCCCTACCTAGAGTTTTCTGTCCCTAGAAAAAAAGTTTTTTTTAAGCACACTATAGCACAAGGAGCATTCACTCACTGTCCTTCCAGGTCCCTGGAAACAAGGACTTGCACAGTGAAAGAAACTGACACTCTCCCTACCTAGAGTTTTCTGTCCCTAGAAAAAATGTTTTTTTTAAGCACAATATAGCACAAGGAGAATTCACTCACTGTCCTTCCAGGTCCCTGGAAACAAGGACTTGCACAGTGAAAGAAACTGACACTCTCCCTACCTACAGTTTTCTGTCCCTAGAAAAAATGTTTTTTTTAAGCACAATATAGCACAAGGAGAATTCACTCACTGTCCTTCCAGGTCCCTGGAAACAAGGACTTGCACAGTGAAAGAAACTGACACTCTCCCTACCTACAGTTTTCTGTCCCTAGAAAAAATGTTTTTTTTAAGCACAATATAGCACAAGGAGAATTCACTCACTGTCCTTCCAGGTCCCTAGAAACAAGGACTTGCACAGTGAAAGAAACTGACACTCTCCCTACCTACAGTTTTCTGTCCCTAGAAAAAATGTTTTTTTTAAGCACAATATAGCACAAGGAGAATTCACTCACTGTCCTTCCAGGTCCCTGGAAACAAGGACTTGCACAGTGAAAGAAACTGACACTCTCCCTACCTACAGTTTTCTGTCCCTAGAAAAAATGTTTTTTTTAAGCACAATATAGCACAAGGAGAATTCACTCACAGTCCTTCCAGGTCCCTAGAAACAAGGACTTGCACAGTGAAAGAAACTGACACTCTCCCTACCTACAGTTTTCTGTCCCTAGAAAAAATGTTTTTTTTAAGCACACTATAGAACAAGGAGAATTCACTCACTGTCCTTCCCAGTCCCTAGAAACAAGGACTTGCACAGTGAAAGAAACTGACACTCTCCCTACCTTCCTCTTTCTGTCCCTAGAAAAAATGTTTTTTTTAAGCACACTATAGCACAAGGAGAATTCACTCACTGTCCTTCCCAGTCCCTAGAAACAAGGACTTGCACAGTGAAAGAAACTGACACTCTCCCTACCTACAGTTTTCTGTCCCTAGAAAAATTGTTTTTTTTAAGCACAATATAGCACAAGGAGAATTCACTCACTGTCCTTCCAGGTCCCTGGAAACAAGGACTTGCACAGTGAAAGAAACTGACACTCTCCCTACCTACAGTTTTCTGTCCCTAGAAAAAATGTTTTTTTTAAGCACACTATAGCACAAGGAGAATTCACTCACTGTCCTTCCAGGTCCCTGGAAACAAGGACTTGCACAGTGAAAGAAACTGACACTCTCCCTACCTAGAGTTTTCTGTCCCTAGAAAAAATGTTTTTTTTAAGCACACTATAGCACAAGGAGCATTCACTCACTGTCCTTCCAGGTCCCTGGAAACAAGGACTTGCACAGTGAAAGAAACTGACACTCTCCCTACCTACAGTTTTCTGTCCCTAGAAAAAAAGTTTTTTTTAAGCACAATATAGCACAAGGAGAATTCACTCACTGTCCTTCCAGGTCCCTAGAAACAAGGACTTGCACAGTGAAAGAAACTGACACTCTCCCTACCTACAGTTTTCTGTCCCTAGAAAAAATGTTTTTTTTAAGCACAATATAGCACAAGGAGAATTCACTCACTGTCCTTCCAGGTCCCTGGAAACAAGGACTTGCACAGTGAAAGAAACTGACACTCTCCCTACCTACAGTTTTCTGTCCCTAGAAAAAATGTTTTTTTTAAGCACAATATAGCACAAGGAGAATTCACTCACTGTCCTTCCAGGTCCCTAGAAACAAGGACTTGCACAGTGAAAGAAACTGACACTCTCCCTACCTACAGTTTTCTGTCCCTAGAAAAAATGTTTTTTTTAAGCACAATATAGCACAAGGAGAATTCACTCACTGTCCTTCCAGGTCCCTAGAAACAAGGACTTGCACAGTGAAAGAAACTGACACTCTCCCTACCTACAGTTTTCTGTCCCTAGAAAAAATGTTTTTTTTAAGCACAATATAGCACAAGGAGAATTCACTCACTGTCCTTCCAGGTCCCTAGAAACAAGGACTTGCACAGTGAAAGAAACTGACACTCTCCCTACCTACAGTTTTCTGTCCCTAGAAAAAATGTTTTTTTTAAGCACAATATAGCACAAGGAGAATTCACTCACTGTCCTTCCAGGTCCCTAGAAACAAGGACTTGCACAGTGAAAGAAACTGACACTCTCCCTACCTACAGTTTTCTGTCCCTAGAAAAAATGTTTTTTTTAAGCACAATATAGCACAAGGAGAATTCACTCACTGTCCTTCCAGGTCCCTGGAAACAAGGACTTGCACAGTGAAAGAAACTGACACTCTCCCTACCTACAGTTTTCTGTCCCTAGAAAAAATGTTTTTTTTAAGCACAATATAGCACAAGGAGAATTCACTCACTGTCCTTCCAGGTCCCTAGAAACAAGGACTTGCACAGTGAAAGAAACTGACACTCTCCCTACCTACAGTTTTCTGTCCCTAGAAAAAATGTTTTTTTTAAGCACAATATAGCACAAGGAGAATTCACTCACTGTCCTTCCAGGTCCCTAGAAACAAGGACTTGCACAGTGAAAGAAACTGACACTCTCCCTACCTACAGTTTTCTGTCCCTAGAAAAAATGTTTTTTTTAAGCACACTATAGCACAAGGAGAATTCACTCACTGTCCTTCCCAGTCCCTAGAAACAAGGACTTGCACAGTGAAGGAAACTGACACTCTCCCTACCTACAGTTTTCTGTCCCTAGAAAAAATGTTTTTTTAAGCACAATATAGCACAAGGAGAATTCACTCACTGTCCTTCCAGGTCCCTAGAAACAAGGACTTGCACAGTGAAAGAAACTGACACTCTCCCTACCTACAGTTTTCTGTCCCTAGAAAAAATGTTTTTTTTAAGCACAATATAGCACAAGGAGAATTCACTCACTGTCCTTCCAGGTCCCTAGAAACAAGGACTTGCACAGTGAAAGAAACTGACACTCTCCCTACCTACAGTTTTCTGTCCCTAGAAAAAATGTTTTTTTTAAGCACAATATAGCACAAGGAGAATTCACTCACTGTCCTTCCAGGTCCCTAGAAACAAGGACTTGCACAGTGAAAGAAACTGACACTCTCCCTACCTACAGTTTTCTGTCCCTAGAAAAAATGTTTTTTTTAAGCACAATATAGCACAAGGAGAATTCACTCACTGTCCTTCCAGGTCCCTAGAAACAAGGACTTGCACAGTGAAAGAAACTGACACTCTCCCTACCTACAGTTTTCTGTCCCTAGAAAAAATGTTTTTTTTATGCACAATATAGCACAAGGAGAATTCACTCACTGTCCTTCCAGGTCCCTGGAAACAAGGACTTGCACAGTGAAAGAAACTGACACTCTCCCTACCTACAGTTTTCTGTCCCTAGAAAAAATGTTTTTTTTAAGCACAATATAGCACAAGGAGAATTCACTCACTGTCCTTCCAGGTCCCTAGAAACAAGGACTTGCACAGTGAAAGAAACTGACACTCTCCCTACCTACAGTTTTCTGTCCCTAGAAAAAATGTTTTTTTTAAGCACACTATAGCACAAGGAGAATTCACTCACTGTCCTTCCCAGTCCCTAGAAACAAGGACTTGCACAGTGAAAGAAACTGACACTCTCCCTACCTACAGTTTTCTGTCCCTAGAAAAAATGTTTTTTTTAAGCACACTATAGCACAAGGAGAATTCACTCACTGTCCTTCCCAGTCCCTAGAAACAAGGACTTGCACAGTGAAAGAAACTGACACTCTCCCTACCTACAGTTTTCTGACCCTAGAAAAGATGTTTTTTTAAGCACAATATAGCACAAGGAGAATTCACTCACTGTCCTTCCAGGTCCCTGGAAACAAGGACTTGCACAGTGAAAGAAACTGACACTCTCCCTACCTACAGTTTTCTGTCCCTAGAAAAAAATGTTTTTTTTAAGCACACTATAGCACAAGGAGAATTCACTCACTGTCCTTCCAGGTCCCTGGAAACAAGGACTTGCACAGTGAAAGAAACTGACACTCTCCCTACCTAGAGTTTTCTGTCCCTAGAAAAAATGTTTTTTTTAAGCACACTATAGCACAAGGAGAATTCACTCACTGTCCTTCCCAGTCCCTAGAAACAAGGACTTGCACAGTGAAGGAAACTGACACTCTCCCTACCTACAGTTTTCTGTCCCTAGAAAAAATGTTTTTTTAAGCACAATATAGCACAAGGAGAATTCACTCACTGTCCTTCCAGGTCCCTAGAAACAAGGACTTGCACAGTGAAAGAAACTGACACTCTCCCTACCTACAGTTTTCTGTCCCTAGAAAAAATGTTTTTTTTAAGCACAATATAGCACAAGGAGAATTCACTCACTGTCCTTCCAGGTCCCTAGAAACAAGGACTTGCACAGTGAAAGAAACTGACACTCTCCCTACCTACAGTTTTCTGTCCCTAGAAAAAATGTTTTTTTTAAGCACAATATAGCACAAGGAGAATTCACTCACTGTCCTTCCAGGTCCCTAGAAACAAGGACTTGCACAGTGAAAGAAACTGACACTCTCCCTACCTACAGTTTTCTGTCCCTAGAAAAAATGTTTTTTTTAAGCACAATATAGCACAAGGAGAATTCACTCACTGTCCTTCCAGGTCCCTAGAAACAAGGACTTGCACAGTGAAAGAAACTGACACTCTCCCTACCTACAGTTTTCTGTCCCTAGAAAAAATGTTTTTTTTAAGCACAATATAGCACAAGGAGAATTCACTCACTGTCCTTCCAGGTCCCTGGAAACAAGGACTTGCACAGTGAAAGAAACTGACACTCTCCCTACCTACAGTTTTCTGTCCCTAGAAAAAATGTTTTTTTTAAGCACAATATAGCACAAGGAGAATTCACTCACTGTCCTTCCAGGTCCCTAGAAACAAGGACTTGCACAGTGAAAGAAACTGACACTCTCCCTACCTACAGTTTTCTGTCCCTAGAAAAAATGTTTTTTTTAAGCACACTATAGCACAAGGAGAATTCACTCACTGTCCTTCCAGGTCCCTAGAAACAAGGACTTGCACAGTGAAAGAAACTGACACTCTCCCTACCTACAGTTTTCTGTCCCTAGAAAAAATGTTTTTTTTAAGCACAATATAGCACAAGGAGAATTCACTCACTGTCCTTCCAGGTCCCTGGAAACAAGGACTTGCACAGTGAAAGAAACTGACACTCTCCCTACCTACAGTTTTCTGTCCCTAGAAAAAATGTTTTTTTTAAGCACAATATAGCACAAGGAGAATTCACTCACTGTCCTTCCAGGTCCCTAGAAACAAGGACTTGCACAGTGAAAGAAACTGACACTCTCCCTACCTACAGTTTTCTGTCCCTAGAAAAAATGTTTTTTTTAAGCACACTATAGCACAAGCACAAAACACACTGACACTCTCCCTACCTATCCTTCTCTTTCCCTAAACTAAAGGAATCCAGGTTAAGCAAGAAAGAAATAAAAGTCACTGTCCCTGCCTATGCTGCTCTATCCCTGCTCCGGAACACACTACACTAGGCCGCCGTGCTGGCGGCCTTTTATAGTGTGGGGCGTGTACTAAACACCCTCAGCAATAATTGGCCACAGGCATCCTGCCTGTGGCCAATCATTGCTCTCCTCGCTGCCGGCGCTGTGATTGGCCAAGCATGCGGGGTCACAGTGCATGCTTGGCCAATCACAGCGCCTGGATGACACTGCGATGGCGTAGTGCATTGTGGGCCGTTCGCGTCACTCGAATTTGGCGCGAACGGCCCAAATCGTTCGATCTTCGTCGAACGATCGAACAGCCGATGTTCGAGTCGAACGTATGTTCGACTCGAACACGAAGCTCATCCCTATTGAGGATGATTGCTTTTGCACAGAATAGCACAACGACAATTTCCCTGACTGTCCAAAAATCAAGGATTTCAAAGATGGTTGATGAGGAATGCTTTAGCACACTATAGCACAAGGAGAATTCCCCTCACTTTCCTTCTTTGTCCCTAGAAACAAGGACTCGCACAGTGAAAGAAACTGACACTCTCCCTACCTAGAGTTTTCTGTCCCTAGAAAAAATGTTTTTTTTAAGCACACTATAGCACAAGGAGAATTCACTCACTGTCCTTCCCTGTCCCTGGAAACAAGGACTTGCACAGTGAAAGAAACTGACACTCTCCCTACCTAGAGTTTTCTGTCCCTAGAAAAAATGTTTTTTTTAAGCACACTATAGCACAAGGAGAATTCACTCACTGTCCTTCCCTGTCCCTGGAAACAAGGACTTGCACAGTGAAAGAAACTGACACTCTTCCTACCTAGAGTTTTCTGTCCCTAGAAAAAATGTTTTTTTTAAGCACACTATAGCACAAGGAGAATTCACTCACTGTCCTTCCCTGTCCCTGGAAACAAGGACTTGCACAGTGAAATAAACTGACACTCTCCCTACCTAGAGTTTTCTGTCCCTAGAAAAAATGTTTTTTTTAAGCACACTATAGCACAAGGAGAATTCACTCACTGTCCTTCCAGGTCCCTGGAAACAAGGACTTGCACAGTGAAAGAAACTGACACTCTCCCTATCTAGAGTTTTCTGTCCCTAGAAAAAATGTTTTTTTTAAGCACACTATAGCACAAGGAGAATTCACTCACTGTCCTTCCAGGTCCCTAGAAACAAGGACTTGCACAGTGAAAGAAACTGACACTCTCCCTACCTACAGTTTTCTGTCCCTAGAAAAATGTTTTTTTTAAGCACAATATAGCACAAGGAGAATTCACTCACTGTCCTTCCAGGTCCCTGGAAACAAGGACTTGCACAGTGAAAGAAACTGACACTCTCCCTACCTACAGTTTTCTGTCCCTAGAAAAAATGTTTTTTTTAAGCACAATATAGCACAAGGAGAATTCACTCACTGTCCTTCCAGGTCCCTAGAAACAAGGACTTGCACAGTGAAAGAAACTGACACTCTCCCTACCTACAGTTTTCTGTCCCTAGAAAAAATGTTTTTTTTTAAGCACACTATAGCACAAGGAGAATTCACTCACTGTCCTTCCCAGTCCCTAGAAACAAGGACTTGCACAGTGAAGGAAACTGACACTCTCCCTACCTACAGTTTTCTGTCCCTAGAAAAAATGTTTTTTTTAAGCACACTATAGCACAAGGAGAATTCACTCACTGTCCTTCCCAGTCCCTAGAAACAAGGACTTGCACAGTGAAAGAAACTGACACTCTCCCTACCTACAGTTTTCTGTCCCTAGAAAAAATGTTTTTTTTAAGCACAATATAGCACAAGGAGAATTCACTCACTGTCCTTCCAGGTCCCTGGAAACAAGGACTTGCACAGTGAAAGAAACTGACACTCTCCCTACCTACAGTTTTCTGTCCCTAGAAAAAATGTTTTTTTTAAGCACACTATAGCACAAGGAGAATTCACTCACTGTCCTTCCAGGTCCCTGGAAACAAGGACTTGCACAGTGAAAGAAACTGACACTCTCCCTACCTAGAGTTTTCTGTCCCTAGAAAAAATGTTTTTTTAAGCACAATATAGCACAAGGAGAATTCACTCACTGTCCTTCCAGGTCCCTGGAAACAAGGACTTGCACAGTGAAAGAAACTGACACTCTCCCTACCTACAGTTTTCTGTCCCTAGAAAAAATGTTTTTTTTTAAGCACAATATAGCACAAGGAGAATTCACTCACTGTCCTTCCAGGTCCCTGGAAACAAGGACTTGCACAGTGAAAGAAACTGACACTCTCCCTACCTACAGTTTTCTGTCCCTAGAAAAAATGTTTTTTTTAAGCACAATATAGCACAAGGAGAATTCACTCACTGTCCTTCCAGGTCCCTAGAAACAAGGACTTGCACAGTGAAAGAAACTGACACTCTCCCTACCTACAGTTTTCTGTCCCTAGAAAAAATGTTTTTTTTAAGCACAATATAGCACAAGGAGAATTCACTCACTGTCCTTCCAGGTCCCTGGAAACAAGGACTTGCACAGTGAAAGAAACTGACACTCTCCCTACCTACAGTTTTCTGTCCCTAGAAAAAATGTTTTTTTTAAGCACAATATAGCACAAGGAGAATTCACTCACTGTCCTTCCAGGTCCCTAGAAACAAGGACTTGCACAGTGAAAGAAACTGACACTCTCCCTACCTACAGTTTTCTGTCCCTAGAAAAAATGTTTTTTTTAAGCACACTATAGCACAAGCACAAAACACACTGACACTCTCCCTACCTATCCTTCTCTTTCCCTAAACTAAAGGAATCCAGGTTAAGCAAGAAAGAAATAAAAGTCACTGTCCCTGCCTATGCTGCTCTATCCCTGCTCCGGAACACACTACACTAGGCCGCCGTGCTGGCGGCCTTTTATAGTGTGGGGCGTGTACTAAACACCCTCAGCAATAATTGGCCACAGGCATCCTGCCTGTGGCCAATCATTGCTCTCCTCGCTGCCGGCGCTGTGATTGGCCAAGCATGCGGGGTCACAGTGCATGCTTGGCCAATCACAGCGCCTGGATGACACTGCGATGGCGTAGTGCATTGTGGGCCGTTCGCGTCACTCGAATTTGGCGCGAACGGCCCAAATCGTTCGATCTTCGTCGAACGATCGAACAGCCGATGTTCGAGTCGAACGTATGTTCGACTCGAACACGAAGCTCATCCCTATTGAGGATGATTGCTTTTGCACAGAATAGCACAACGACAATTTCCCTGACTGTCCAAAAATCAAGGATTTCAAAGATGGTTGATGAGGAATGCTTTAGCACACTATAGCACAAGGAGAATTCCCCTCACTTTCCTTCTTTGTCCCTAGAAACAAGGACTCGCACAGTGAAAGAAACTGACACTCTCCCTACCTAGAGTTTTCTGTCCCTAGAAAAAATGTTTTTTTTAAGCACACTATAGCACAAGGAGAATTCACTCACTGTCCTTCCCTGTCCCTGGAAACAAGGACTTGCACAGTGAAAGAAACTGACACTCTCCCTACCTAGAGTTTTCTGTCCCTAGAAAAAATGTTTTTTTTAAGCACACTATAGCACAAGGAGAATTCACTCACTGTCCTTCCCTGTCCCTGGAAACAAGGACTTGCACAGTGAAAGAAACTGACACTCTTCCTACCTAGAGTTTTCTGTCCCTAGAAAAAATGTTTTTTTTAAGCACACTATAGCACAAGGAGAATTCACTCACTGTCCTTCCCTGTCCCTGGAAACAAGGACTTGCACAGTGAAATAAACTGACACTCTCCCTACCTAGAGTTTTCTGTCCCTAGAAAAAATGTTTTTTTTAAGCACACTATAGCACAAGGAGAATTCACTCACTGTCCTTCCAGGTCCCTGGAAACAAGGACTTGCACAGTGAAAGAAACTGACACTCTCCCTACCTAGAGTTTTCTGTCCCTAGAAAAAATGTTTTTTTTAAGCACACTATAGCACAAGGAGAATTCACTCACTGTCCTTCCCTGTCCCTGGAAACAAGGACTTGCACAGTGAAAGAAACTGACACTCTCCCTACCTAGAGTTTCTGTCCCTAGAAAAAATGTTTTTTTTAAGCACACTATAGCACAAGGAGAATTCACTCACTGTCCTTCCCTGTCCCTGGAAACAAGGACTTGCACAGTGAAAGAAACTGACACTCTCCCTACCTAGAGTTTTCTGTCCCTAGAAAAAATGTTTTTTTTAAGCACACTATAGCACAAGGAGAATTCACTCACTGTCCTTCCCTGTCCCTGGAAACAAGGACTTGCACAGTGAAAGAAACTGACACTCTCCCTACCTACAGTTTTCTGTCCCTAGAAAAAATGTTTTTTTTAAGCACACTATAGCACAAGGAGAATTCACTCACTGTCCTTCCCTGTCCCTGGAAACAAGGACTTGCACAGTGAAAGAAACTGACACTCTCCCTACCTAGAGTTTTCTGTCCCTAGAAAAAATGTTTTTTTTAAGCACACTATAGCACAAGGAGAATTCACTCACTGTCCTTCCCTGTCCCTGGAAACAAGGACTTGCACAGTGAAAGAAACTGACACTCTCCCTACCTAGAGTTTTCTGTCCCTAGAAAAAATGTTTTTTTTAAGCACACTATAGCACAAGGAGAATTCACTCACTGTCCTTCCCTGTCCCTGGAAACAAGGACTTGCACAGTGAAAGAAACTGACACTCTCCCTACCTAGAGTTTCTGTCCCTAGAAAAAATGTTTTTTTTAAGCACACTATAGCACAAGGAGAATTCACTCACTGTCCTTCCCTGTCCCTGGAAACAAGGACTTGCACAGTGAAAGAAACTGACACTCTCCCTACCTAGAGTTTTCTGTCCCTAGAAAAAATGTTTTTTTAAGCACACTATAGCACAAGGAGAATTCACTCACTGTCCTTCCCTGTCCCTGGAAACAAGGACTTGCACAGTGAAAGAAACTGACACTCTCCCTACCTAGAGTTTCTGTCCCTAGAAAAAATGTTTTTTTTAAGCACACTATAGCACAAGGAGAATTCACTCACTGTCCTTCCCTGTCCCTGGAAACAAGGACTTGCACAGTGAAAGAAACTGACACTCTCCCTACCTAGAGTTTTCTGTCCCTAGAAAAAATGTTTTTTTTAAGCACACTATAGCACAAGGAGAATTCACTCACTGTCCTTCCCTGTCCCTGGAAACAAGGACTTGCACAGTGAAAGAAACTGACACTCTCCCTACCTACAGTTTTCTGTCCCTAGAAAAAATGTTTTTTTTAAGCACACTATAGCACAAGGAGAATTCACTCACTGTCCTTCCCTGTCCCTGGAAACAAGGACTTGCACAGTGAAAGAAACTGACACTCTCCCTACCTAGAGTTTTCTGTCCCTAGAAAAAATGTTTTTTTTAAGCACACTATAGCACAAGGAGAATTCACTCACTGTCCTTCCCTGTCCCTGGAAACAAGGACTTGCACAGTGAAAGAAACTGACACTCTCCCTACCTAGAGTTTTCTGTCCCTAGAAAAAATGTTTTTTTTAAGCACACTATAGCACAAGGAGAATTCACTCACTGTCCTTCCCTGTCCCTGGAAACAAGGACTTGCACAGTGAAAGAAACTGACACTCTCCCTACCTAGAGTTTTCTGTCCCTAGAAAAAATGTTTTTTTTAATCACACTATAGCACAAGGAGAATTCACTCACTGTCCTTCCCTGTCCCTGGAAACAAGGACTTGCACAGTGAAAGAAACTGACACTCTCCCTACCTAGAGTTTTCTGTCCCTAGAAAAAATGTTTTTTTTAAGCACACTATAGCACAAGGAGAATTCACTCACTGTCCTTCCCTGTCCCTGGAAACAAGGACTTGCACAGTGAAAGAAACTGACACTCTCCCTACCTAGAGTTTTCTGTCCCTAGAAAAAATGTTTTTTTTTAAGCACACTATAGCACAAGGAGAATTCACTCACTGTCCTTCCCTGTCCCTGGAAACAAGGACTTGCACAGTGAAAGAAACTGACACTCTCCCTACCTAGAGTTTTCTGTCCCTAGAAAAAATGTTTTTTTTAAGCACACTATAGCACAAGGAGAATTCACTCACTGTCCTTCCCTGTCCCTGGAAACAAGGACTTGCACAGTGAAAGAAACTGACACTCTCCCTACCTAGAGTTTTCTGTCCCTAGAAAAAATGTTTTTTTTAAGCACACTATAGCACAAGGAGAATTCACTCACTGTCCTTCCCTGTCCCTGGAAACAAGGACTTGCACAGTGAAAGAAACTGACACTCTCCCTACCTAGAGTTTTCTGTCCCTAGAAAAAATGTTTTTTTTAAGCACACTATAGCACAAGGAGAATTCACTCACTGTCCTTCCCTGTCCCTGGAAACAAGGACTTGCACAGTGAAAGAAACTGACACTCTCCCTACCTAGAGTTTTCTGTCCCTAGAAAAAATGTTTTTTTTAAGCACACTATAGCACAAGGAGAATTCACTCACTGTCCTTCCCTGTCCCTGGAAACAAGGACTTGCACAGTGAAAGAAACTGACACTCTCCCTACCTAGAGTTTTCTGTCCCTAGAAAAAAATGTTTTTTTTAAGCACACTATAGCACAAGGAGAATTCACTCACTGTCCTTCCCTGTCCCTGGAAACAAGGACTTGCACAGTGAAAGAAACTGACACTCTCCCTACCTAGAGTTTTCTGTCCCTAGAAAAAATGTTTTTTTTAAGCACACTATAGCACAAGGAGAATTCACTCACTGTCCTTCCCTGTCCCTGGAAACAAGGACTTGCACAGTGAAAGAAACTGACACTCTCCCTACCTAGAGTTTTCTGTCCCTAGAAAAAATGTTTTTTTTAAGCACACTATAGCACAAGGAGAATTCACTCACTGTCCTTCCCTGTCCCTGGAAACAAGGACTTGCACAGTGAAAGAAACTGACACTCTCCCTACCTAGAGTTTTCTGTCCCTAGAAAAAATGTTTTTTTTAAGCACACTATAGCACAAGGAGAATTCACTCACTGTCCTTCCCTGTCCCTGGAAACAAGGACTTGCACAGTGAAAGAAACTGACACTCTCCCTACCTAGAGTTTTCTGTCCCTAGAAAAAATGTTTTTTTTAAGCACACTATAGCACAAGGAGAATTCACTCACTGTCCTTCCCTGTCCCTGGAAACAAGGACTTGCACAGTGAAAGAAACTGACACTCTCCCTACGTAGAGTTTTCTGTCCCTAGAAAAAATGTTTTTTTTAAGCACACTATAGCACAAGGAGAATTCACTCACTGTCCTTCCCTGTCCCTGGAAACAAGGACTTGCACAGTGAAAGAAACTGACACTCTCCCTACCTAGAGTTTTCTGTCCCTAGAAAAAATTTTTTTTTAAGCACACTATAGCACAAGGAGAATTCACTCACTGTCCTTCCCTGTCCCTGGAAACAAGGACTTGCACAGTGAAAGAAACTGACACTCTCCCTACCTAGAGTTTTCTGTCCCTAGAAAAAATGTTTTTTTTAAGCACACTATAGCACAAGGAGAATTCACTCACTGTCCTTCCCTGTCCCTGGAAACAAGGACTTGCACAGTGAAAGAAACTGACACTCTCCCTACCTAGAGTTTTCTGTCCCTAGAAAAAATGTTTTTTTTTAAGCACACTATAGCACAAGGAGAATTCACTCACTCTCCTTCCCTGTCCCTGGAAACAAGGACTTGCACAGTGAAAGAAACTGACACTCTCCCTACCTAGAGTTTTCTGTCCCTAGAAAAAATGTTTTTTTTAAGCACACTATAGCACAAGGAGAATTCACTCACTGTCCTTCCCTGTCCCTGGAAACAAGAACTTGCACAGTGAAAGAAACTGACACTCTCCCTACCTAGAGTTTTCTGTCCCTAGAAAAAATGTTTTTTTTAAGCACACTATAGCACAAGGAGAATTCACTCACTGTCCTTCCCTGTCCCTGGAAGCAAGGACTTGCACAGTGAAAGAAACTGACACTCTCCCTACCTAGAGTTTTCTGTCCCTAGAAAAAATGTTTTTTTTAAGCACACTATAGCACAAGGAGAATTCACTCACTCTCCTTCCCTGTCCCTGGAAACAAGGACTTGCACAGTGAAAGAAACTGACACTCTCCCTACCTAGAGTTTTCTGTCCCTAGAAAAAATGTTTTTTTAAAGCACACTATAGCACAAGCACAAAACACACTGACACTCTCCCTACCTATCCTTCTCTTTCCCTAAACTAAAGGAATCCAGGTTAAGCAAGAAAGAAATAAAAGTCACTGTCCCTGCCTATGCTGCTCTTTCCCTGCTCCGGAACACACTACACTAGGCCGCCGTGCTGGCGGCCTTTTATAGTGTGGGGCGTGTACTAAACACCCTCAGCAATAATTGGCCACAGGCATTCTGCCTGTGGCCAATCATTGCTCTCCTCGCTGCCGGCGCTGTGATTGGCCAAGCATGCGGGGTCACAGTGCATGCTTGGCCAATCACAGCGCCTGGATGACACTGCGATGGCGTAGTGCATTGTGGGCCGTTCGCGTCACTCGAATTTGGCGCGAACGGCCCAAATCGTTCGATCTTCGTCGAACGATCGGACAGCCGATGTTCGAGTCGAACGTATGTTCGACTCGAACACGAAGCTCATCCCTATAAGGGACATTCTTCCCACTGACTACCAATGTAAGGGACATTCTTCCCACTGATCACCAATGTAAGGGACATTCTTCCCACTGATCACCAATGTAAGGAGCATTCTTCCCCCTGTTGAGAGTATGAAATTGTCCAAAATGTCTTGGTATGCTGACACCTTAATGCCTTGTACACACGATCGTAATTTCCGATGGAAAAAGTCTGACAGTGTGTCTGACCCATCTGACTTTTTCCGTCGGAATTTAGAAAATCCGTTCGTCTGTAGGGAACTCTGACTGAGAAAAAAACACGCATGCTCAGAATCAAGTCGACGCATGCTCGGAAGCATTGAACTTAATTTTTCTCGGCTCGTCGTATTGTTGTACGTCACAGCTTGAACAGAATTCAGTCGGAAAAATCCGTCTGAGTTTATCCCGACGAAAAATCTGATCGTGTGTACGGGGCATAAGAGTTCCCTTCACTTGAACTAAGGGGCCAAGCCCAACCCCTGAAAAACAACCCAACACCATAATCCCCACTCCACCAAATGATTTGGGCCAGTGCACAAAGCAAGGTCCATAAAGACATGAATGAGCGAGTTTGGGGTGAAGGAACTTGACTGGCCTGCACAAAGCCCTGACCTCAACCCGATAGAACATCTTTGGGGTGAATTAGAGCAAAGACTGAGAGCCTGGCCTTCTCTCCAACATCAGTGCCTGACCTCACAAATGTGCTTCTGGAAGAATGGTCAACTATTCCCATAGACACAATCCTAAACCTTGTGGACAGCTTTCCCCGAACAGTTGAAGCTGTTACGGACTAAGACTGGAATGCCTTTAAAGTTTATGTGCGTGTTAAGGCAGGCATGCTAATAGTTTTGACAATATAGTGCATATATATATATATGTAGCGGGTATTTAAATTTGGGGGGGAGCATCTGGGTTAGTTAACCCAGATGTACTAATTGTTAGGGAATCTGAGAATCCCTTTTGTGGTTCTTGGAGGACTCTGGTGGTGCAAGGTTCCCTGTGGCCTGCAGGTGGCATTGTCGCCCTGGGCCGGAGTTGAACCTGCACCGCAAGACTGTACCTTTTTGTCCTTTCCTGGCACCGGTACAGCGGGGTGGGGAACCCGCTGTGACGCAGAGGGAGAGGAGATAAAAGGGGCGGACGCCCTGACCTCGGGGTTCAGAGTTGGAGGACGCGGCCGCACCCAGGCACCTTCGGCCTGGGTGCTGGCGTTCCGGAGATCTGGGCCCAGGTGCCCTTGACCTGGCCGGAGCGAGGGATGGAGTCCATCCCAGGCACCTTAAGCCTGGGTTGAGGTACGATGGCCAAGACCTGGAGCCCAGGACTTTGACTGGGTTCCGCGAGGGTGGAGGAGTCCGAGGGGCCCTAAGGTGTTGGGACCCGTATCTGAGGCGAGGAGGCCGGGAAGTGTAACCCTTCCGGATAGCCCGGTACAGCATTAATCCGGTGACGGCGGGGCCTCTGGTAACTCCCTTGGAGGGATGTCTTCCCCCTGACAGGGGCTGCAACGTAGCGAAGGTAACTCCAGTTCCTGTTCACTAGAGTCGCTGGAAGAGACTCTGAAGCTAAAAAGTCCATTTAACAGCCACTGTGCTTAGCAACCGTTGGTGAAACCTCAACGGTTTAGTTTCTTTGAGGATTGTGCCTTGACCTACTCCCCACCAATACTGGACTGTTCTATGGGTCTCAAACTGTCCGCTCGCAAAGGACTATTTTTTTGCCTTTATGGAATAAATAAGTGTTGGACCTTTTCAGTGTGTGGTACTCCAATTACTGGGAGCAAATGGGGTTATCAGCAGAACAGACTTGGCTCTGATCGTATACACAGCCCGGGTGTAATTAGATGCTGGCCTTCACCTCTACACGCAGTATTCTAGAGGACATGGGCCGTGGTGCACCTCGCTCTCCCCTTCAAAGTACCCCTAGACCGAAGCCAAAGTATCCACTAAAGAAGAGAGAGAGGGTGAGGCCGCTACATATATATATAATTATATTTGATAATATATTGAATAAAAAGCACACTAACTTGTTAACTTGTAGGTTTTGTAAGGTGATTGCTGAGTACATTTGTCCTTGTAAGCAGGCTCACCGTCTGTTTGTTTTTGTGGGAAGGATTTTGGAAAATTCTCAACATATGTAGCTTTTCTGTAGTAAATCCTAATTTCCATTTACTACTTTTGTGTTAGCCTGTTAAATATCACTTGTCAGGTCACCTCTTCTCAGGATGTGTTTATTAGATGCCCCATTGTCAGATGTTTCTTTAGCTAATGGAGCATCAGATGCACCCATAAAGACTTTTAATGTCTTGTAAGATTATGGAAGGTGTTTTACTTTAGGAAGTGAGAGAGTTGAATATATTGTTTGTTCTGCTAGGATGTCCACAATACAATCTCTCATAGACAATGTAGTTTTCAGTTACTTATTGCTGCAATAAAGATAGGCACTGGCAGTCATCGTGGTTGTCAGAACTTCATTTAAATTTAATCACCCAGCAAAGTTTTTAACTCACTTTTGTTAGGAATAAGACATTCCGGCATGGTTTTATAGCTGAAAAATATCGAATGATTTGGGGGCTGGAGCCAAGGGGTATCATCAGACTTCAGGAAAATAGGTCCCATGGTGACATTTAAAATACTTTGGCATAGATTATCTTCATGTGGGGGGTTTTCAAGGCTTGCTGGGACATAGCTGACCCTTAATGGATTGTGATTTATTTGCTGCATATAATTATTACTGAATTAAAAATGTTCACATTCTGTGGGCCTGCTGCCTTTTCATTGCATGCCAATGAAACAAACATGTAAACTGCGAATAAATGTCCTGGTCCTGGATTTCTCATAACACATTTTCAAGATTTATGTATAAATGTTTGTAATGCCAGGAAGACAAGTCTTTTAAAGGTATTTTCCATCAGTGTAATTTAAAGGAATTGATTTAGAGTTGAGAATCTACTTTTCAAAATGAATGTTCATGCAAAAAAATTTTTTTTCACTTAAAACGCGATTGAACGATTGAAGTAAACCTGCTTTACTTTATACACAAAGCTAAGTGAAAGCTCACATTGTAAAGTGAACATTTTAAACTCTTTTAGTGAAATAACCAAATTGTGTAAATCAGAACTACATCTGTCTATAAAACTGATTCCCCATGTCTAGGATCCTAGATTCCAGATAATTTTTTTCTAGTAAAGGCTAGCATCAGTTTTTAAGATGTAGTTCTATGCTAAACAGACCAACGTTTCACTAATAGTATGATAACTAGCATTTGCTCTTCTATCTGGAAACTAAAGTAATATGTAACCCAATAAATGTGAAAATGTTATTCTGTGACATTGTCCTTTGGTTCTTATCTTAGATAAAAGTTTTGTTTTTGGTATAAAGCACAGTGAAAGTATTTACAAATTCATTGTAGCTTTATTTATTTTTTAACTCAGCACTATAAAAAGAAAATAATGTGGACACAAGTTTAAAAAAAATTAGTTTATTGGGGGGAAAAAAAATCAACTTTTTTTATTGTACATTAACCACTTCGGTCCCGGAAGATTTGACTGCTCAATGACCAGGCCATTTTTTGCGATACGGCACTGCGTCGCTTTAACTGACAATAGCGCGGTCGTGCGATGCTGCACCCAAACAAAATTGATGTCCTTTTTTTCCCACAAATAGAGCTTTCTTTTGGTGGTATTGGATCATCTCTGCCATTTTTATTTTTTGCGCTATAAACAAATAAAAAAAAAAAAACACAATATTTCGTACTTTTTGCTATAATAAATATCGCCAATTTTTTTTGTTTTAAAGTAATTTTTTTTCCTCAATTTTGGCCGATATGTATTCTTCTACACATTTTTGGTAATAAAAATCGCAATAAGCGTATATTGATTGGTTTGCGCAAAAGTTATAGCGTCTACAAAATAGGGGATAGATTTATGACATTTTTATTATTATTATTATTTTTTTTTTTACTAGTAATGGCGGTTATCTGCGATTTTTATCTGGACTGCAACATTATGGCGGACAGGTCGGACACTTTTGACACATTTTTGGGACCATTGACAATTATACAGCGATCAGTGCTATAAAAATGCATTGATTACTGTGTAAATGTCACTGGCAGGGAAGAGGTTAACACTAGGGGGCGATCAAGGAGTTAACTGTGTTCCCTAGTGTGTGTTCTAACTGTGGGGGGAGGGGACTGACTATAGGAGATGACAGATCGTGGTTCCCAGCTAGTAGGAACTCACAATCTCTCTCTCCTCTCTTCACAGAACTGGGATGTGTGTGTTTACACACACGTCCCCGTTCTGCCTCTCGTGCCTGTGATCGTGCATGGCCGGCAGTCACCGGGACCACCGGCCATGAGCATTGGCATCCCTGCAGTGCAGCGGGCGCACGCGCGTCTGCTATCCCACTTAAAGGAGTCGACGTACAGCTACGACGGCTCGTGGGATCGTGCCAACCTGCCACAGTATAATGACGGCAGATGGTCAGCAAGAGGGTAAGGAACACAGGGTATATTCAGGTACTTAGGGTTATACATGTGTCTTTAGGCGACTGGACACTGGCAAACAAAACTGTAAGGACAGCTCAGTATAACCCCCCACTCTTTTTTATCGTATACATTAAGGGACACTGGTTGTTCCCCTCTGTTTTTTATTATCCACTTCTGCTATCGCTTGCTCCAAAGCTGAGGCATGATGGGAGTGAGAAGGGTAATACTGAGCTGTCTTTACAGCTTTAGTTGCCAGTGTTTAATTTCCCAAAAGGCAGTTGCATAACCCTATGTACCTGAATGCATCTTGTGTCCTCCAAATGTACTCCAAGAAAAGGATTTTACAGTAATACAAAAATCCTGTTGTTATAGAGTTTGTAGGCCTTCTACATACAAGTGCTGCTGTCAGTACTGCTGATGCAGAGTGAGACCCAGGTATCAAACTGACAGCTGAGCCATGCAGTTTTATATTGGAGAGATACTCTTCTATTATTATCATTATTCCATTATTATCTGCAAAAAAATTATCTGCAAAATCGACTTCCATTTTTATCTGCAAAATACCTCTCCTGCTTCTGTGTCTGCCTAGTCCATGTCCATTATAAACTGAAAACCTGAAACAGTTACAAGAGATTAACAAGCAAAGCCCTTTTTTACTTACCTCTTGGGTGCCTTCAGGTTTCTTCATGAGTGCCTTGGCAAATTTCCCCAAAAATGTATACAAGCCAACAGGTGGATCAAGCCTGCCTGGATGAAGCCACAGGTTTTCATTGTGCATCCTAACAACAAATGATGTCATCATAAGCATTTTTTGACATTTACTGTACCCATGATGTTAAAATATTGTACCTCCATATGTTACATGTATATGTCATTGTTAGTTCATTTATTGTATATATTATGTATTATACAGACCCTCCTGGAGAAGCGGTGCTAACCGCGAAACCGGTTGAGTTTTCGCATCTCTCCACCATAAACAGATGTGTGACGGTGGTTCCGCTATCAACCAAGCTGTTTTCCTTTGTGGGGTTTGGCTCAAATGTTTTTAACTGTATGGTTTTTATGTAATAAATATACTTTTATATGAAAAATATTTTTGTCGTGTTATCAGTGCCTAGAAAAATCCACCCAACATTCCTGGTGTCCATGTGGGCGAGTTGGCAAAAGCAGCCATCACCCTATGCTCACCCGGTCCAATCTTTCAATGATGTCATCGGTTGATAAGGAGGATGTCGGGTGCCTGCACAGCATCCTTCTTTGCCCCTCCATTTCCCCTCTCCGTCAGTACTGGGGTCATGTTAGCTGAGTAAGGGAGAGAAACTGAAGGAGAAGAGAAACGTTGGAATACTAGTCAGTCCCAGTGTGCAAAGGTTTATTTGCTTTGGAAGAATAAACTTCTAGCATTGGGTTGATGGGTTATGTTAAACTACAATTTTTTTTTTTTACATTTTAGAATGAGGTGCCTTGAGATTTCCATTTTAGAATGAGGTGCCTCGGGATTGTGCACAAATTTAAATGGTTCCTTGACTGAAGAACAGTTGAGAGACACTGCCCTATAGTATAATAAATTAACAAGCAAAGAATGAAATGGGTCAACTGGAATCCCAAGTAGCACAGTTTAAGTTGTTATTTTATTGTTTAAAGTATTTTCTGTGACATTCTATGACTTTTTACATACTTGTGATTTCATATTTCCCTTTTTTATTTATTAAACATTTTTATATAGATATGTAGATTAGCTGCATAAGGGGAATTACTATAGATGTAGAGTTTTGCACCATGCCCAATATTGTCTAAAGCATGATAAAAAGATCTACGTGTTTCATAGGCTTGCGTCTTTATTACTTTAAGTAATCCATTAAAATGTATAATTTAAATGATAACCTTTCACAAAGGCATTGATAATTCACTTAGCAAAGTTTAGATCATTCACACTATATGTATTGGGCTACATTGGGAAATTTTGCCCAACGCAGTCTCAATGCATAGACGAGTCAATTTCCCTTATGTCTTATGACTTTATGCAGTACAACTTGTAGCGACGTACTACACCACATAACAATGCACTGTGGTGCATAAAGTTGAATGGAATGTCATTTTGTGATATTTCAAAAAAGTTTAGAAATAAAGAATGGAAAAGGTAAACATTTGTGTTGTAACAATGCCCCCTCACAGCACAAACCAGTGGGAGTATGTTATACAAAGCATAGCATGCTCCTGCTGGTGTGAATAGGCACTAAGGCTCGGTTTACACCGTCGTGACTTAGGATCCAACTTGTGAGACCCCAAGTCTCCTGACATGTGAAATCCCATGTTAGTCAATGAGAACTGTCTTAATTAACACTACTAAAGTCGCTCCGGATTTAGAAAAGGTTCCTGTACTACTTCAAGGCGACTTCTATCTGGCTTGTGCCCATAGACTTTAATGGAAGTTGCCTCCAAGTCGGTTCCCCGTTTATATTGATGTGAATTGGGTCCGGCATTACAGGAAGATTACCCAGACATTCCAGAAAGTTGCTTCTAAAGTCCCATCAAGTAGCATCAAAGTAGTACTCAAATATTCAGCAATTCGCCGGGCAAAGTCAGACCATACGTTGCATGACTTTCAGGTCGCAGTAGTGTGAACTGAGCTTAAATGTCTACTTAACTTAGCAAATAATGTGAATCTTTGTTCACTTCACGCATCCAGCTGTGTTTTTAATTGTAAGTCCTATTTTTTTTTTTTTTTAAAAGCAAAATTGAATGTCCCAGTTTGTGGGGCTGTGAAGGAGTTTTTAGGCAAAATAACTGCTATTGGAGTGGTTTGTAAGCCCAATTATGAAATCGCCCAATCCACACTAATTTCAGAGAAGTACAAAAAGTAAATATATGCTCAGTGCAGTTGCTAATACCAACAAATAAATTAAACTTTACCACCCTGAAAGAGAAGTTTTGGTTATATCACTTTAAATATTGCTTTATATTTCTAGCTTGGCCAAATGGTTCCTAATTATGGTCTGTCCAAACCTAAATTATTTATATAACAGTAATAATAACATAATGCAAGCACTGATATGTGTCTTGCAAAGAAAAAAAATCATATTTAAAGTTACTTAAAGGGCAAATTATCTCTGGAATCACTAAAAAGGCTAATATTGTTCACAATCTCTATATCTGAATTGGGGAGCTGATTCCCCCTGATTAAATGAGAAAGAATATGTTGCGGCCCTCTGCACAAATTACTACTCGGTACATGCAAAATAATGTATTATAAGTAGCAATTTACTCTATTTATTGTTCAGATATTGATGTGTATTGGGTTTATGCTATTTTTGAGACAGCACCATGGAAACTAGCCTTTTGACAAAGGTCCCATGTCAGAGCTCGACAGAAATAGAATAAGTATAGGAGGCAGCTAGGATAATGTTCATTAGTATTATTAATGTTATTGTAGTTTTTTTTGTAAAGAACAAGCATAGTGCACAGTACTCTTAACAAGGTGGATTTTCTTTAAGCTTTACTGGTAATACTGATGAGAACAACTTTTTAAAATCATATTACCAGTGAAAGAAAAATATATTTATATGACATTACCCTTTGTTCCTGTTATGTGTATGTTATACACAAACCAATATACCTGTTATTTTCTATTAATCAAAATAGATTTAAATTCTATCACTAATATCTCGTATCGAATGTAAATGGTTAATATACATCCAAACATTATTTGCATTTTCTTTAAATCTTCAGCTTTATCTGATGATCCTGCCATAAAGGCCCTTGTTTAGACAATTTTTGTTATGGGGTGAAAACTGTCTCCCAATTCTGCATTGTCTACCTGCCAGTAGAAATGAATGACTCAAACTGGGTTTGGTTTACAAGCCATTTATCAAACCTATTGTAGGTTGTCCCAACCTATTATAGGTAAGTTACAAAATTATGAACTTTAAAATGTAACTCCATTATTGTTGAGGAAAAAATAACAATCCCCTCTATGTGATCTATGCCTATTGCAAAGATTTTAACAAACTGTGTTGCAGATCTTTCATAATTCTGATGAGGAAAGTTGCATTGCCTGCATAAGTTTAAGTATTGAACACTTGCAAATGCTTGGTATCGGCACAATTACCGATACTAGTATCAGTATCGGTGCAACCCTAATACTTACCTTAACCCGATCTTCCTCCAACGATGTGCACGAGAGCCTCTGCTCTCTGGGGGCCCTCCCTCCTTATTGGCTAAAGCAGCAGCTGTCAATCACAGCCAGTGAGCCAATGAGGAGAGAGGGAGAGAGAGGGGGCAGGAGGAAGCTGCTTGCTTTGAGAGCACTCGGCAGGAGGGTGCCAGAAGCCCCGAGAAGAGGAGGATTGGGGCTGCTCTGTGCAAAAACACTACATAGAGCTGGTGAGTTTAACTTTGTTATTTAAAAAAATAAATAATAATAATATTAATTTATATACTGAAGCAGCCCACTTTGATTCATTACAACTTGAAAAAAAGGTGTGTTAAGATAGTGTTTTTAGTTTTGAATGCGACTCCTGATTTTCTTATCCAGTGGCAATTGGCTTTAATTGTATAGTGGAAGTAGCAGCCACAACTAAAAACTATAGGAACATTTTCTTACAAAAAATAGTAAAATATCAAACTGAACTTCATACAAAATGGTCATTAGCATAACAGTTTCAAAACTATTTTTCCTCTTCCTCTTCTCCTCCTCTAAAATGCATATGGCCTTGTTTTTTATTAATGATAATGAACTCCATTCACAAAGTGGTATTGTCCTCTTTAAAATGTGCGGTAAAATAGCTCATAGCATTTTACATTTTTGTTTTTGCAATTCACAAAAAAAACACTACTAAAATACTGCATGCGGAATTTCATTGAAAAATGCAGTATTTATCTTATGAAACCATGCGGTATTTTATCTCATGCAATATCCAGTGGGATGGATATAGTGGAGAAAAATTAGAACCCCTGTCAGTTTTTTATTGCTAATAAAGAGGTCAAATAGTTAAAACCATAGAAATAGGCCAACTCACTGAGTCCCTGCAGCATACCGTATTTTCCGCACTATAAGGCACACCGGATTATAAGGCGCAGTCTCAATTACGGGGTCTATTTCTGTACTTTACCCATACATAAGGCGCATTGTATTATAAGGCGCATGCTAAAACATACGGTCTACAAAAAAAAGGTAACGGAAGCAAAACAGTGAGTTTAGTTGAACTTTATTCTACTATTTAACAATACACTCACATTATTTTTCAGTCTCGTTGCCAGGTGGCTGTTCAGCAATGTCCCTATTACGTCCCTGTGCCAGCGGGAAATGGTCCGACAGTCAACCAAGCAGAGCGCTTACCAAAGTCGCACAACAACATTTTTATAGATTTTGGAACTCCGTGCACACATAAGGCGCACGGCCGATTTTTGAGAACACTTAAGGCTCTTAGGTGCGCCTTATAGTGCGGAAAATACGGTATGTATTAATACACAAGAAAAAAGATGACTAGAACGCCAGTCAAAGGAAAGCTGCTTTTATAGGACACACGTGCTGTATTAAAAACAACTAAGTTCAATTAAGTAAATACAAAATATCTTTATAAATTTTAAATTTTGAATGAAAATAGTATCAAAAATTACACACATATATAAATATCCTTCTTCCACCAATAAAAAATACAGTGTTGTCGTTTTTATTGGTGGAAAAGGGGTATTTATATATGTGTGTAATTTTTGATACTATTTTAGTAACCGCTGGAGGAACCCTAGGGTCCCATGGAACCCTGGTTGAGAAACCCTACTTTAACCACTTACTGACCAGCAGCCGCAGTTATATTGCGTCCGGGCGGCTCTATTGCGCAAATCGCCGAACCGGTATGGCGCTTCGTGTAATAGATACCGTGGGCGTGTGCACGGCACCAGAGCCGATGTGCACGGCGCCAGAGCCGATGCAGGCGGCCAAGATGTCCGCCGGTCAACCGCAATCACATCACAGAGAGTCAGAACAGGGATCTTCCAGTGTAAACAAAGCAGATTCCCATTCTGACAGAAGAGTACAGGGAGATCGTCTGTTGATAGTGATTAGGAACAGCGATCTCTCTGTACTCCCAGGCAGTCCCCTCTCCCCACAGTTAGAAACTCCTCCCTAGGACACACTTAACCCCTTTAACGCCCCTAGTGTTAACCCCTTCCCTGCCGGTGTCATTTAGGCTGAGACACAGCAGCGGCGCCATTGGCTCCCACGGCTGTCAATCAAAGTCAGTTAGCCAATCAGAAAAGAGAGGGGCAGGGCCGGGTCAGGGCCCTGTGTCTGAATGGACATAGGGAGCTGTGACTTGGCTCGGGTGCCCTCAAAGCAAGCTGCTTGCTGTGGGGGCACTCGGCAGGAGGGAGGGGCCAGGAGCAGCAAAGATGAGAAGGAAGTGTCACCAGCACACCGACATCATCACATGCCTGATGAAGGGGTCCTGTGTGGCTCTGAATTGTCACTTTTATTTTTTCATACTATGTGATTAAAGTTTTAGACCCAATTTTGGAGATCCTGGTGTGCTGGTGACACTTTCTTCTCATGATTGCTGTCGGGTTCCAGCCATTGGTCATTTCAGCACCCAATCTAAGATACAGCCATTTCTGGAGGAACGTGTGCATTGGGAGTATTGCATTGGAGGAGCAGCTAAGAGGGACCAGAGAAGAGGAGGATCCAGGCTGTACTGTGCAAAACTAACTGCACAGAGCAGGTAGGTATAACATGTTTGGTATTTATTTTTAATTTTTAAACAAGACTTTACAATTACAAAAGTAATTTTTGCTGTGATATTTGGTGAAGTCATTGCTATATCTTTGGACAGGTTGTGTTTTCTTGTAAGAGAAAAGCCATTGTCATTCTCTGATGTTCTTGAAAGTGTCACTCTGGTATCCATCTGTCCAACCTTCAAATTGATGACACCCCTCTCCTAACAGCTCAAGTTCCACACCTTTGTAAGAGTACTTGTTTATTCCTAATCCCATTCTGTCTTGTGAATATTTGAGCCAAAGATATCTCTAGAAATAATTGTGAATAAGTAAAAGTACCCCCACTACATATGACATACGTTCTAACAAAGGGATTAGACCATTTTGATATGCATGTACATTGTATTATGTTTGGAGTAATTGGGTGTTTTTTTATGCATCAAATTATGTATATGCTTGTATATACACAAAAAAGTCTCAAAAAATCTGGTTAAATGACAAGAGAAATTAGATATACAGGGGTTTATTTACTAAAGCCAAATCCACTTTGCACTACAAGTGCATCTGAGGAGGACATGCAGCATTTTAACTTGCACATAATTGGATGATAAAATCAGCAGAGCTTCCCCTCATTTTAAATCTTCCCCTCAGATCTACAGCGACTGCACTTCCAAGTGCACTTTCAGTGCACTTTCAAGTGCACTTGCAGTGCAAAGTGGATTAGCCTTTAGTAAATAACCCCCACTGTGTTTTAGTACATGTAATGGGGTGAATTTACTAAATGCACATAGACTGAGGACTTTGCAAGTGCAGTTACTTCAGAGCTTAGTAAATGGGGGAGCTCTGCTGACTTTCATCATACAATCATGTCCAAGCAAAAATGCATTTTTTTTTCCTTGCATGTGATTGGGCATTCTTTGTAAAGTGAAGCTGTACCTCATTTACAGGCAGTTCCCGGGATCCAGAGTAACTCCAGCCCAAAAAATATATTTTTAATTTTTTTGAACAGCATATGGAAGGAAGGAATTGCACATGTTTTGCTGTCTGTGTCCCTGTTCAGAAGAGTTCACCACACTTTCTGTCCCTGGGACAACTGGATTTCGATAAATTTGGAGTGTTGTAGAAACAAGGATTGGTGATAAAACTGCAGTGGAGACACCTTTTTCCCATGAAAACTCTTACAGGAGTGAATTTCCCTTCCTAGGGGTAGATTTCCTCCCACTTCCTGTTGTCTCCCTCAGTTTGTAAGTAGGAGTCGTATGTAAGTTGGATGTTTGTAACTCGGTGACTGCCTGTACTGGAGCAACTATTAAATTGCAGTCTATTTGCCTTCAAGATAAACTTTAGGCAGACTTTTTTTGCATTTCAGATAGAGTAAGGGAGGGTTAAAACACCTGTCAGTATTTTTGAAAGTGGAGTTACCCTTTAATTATAAAGTGGATGTAAACCCTCCATACACCCAGTGAAGTGAACAGCCTCAGATGATACACACAGATGAACCAAATCTCCCTACATAGGTTTTACATTTATATTTGCTGTCTTCACGTTTATATACTGTTTAGAAAGTTGAGATCGTGTTAGGAGATTTTCTCTTCCTGGTTAACACAGAGTGTAATGTCTGGGCATACAGGCAAGATAGCTAACATTGATGATTGGCGGAAAGGCACACACCCCCTCTCATCATAGGCAGAGACTCTCAGAGGTGTTTTGTAATAGGACCTGCTCTCTGCTAATCTATTTTAGCAACCTCCCTGGACAGAAGATTCAGGCTGCTTTTGTCTAAAAAGTCTGAGAATTTGTCAGGAGTTATCAGGCTGATAAAGAGGAACAGTTCAGGAGAGAGCTACATGACTTGGCTCATTGAAGAGAGATAACAAAATACTGCAGATATATGTGCCCAGCTCAAATTTCATGAATCGGGTTTACATCCACTTTAAGGACAAAAATAGAGAGGGTGAATCTCTCTAATGGAGGCACAGACAACAATAAAAACCTGAAAGGTGTAAGTGTTATAATCCACCTCCACTCTATCCAAAACTAAAAAATAATTCTCCTTTAGTTATAAGTAAATCAACCCCAATGATTTCCATATCTCCATATTTAGGTTTCTATGCAATACTGTTGAAAGAACTGAACCAAAAATGCAGAGACTACTCAAAAATTGGCTATTGTATTTTTACATACCTTAAATACCTCATGTTATGCACTTACGGTAATTATTTATTTCCTTTGGTGAATTGACTTTAACCCCTTTTCATGTGGTATTTACTGACAGTTTTGAGCAGTATAGTGAGCTGATAATTTCAGGATCGCATGCTATATTTAGGGAAAATGTGTCCGGACACCTAAATACTGCATGCGAGATATTTTTGTGAATGGAGCCCAATGTGCCTTTTTATTCCTCCTCCTATTTAAGGGTTCATAGGAGTAATTTTTGGCCAAGTTCTTTGCACTGTAACACCTCCCATATCCTCTAAAGGGAAGTGCCTGGCTCTTTTTCTACTCCTCTTCCTCGTGGATGCATAGCATTTTAGGACTGATAATGTGCCTTTTCCCCCCTTCTTTCCTTCTGCTCGGGGGTGCAAAGCAGCCATTTATTTTGGGGCTGCAAATGCACTCTTTTCCTCCTCCTCCTCCTCCTTAGGGCTTCAAAGCAGCCATTTATTTTGGTGGCCTTTACTTCCATTGTTTTATTTTTTTACCTCCGGTAGACAAACATTTTTTCCTATTTGTTCCTATTTGTTCCTTTTTTGCCATTTTGTACTGTATTTCACTTAAACCCCCAAAAGGTAGGAAAAATCTTTTCAGAAAGCACAGGACCTTTAGAATTAAAAGATGGAGATACTAATATTATACGTCTCACGATAGTTGTGCAAATGTTTGTCAAAACAGTTTCTTAAAAAAAAAAAATCATAAAACTACTTGACCATACACCTCCCAGGTCTATCTTGTACACAATACAGTGCTCCTACTAGGCAAATACAACAGAGCCTTAACAACTCACCTTCTTGATGCAACACAAACACTAATTCCTAGACACTGGAAACCTACCTCACCTTTAACCAACAACAAATGACAGAACAGAGAAAACCAAATTGCCCGGATGGAAAAGGCTCCTGAAATAGCACTGGACTTACTTGATAACTACAGACAGGAATTGTATGGTCATTCTCTAAGTTCTCTTTTTTTAACATTTGAGCATAGACTGACATTCCTATACTGATTGAAGTTTTTTTTTTCCAGTATATGACTCTCTTGCAAGGATGGTGAGGCTACAATATTTCTTAAAACTTCTAATGGGCTGGGATATGTATTGCACATTGGACTGATTTGTAATGCAGAGTTCCTTTTTTTCGTAGGACACTAAAAAAATTAAAAATTAAAAAATAAATAGAATGAATTGAAATCTGAAACATTACTGCTTAGGGGAGAAGGGTGAAGGAGTTTTTTTTGTTAGGGCAGATTATTGTTAACTAAGGGGTAAGAGGGGTTAAACAGAAACACGTTTTATTTCTGTGGTTGCTTTAACTTAGATTATATGCAGCTCAAAGGTAACTCGTATGATCTTCATATAAATGAAACAGAGTAAATACAGAGTAAATACAACAAGTTTTGTAAACACTGCTCAGAGGGGATTCAGAAGAAAAACAAAGTAAAGTCTTTGTTTGACAGCAGATAACTCTGTGGCTGATGAATTACGCTAGAATTCACATTGGTCATTTTGACAGCTGGAAATGCTGATAAGAGACTGGGGAGTTACAGGGGCTTAACTACTTGCCAACTTGCCACAGTAATTATACTGTGGCAAGGCGACACCAGCAGGCACAATGACATACATGTACGTCATTGTGCCTGTTCCGGACACCCCCCAACCCCAGAGCATATTGAAGATCCTGCTACCCGGCTGTTGTGAATGAAGGACACTGGCTGCAGCCTTGTGAATGTGTTTGGCAGCCATTTGGCTGCCAGATCCTATCCACTGTGCTTTATGAATATTTCAAAGCAGCCAGTTAATGGTTAATGGTGATGGTTCATGAATTCGTTCACCTTATTTAGGCTGAAAACACAATGATCACTGATCAGTGACCTGTCAAAAACAGGATGACAGCTGAAGAAGCTGGTGTCTTTACTGCTAGTATCCAATGCAGACGGAAACTGCACTGGTCAATGTGGGGCAAGGGGGGATAGACAGAGATTTTACAGAAATTAAAAGTATGTAAGCAGATTTATTAGCCTGCAATTTCAAAGGGGAGATAAAATAAAATGTAAGTATATTATTTTCCAGACAAATTAACAGAAAAATTGTACAGGCTTGATTCATGCTACGTATGCAATGTTAGTAGGTTGCAGTTTAAGAGGGACAGACCAGACAGTTTTAATAAATAAATCACAATTATTCAACAGAAAAATGCTACAAAAAAGTGTACAGACTCTATGAACACTATATAACAGGCTTTACTAGGCCACAATTTTAAAGTGAGGCATCAGCAGCTAAAGAACAACTGAAGTTGTTGCTGACACAACAAGGTAGTTCTTGGAGGGACCGTTGGGCCTATGCACTATAAACACAGAGATGGGTGGATCTCTGTCTGCCATAATGTGCTTCTCCTTATCTTGGCTGTGACAGCTGAGCTTCTCATTTAGTGCCCTGATGTGGCAGTGTGCGCCGACATAACACAGACATAACATCTGAAGTGAGAGTGAGGCCGCACAGGCCCCCCTGGAGCATGGGCGGGGTCGCTATTGTGACCCCTGCGACCCCTGACGCTATGCCCATGTTGCTGCCAACCACTCATATACACTCTATAAAACTGTATCATAGATTTTGCAAAATGAGAGGCATCCTGATTAGTTTTTAATTTGCATGATATATAACTCCAATTGTTTACTACAGTGGGGAAGGGTGAGAAAAATTCTAAATTATTGGATCTTACTGGGAGAACACTGGTGGAAACTAGAAAATGTATGCAGTACTTTGTATCCTTTATTTCTGACTGAGAATTGATGTAGGCCTACAGAAGCCAACAGTCCACTATATTTTCAGTAATAGGGAGATCCAGAGATTTAAACCTTGGAAATTGTTTAAAAGGCATGGCTTAGCACACACCTTTTAAAGATGTTGAGAAGATACCCTGTATAATGTGTATAATGTTGTACAGAGGACTTACTGAAAAGAACAGATTTTAGGATTCACTTTCAGGACTCAAGAGAAACATTACCATACAGTGTGCATGCAGACCTAATAACAGATACAGAGGATAACACCCTACAGACAAAACAATGAAGAAAATGTCTCTTAGCTTTGCTGGCAAACAATCACGGTAGAGGCACTGCAGAGTCAGACTTTTTTATGTACTTGGGAGATGAGGTAGGAGCTGCAGGCTCTTAGGAGGAGGGGCGTCTCCCTAAAATTTTAGGGGACTTGACTGTACTGGGTACTCCTATGTGTCTGTTGCTTTAAAAAGCATAAACAATGTCTGTCATCAGGTACATCGATGAATACCATGCCATAATTTCTATTTCATAGAAATGAATGAGTCTTCAGACTAGGTGCCTGTTAGGAACACTGCTGTCTTGCTCCACCACCATGTTTGAGGTAAAACATATTCCGTAGATCATTCAAGTCTAGAGAACATGATTTTATACATACAAATTGTACTGATGTCTACTGTATCATTTATAGGCACCATTAGGAAGTTATGGTTAAGCAACTATACAATACTATGCCATTCCTGTAATTTCATACTTTATGCAGATTGGGGATGAAATTCGGGTGTGTTGCTATCATAGGTTGTCAGAAATTTACCATACCGAATTCTTTGCAACCACAGTGCAATGCCTGGCTTTTGAACTTAGGTTAGCTGGCTTAGAAGGGCTAATAATTGGAGCTTTGTTATGGGCCATCCCCCTCACAATAAAATGGTGGGTTCCCAGAAGCCATTTGTCAGTGTGTGTTGGAGTAGTTTAGCTAACAGTCTATGGAGGGAGACTTAGTTGCTATTTGCTACTATACTGTGTTATATTCCATTAAATTACTGTAGATTGCAGTGTGGTGGGCTCCATATGCATGTGTACATCTCTGCATTCACAGTTCAGAGACCCAACAGTCATTTTCAGAACTACCTTTTTTGTGTGTAAGAAACAACTTTAGTTGCTGTTTAGCTGTTTGATCTAACCTTGCAGCTTTTCTTTTGTTGTTTTATTGTGGTGTTTTTATTTTCTTTGGCTAGGGCCTTTTTTTCGGGATCCATTGATGGCACAGGCAATACTGCAGCATATCATCTGTGGTAAAAGTACCAGCCATTTGGGAACCACATGCATGACTGCGCCACAGAGCTTGGTGGGAGCAGCATCTAAATGAGTTGTGAGCACAAGGCCCGCACTCCTCTCCTGTTGCATCCATAGCGACATCTGTAACCGCTAATAACAGAAGGGGAAGTCTCAAAAGTGATTTCCAAGACCTAGGATACACCTTGTCAAGTGAAGAAGAGGATCATGGTGCTACGCTAAATTGGATCATGCCAAGGCTTGAACCTCTGAAGAGATCTCCTAGATCTCCTAGACCCACGCTACCATCTTCATCAGCATCCTTACTAAGGCTGTCCCTTCTGCAGCTGCTTGAGCATTAGAAAATAATGTCCCCAAATCACCCTCATTTCCAGCATCTAATGCCAGTTTGTTAAGATTGCTTGCTTTTCAGCTTCTTCCTTTTCAGCTTTTGAAATCAGCCCACTTCGGTGAGGTTAGAGCTTGTTCTACACTACAGTTCCATGTACTTAGTTGCCATTGTTTTGCCTGGAAGGCCATCCTCCAGCATGTGGCACAGTAGGTAATGTATCTGTTCTGTAGCACCTGCTGTCAGTGGCAGGATACACATGGCCAAAGCATGGGCATGGTCATCAAAGGGAGTGACCACTATTGGGTAGCTACCCAATGCACGTATTTGTGCTTATTTGTGTGTATTTGTCAGTATACATGCAAAAATACTGACCAACAGTTGTATTTTTTTTTTTTTTTTATATAAATATGCAGCAAATGTTTCTGTGCCTGTGTGCACAGGCACATTGAAAACAATGGGCTGCATTTGGATCAGTAAAAAAAAATGCCTGTATGACTGAAAACTGAGTGTTATCAGACAGCAGTTTGCATGAGGTCTTATGTGTATTTAGGCTTTTTTTCCTTTCTCATTTGCTGTGCCCTTCTGCCAATGACCAATATCTTTGGCCATAGTGAGTATGCCCACACAGGCTTTGGAGTTTATTTATTTAAGGAGTGGTTTTTTTTTTTTTCTCCTTGGCTCAATGAAACTGTTAACACACGGTTATCTAATCCTATATAAAGGAAAAGTATATGTATATAATTAGGTGTTCAATAGGAACACAGGCTTACTTGGCTAAGTGAAAAATTTATTATTTAGTAAGTCACTTCCCATGTGCAGTGTAATGGCTACTGGAAGCACACTGAGGTTTCTGTCTGTTAAGTTCATGCACAGTTTTTCTCACAGTAAACTCAATGAATCAACAAGGAAAGTGTGAATTACCGTATATACTCGAGTATAAGCCGAGTTTTTCAGCACATTTGTTTGTGCTGAAAATGCCCCCTCTCGGCTTATACTTTAGTCACCTTTTTGCGCCTGTTCTCCTAGACTTTGGGGACCCGGTACCGACCGGCCGTAGGTCCTCTGGATCCAAAACTTGGCACACATGTAGCCCCACTCTTTCCGAGGGACATACGGCCAGGGAGCACCAATTTTTCAAAGCTGGGCACCCCTTCCATAGACTCCCATGTTAAACGGTAATTTCTCTGGTGACTTTGGGGACCCGGTACCGGCCGGTCGTAGGTCCCCTGGACCCCGAAACATGGCACACATGTAGGCCCATTTCTCCTCTACAAGTGTACAAAGTTTGTTGTCTGGGGGACCTACGGCCGGGGAGCACCGATTTTTCAAATCCGGGCACCCCTTCCATAGACTCCAATGTTAAACGTCAGTCTAGTCATGGACGCAGTGAGGCATGGGCACAGTGAGGCATGGGCACAGTGAGGCATGGCACAGTGAGGCATGGACACAGTGAGGCATGCACCTGCACACAGTGAGGCAAAGTGAGGCATGCAGATGGACACCCTAGGCTTATACTCGAGTCAATACGTTTTCCCATTTTTTTGTGGTAAAATTAGGTGCCTCGGCTTATATTCGGGTCGGCTTATACTTGAGTATATACGGTACTACTATGTTTCTTACGTTTAAAGTGGATGTAAACCCAATTCATGAAACTTGAGCTGGGCACATATATCTGCAGTATTTTGTTATCTCTCTTCAATGAGCTAAGACCCATAGCTCTCTCATGAACTGTCCCTCTGTTATCAGCCTGATAACTCCTGACAAAATCTCAGACTTTTAGACAAAAGCAGCCTGAATCTTTTGTCCAGGGAGGTTGTAAAATAGATTAGTAGAGAGCAGGTCCTATTACAAAACCTCTCTGAGTCTCTATGCCTATGATGAGAGGGTGTGTGTGCCTTTTCTCCAATCAGCAATTTTAGCTATCTTGGCTGTATGCCCAGACATCACACTCTGTGTTAACCAGGAAGAGAAAATCTCCTAACACGATCCCAACTTTCTAAACAGTATATAATATATATAAATGTGAAGACAGCAGATCTACATGTAAAACCTATGTAGGGAGATTTCGTTCATCTCTGTGTATCATCTGAGGCTGTTCACTTCACTGGGTGTATGGAGGGTTTACATCCACTTTAAAAAACAAAAACAAAGTCAATATTGTAAATATTGTAGTCGTATTATTTAAGGGTAACTCCAATTTCATGGGAAAAAAATAGCAAATTAAAAAAAATAATATAGCATATACAATTACGACAAGTCTTATTGTAAATGAATGTCATTAAAAATTACCTTTCCTTTTCAATCTGCAGCTCTAATTTTCTGTAAAGTGCAATGCAATATGGCTACCTGGAGATGTTCTGTACACAGAATGTATACAGAACAACCCCCAGAAACATAATTTCCTGCTTGTGTGATTGCCTCACTGATTTTCCCAGACGTCTACACTAAGATACAAGTCAGATTTTTGACATTCGCTGCAACAAAAAATTCATTTTTGGTAAGATACTCCCAATGAGAAATTCTGTCTAAAGAGATGCAGGCCCAGCAGCTTTCCTTATTAGTGCCCTGATTTTGCAGCAACTGGTTGATAATTATGAAACCACTCCCATTAAGCTCACTCAGAACATGGGCACAGAGGCATAAACAGTGATTTCTTCAGAATAACAAAAGGTAGAAATCTGCAACAACATTTGTTAAAATCCATGCAATGTGCTTAGATAACCCAAAGGGAAATGTTTTTTTACCCTCAACAAAAGTGGAGTCACGCCATAAAGTTATAAAAATGTAATGAAAAAAATGCATCTAAATTAAAAAATTGATTTAAAATCATTTATGATTGTTACTACAGCATTGTTAGAGCTTAACGAGACCCTTTAATTAAAAAATATTCTCATATGATTTTGTGTACATTGTAAACAAACAGACTCCGAACTGTCATTCAAGTGACACTTTGTAGTATTCTACGTTGCTTTTCCCCCGAATTTTACATAAAAGGCTATGTAAGGAGGTGAGGTTGGAGACATTGGATCTGTACAGTGAGTAATAAGACCCTCCTAGAAGAGAAGAAAGCTATGCAGTGCACGGAATCGGGGGGCTATGCTAGGCAATTGACTATTCCTGAAGAATCTTACTTAATAATGAAAGCCAATAAACAAAGGAGGAACTTTTGCTAGTGTCACAAACAAACAGAGTGTGTTTCTAGATCAACATATAGTAAGGTGACCAGATTTTTAAAATGAAATCCGGGGACATCTTTTTTTTTTACTAGTAATGGCGGCAATCAGCGACTCAATGCCCGCCACCGCCTCACAGCCTGTCAAGTCTTACTCTCTGGGCCCCGGCTACTACTGGGTGGGGAGCTGAGGAAGATCACTCCACCAGGGAAGGCAAGAAGATAAACAGGCAGGCGGCTGGACTTAAGCCAAGGCAGAAGAACATGCGAGCGGAGCTGAATGAGCATGCACTCAAAACTGAAGAAATATTCCTTCCGCTCCGATCAGCACATGATCATCAGAAAGGGGCACAGATAATGGAAAAAATACACCCCCTAAGCAAGTAGGAGCGGCGGGGCGGGGGGGTGTAATTCTGTTTTTTTTTTTTATTCTGCACTATCTTTGAAATTGCCCCAGCCCCTGTTCAAATCCAATCCGGGGACAAAACCGGGGAAGGACTTGTTCCGGGGACAGTGTCCTCAATCCGGGGACTGTCCCCGGAAACTGGGGATGTCTGGTCACCCTAACATATAGCCAAGTAGACAAGGAATGGAGCACCCAAATAGGTTCTATAGTGGGCATTGAGAAGCCTACGCCTGAGTCTCTGTAATCTCAGAAGGTTCTCAGATAGATCGCCTAGAGATGGAACAAGCACCAGGGACAAGCAGACTAACTTGCTCTCCAATCACTAACCTGTATTAACATGCATTGCTTCCTTTTATGCATTTCCCTTAGAATCAGCACTAACTGCTTGTAAGTGCATGTCAACATACAGTATTTCCCCTGTGGTGTGCAATGTCTGCATGGATACATTTACAGAAACTTCAACATACCAACATATATTTGTTTAGAAAGCATACAGGCACACACAGCACTGTAACTGTGCTGGGAGCAAGCGTGCAAATAAACTGCAATTAAAAATTTCTTTCGAGAATATATTCCTTTACTTTGGGCCGGTGTGAAGCTAAATACATTTTTGGAAGGTTTGTTTTAAGCCCAACTGAAGTCACAGAACTCTATATTCAGTCAGGTAGATATTACACTAACAATATAGGCCTCATGCACACTGGGTGTAAAAAAACACCCAGGGCATTTGACGTTTATTTTTAATTTTTTTCAGCCTTTAAATGCCCTCTTTCTTAGCGTTTGTGGCCATGCACACATCCAGGCATTTACAAGCATTGTAAAAGTGAAGCATTTAGAAAAAAAAACCCCATCATGTTCAGGAAAAGAGTTTTTGAGCAGAAAAAATGCTTGACACGTCTAAACGTACCTAAATGCTAGGTGCATTTAGCGATTGAGTGTTTATTCATTTCAATGGCCAATGGAATGAATGAATGTCCAAATGCTTGATGTGCCTAAACGCACCTAAAAGCGTTTGTGTGGGGGCGTGGCTTGGACATGGCTGGATAGAGATGTGTTTTCTCAGAGCTCCTGACCGTCTCCCGAACACCCCGACTATTCTATCGGACTTAACAAAGTATGTACTCCGCAAAGAAGAGGACAGCAAAGAAGAACACCAAAGCCGCAAAGCCCTCACCTCCGACTCCTCCAGCTAGCGAAATTAGGCGTCTTTTCAGACTTTCTCAACTGGGTTCCCCGGGCCTCAAAATGGCGGCCGCACATGCAAGCATGGAGGGAGCTTCAGCATCCAGTGACTTGCCTATGGCTCAGACAGTATCTGCAGCCTCGGACTTGCTCCCAGACGTTTCACAAGACTTTCGCCCTGAAGCACTGGGTCCATCGCAGGCTGCATCTCATCTGCTCCGGGCGGACTCGGAACTACGATCCCTGCTCCAAGCGCTGCCTACTAAGGCCAACATTGCAGCCCTGATTAGCTCCGTGGAGACAGCCCACAGGAAAGAGCTTGGGGAAGTGAGAACGGAGCTGAAGGGACTATCATCACTTGTGGGGAAGGGAGAGGCATCCCTATCTGCTTTAGATCACAGAGTCCTTTCCCTGGAAGAGCGGCACGAAACACAAATGGAGGCCCTAGTTGATCGGCAGTTACATCTCGAGGACATGGAAGACCGGAGCCAAAGGAATAACCTGCGACTACGGGGCCTGCCGGAGGCTGCAGGTGCTGAGGACCTAGCTGACACAGCTCTGGCTATATTCCGCATCATCGAGGGAGTGGAATTACCCGATAGAGTCGTCCTAGACCGCATCCATAGAGCCCTAGGCCCCAAGCCGACAGATCCAGCGCGACCCCGGGACGTCATCTGCAGACTGCACCATTATGTTCACAGGGAACAGATCATCCACAAGGCTTGGGAAGCGGGAGAGCCGGAGTTTGACTGAGCCTCCATCAAGATACTCCCGGATCTTTCCCAAGCCACATTACACAGGAGGGCCATGCTCAAGCCAGTCCTGAATCTAGCCAGGAGACGGGACGCCACCTACCGCTGGGGATATCCGCTTGCGGTGACCTTCCGGAGGGAGCAGAAATCATTCATCCTCCGGTCGCCGTCCTCCTTACCAGCTTTATTTGCCTTCCTGGATGCGGAGCCGATTGAAGTCCCTAACTGGCTGACCCTGCTCCCCAGATTCCCCAGCCGTCAGACCTACCCAAGCCTGGAGAGAAGAGACTTCCCACCCAGATCGCAGAGAACCAGACGCCGCCCCAGAGCACCTTCTCCGGAGGGAGCAAGGGAGTCGTGAATCCTCTGAGCTGTGAGTAATTCCCCTGTGACCCCTGTCTCCAAGCTACTGCCTTTTAAGTTGATGGCTGACCCCACTGTCCCTCTGCCCACACTACCTGTCACACTGCTTCGATCCGTCGGCTGCTCCCCGGTGGACGCAACTTTGATCATGACCACACCCGCCAAGTTTTGCCCCCTCTCCCAGCAGCACTATCCTCCACAGTGGAACCTATCCGAAGACCGCCTGCATAGACATGGACTTACATTCCTAGTCAGGCTAAGCTGATTCCACCCTAACAGCCCCGATATGCCCTCTTGTTTACTGAGAGACCTAGATAGAACCCCACCGTGCACTTTCCCTGGGATGGGCCTTGACTCTCATTAAACTTCTCATTGGGGGGCTCCCCGGGGTACCCTCACACTGCCGGAACAATTATAGAGGCATGAGAAATGAGGCTCCAGTCTCCCTTAGACTGTAAACTCCGGATTTATAATGGGGAACCAGGTTGCTGATCCCTCCCCTTCCTCGTCCACTCTTCTTTTATTTCCGTAGGAGGGTGACACAATGAGTGGAGGCGAAACGCCTGAACTTTGTTGGGCTACAGTTGACTCTGTGAGAGATGGATGGGGGAATTATCTTGCTTCACCCTGTTCTCATGGGGAAGTCTGTGTTACACCGCTGCCTGGAGGCCTCGCTACACAGCATTTACGAGGGTGGAGGGGGAATTGGCAAAAGGGTGTAATGTACCTGATTTGTATTTGAAATGGAATAGTGGGCAGGCCGTCGACCATAAAGTGGTCGATGCTGGAGGAGGTGGGTGGGGGAGGTGGGCGCAGGGGGGGTTCCGGATTGCTTCCTACATACTTTGCACTACTGTTGAGTTGTTGTTCTTAAGTTTGCTGTCCTCTTATGTGAAGATTGTTATTGCACTTTTTGTTATATTCATGTTGTGTCGGGGTAGACGGGAGGACCGGGGGTTCACCTTTTGAGCCCTGTCCTTCCTCTCTCCCACTTAGGTTAGCATATCCCCAGGGGCACACTTTAGACCCCCCTGGGGATTTTTATGCAAGTACCGTGATTTACACGGATTTAGGGCACTAGGCCTAGACTGTATTTTTTGTTCATAACGCAGGGCACTAGGCCTTGCCCTTTCTAGTTAATTCTTATTGTCTATTTCACCCTCTAGCTCTCTTTTACTTATTTCTTTCCCCCACTACTCCCCCCTCTCTTACTTTCCCCCATTAATATTTGCCTATATTTCTGACCTACAAACTAGCTGATGCCTTTTAGCCTCGGCATCGCTTCTGGCGTCTTAATGAGAGCCTTCTGCAAACCCCGGAAGTGCTAGTGGAGGTGACCAGAGCACAAATTTTTTACTTTCAAGAGAATGACCAACCAGAATGTGACCCGGGCATCCTGTGGGAAGCCCACAAGACGGTTATCAGGGGAATCCTGGTTAAACATGGGGCTCGTATCAAACGAGAACGCAATGAACAGCTATCCCGACTGCTGCAGAAACTGACCGTGACTGAAGCTAGACACAAACATGCCCCCTCACAATCCTCAGAGGTTGACTTGACAATACTTAGGACACAGATTACAGATTTGCTCCGTGATAGAGCCAAGGTGGCCTTGCAGTTTTGCCGCAAAGCAAGCTATGAATCAGGAGACAAATGCGGGAAACTACTGGCAAGAATGGTCAGAGAACATAAACTCTCCACATACATTCCCCATATAATCACGCCAAGTGGTCAAAAGGTGGTCCTGCCTACACAAATCACTCAAGAGTTTAAAGACTTTTACTCCCAATTACATAATCTACCAGTGGGGACGTCACACCAAACGGAACTAGAGGACTATATTACATCCTTTCAAATGCCCTCCCTTTCACAGGAGACCCGAGCAGAATTAGACTCCCCTATAACCTTATCGGAACTCCAACTTGCCATCGGAACTATGAAGCCAGGAAAGGCCCCAGGCCCCGACGGCTATACTTTACAATATTACAAAACACTACTACCGATACTAGGCCCACGCATGATTATACTATTCAATGCGGTGAGCTCCGGCGGAATGTTCGCTAGGGACACCCTAGGAGCCCATATTTTGGTGATCCACAAGGAAGGAAAGGACCCAGCAGCATGTGGCAGTTATAGGCCCATATCGCTTTTGAGTGTGGACCTTAAGCTGTTCACAAAAATTCTGGCTACCCGGCTGGCACAACACCTCCAGCAACTTATTCATCTAGACCAAGGGGGCTTTATCCCATCTAGGGAGGCTAGAGATAGCACCTCTAAAGCTTTGAATCTGCCACATGTTGTACGATCTACGAACACCCCATGTATATTCTTAAACACAGACGCCGAAAAGGCGCTTGACTGGGTCAATTGGTCATTTATGTTTGCGGTACTCAGACATATTGGTCTGGGGGAGGTGATGCTTAGTCGGATAGCCGGAATATATTCCAACCCGACCGCCCAGGTAAAGGCGAATGGAATCCTTTCTGACCCTTTCCCAATACAAAATGGGATGAGACAGGGATGTCCTCTGTCCCCCCTCCTGTTTGCCCTCTCCTTGGAACCCTTCCTAGCTACAATTAGATTAAACCCAGATATACAGGGGGTAACGGTTGGTCGGACGCAGCACAAGATCTCAGCATATGCTGATGACCTGTTATTTTCGCTGACTAACCCGGTAGTTTCCCTACCAAACCTTCTCAGAGAATTTTAGACATACGGGACGTTATCTAATTTAAAGATACATTTTTCAAAGTCAGAGGCGATGGGAGTGGCACTGTCACCGCATATTCTCCCAACTATACGTTCAAATTTCCGGTTTAAGTGGACGTCCTCCACGTTGACTTACCTAGGTACTAGTATCCCGCCTGACCTTTCACGTATCTATGAGAGTAATTTCCCCCCTTTACTTGCCAAAACCAGGGTGTTGCTAGAGACATGGAACAAGGGGCTGCACTCATGGTTTGGGAGGTGTAACTTATTGAAAATGAGCATTCTACCAGCATTTTTGTACCTCTTTCAAGCCCTCCTGATTAGGATACCCCCCGCATATTTCAAACAAGTCCAAGCTCTCTTCACCCATTTTGTCTGGGCGCATAAAAAAACGTGCATCCCTCGCACTCAACTTTCCATGCCAAAACACTGTGGGGGCCTCGCATTACCCGACATTAGGAGACATTATCAGGCAGTTCACCTAAGCAGGGTTATTGACTGGCGGCGACATTATGAGTCCAAACTCTGGACACAAATAGAACAACATCAAACTAACATCCCACTAAAGACTGCGCTGTGGTGCAGAGACTCCCTACCCTCAGAACTGAAATCACACCCGCTGATAGGAAATACCCTGCGACAATGCTCTCACACTGTCCTTAGAACCTCCTTAATGGCTACAATGTCGCCCTTAACCCCGATTTTGGGTAATTCTAGGTTCCCCCCCGAGGGCTCTCATCTACACAATTCCAGTCGCTAAGGAACTCTAACTGTGTAACTGCCTCCCAGTTTGTAACGAGCGATAGATGGCCCTCCATTCTGGAATTGATGGATCCCGCAGGCCCCTTCTGGAACGCAGCACAGTTGCAACATTTTCTCCAGACCATTCCGAACCCCCGAAACTATACTAGGTCCCTGACCACATTCGAGGAATATTGCTCGGGCACAGACCTGCTACCACAATCTCTCTCTAAAATGTACGCCCTTCTAAATACGCCCCAACAACAACCCGACCTGCCCTGCATTGCAAAATGGGAAACAGATCTGGACCGCATGTTCTCTCCACCCCAAAAACAGAATATGATCAGTTTCTCCCTCAAGTTCTCGATCTGCACTAAAATTTAAGAGACCAACTATAAAATTTTGACGAGGTGGTACTTGACACCCAGTCGCCTGCATATCATTTTCCCAGACATGCCAGAACACTGCTGGCGTTGTTGCCCTAAACTGACGAATTTTTGGAAGGCGGTTCACACCATATCACAACAATTCACTGCCTTCCAGATTCCAAACGATCCAGCATTTTTTCTACTCCACCTGTCTACTCTCGCTCCCAGAGTTTATAAAAAATCCTTGTTGAGACACCTGACGAATGCAGCTAAAGCCTGCATTCCCATGGTATGGAAGCAGCAGAGTCCACCGACCGTAGCAATGTGGCTGCGGAAGGTGGAAGATATAAATAAGATGGAGGACCTGATAATGACTGCACAAGATAGACACGAAACCTACAAGGAGACTTGGACTATCTGGAATATGTTTATATATTCAGAGGAGGGCAAAGCTCTTTTTGAGACTTGAACTTCTAACAAATTACTGTTGGCTGGGGGATCCCCAAGATCTTGGACCAGGTATGCGCTCCCGTTCTAACGCCATCCCCCCCCCTTCCCCCCCTTCTCCCCCCCTTTTTTCTTTTAGGCATCTCTCTATTCTTCCCTTCCGTTCTCTATAACTATTATTTGTTTATCTATCCTTTTTTCCTTTTCTCTTCTTTTTCTGTAACAATTTGTTTTAGAGTATAGAGATGTGGGCTACCCGCCACTTTAATGCTCTTGTATGAGCATCGGTGACACCTGGAATGTGTAGCTAAGAGAGAACTACAGTTGTCGCTAACAGAAATTTCATGACACACATTGTTTATTTTGAAGCACATTGCAATTTCTTGTGACAAGTTGATGGGAGGCTGCCACCTTCATTGTTATAATCTACTCCTGTATTTTGTGGGCCCTGCCCTATTTATTTTTTTTGGAAAACGTTATAATATTATATTTGGAAAAAAAGAAGCGTTTGTGAAACATGGCTTTAGGGAAGTTTTTAAAAGCTGCTTTTCTCCTGCTAGGATGAAGGGCATTCAGAGGAGCTGGGCAAAGGCCTAGTGTGCATAAGGCCATATACTTTGACTTTGCTGTTATGGCAGTTGTGCATAAACATCATGCACAGACACATCGGCTCTCTGCCTTAGCACTACAGGTCTATATTAGGATACTGGTGATGAGGGCCATTACTCCTCTATGTTAGCATAGAGCACTGGAGTATGAGAGTTTAGCTAGTGCATTTCCACATCCATGGCAAAAAACATATTTTAAGGAGTATTCAAGCCACGGTCAGTTAAAGTATAACTAAAGGCAAAACTTTATTTTTAGATTTGGATTGAATGGAGAGAGATTAGAACATTTTTCAGGTTTTTTTTTTTTTTTTTTCAGTCTGTGCCCCTGTTACGGAGATTCATCCTCTCTATTTGTCATATTTACAGTTATCATCGAGAGTGAAAGTAAAAGAAAATCTCAACTTTTGGGTTGTCCCCAGAACTGTACTAAGAGGAATTCTCCCATGGGGACACTAGTTCTGGTGACCCCGGAGAAAACCATGGATTCCCTCACTTGGGAAGGATTTCCTCCCACATCATGTTTTGGCTATGGGACCAGAAGTGAAGGGAAATTTCCCCAATAGGATATACATGGCAAAGGTAACCCTGACAGGGGTTATAACCCTCTATCCACAATGAAAAGAAAAGTTTGCTTTTAGTTGTACTTTAACCATCATAGGAATAAAAAGGAATAAAAGACTTCAAATAGTAAGCTTAATGTTCGATGGGAGCTTGTTGTCGGAAATTCCGACCATGATTGAGAGCTGGTTCTCAATTTTTCCGACCACAAAAGTTGTGGTCAGAAATTCAGATCGTTTGTATCCAATTCCGACGCACAAAAATACTACGCATGTTCGGAATCCATTTCGACGCATGCTTGGAATCATTGAACTTCATTTTTCTCTGCTCGTTGTTACGTCACCGCGTTCTTGGCGATCGGAATTTCCGACAACATTTGTGTGACCGTGTGTATGCAAGACAAGTTTGAGCGAACATCCGTCGGAAAAAAATCCACGGTTTTGTTGTCGGAATGTCCGATCGTGTGTACGTGGCATAATAGTAAGTTATGTCCTCTCTGAAACAATATATGTCTGTGCTACTGTTTTCTTTTCCTGTACCATACTAGAAAAATGAAACCGTGAATTTTTCATAGTTAACAGGTGTGTTTAATTTTACATGGCTACTGTATTTAAACTATAAGAAATTATTCAACACATTAAGCAAATAAATACTTAAAATCCATTCCATTTAATAGCAATTTCACATTTAAAATGAAACAAAATACATTCTATATGAAGCAGTGTCTTGAAGTGGCTGTTTTATTTTACTTTTAAGGTGGACCTGTCACTCATCCAGATTAGATACAGCTATCATGAGAGCTAGATAGATGTTTTATAACACAAAGATCAATGTTTAAAGCCCAGTGAACTGCTAAAACGCATCAGGTCACAGCAACCAATCAGCAAGCAGCTTTGATTATTCTGACTGATCTAAACTAATGAAAATAAAAATTGGATTGTTTGCTATGAGTTACAGTACACAATGGCATTATCTTTATTAATTAGCTTGCATATTTTAAGCCAGTGACCATTTAAAAAATTTGTAGAACTAATACATCCTAAAACATATCCTAGCTTCCTCTCCTGTGCATGGGTGACACTTGAACTTTTGTGCCTTGATTTGTGACCTAACCAGACTACCCCATTTAGGGAATTGAGGGCTCTTGGAATTACCTATTACAAACGATGTGCTAACCATTTCTGCTGTATCTAAACCCCAAAACAAAAATGTAATATATTGCAGGTTACCAGTCCTTGGTGGCTGTGTTATTTATTTATTTTTTTCAGGCATTTTCCTTTTTTTTCCCTGGTAACCCTGTGAATAATACATTCATTTTTCCACTACGAAGGCAACCATGGTTGTAACATAGGCTGGACTTTATTCATGTCCAATACAAGGTAGTTGATGGGATTAGTAGTTTACACAAAACTGATAACATTGCTTTTGCTGTCTTTACAGTTCATTGGAAATTACAAGGACACTGTATTTCTGGCAAGATCAACAAATATTTTCTAAGGAGTGGTAAGTACAATATGTTCAGTTTTTGTTTCTTGCTTTAGATACTCTTTAAACCAACCAGGGCCACACCCATGAATACATATATTAAAAAATATGGTCTGTTAAAAATGACAAACCACAAATATATATAAATGGATAGTGGATAATTCAGATTGGTTGACTCAACCTACCATACTGAAAGCAGCAACAGCAAAACTGTATAACACATTTTGGCCATTAATAGGTAATAAATGTTATCATTTCATTCCAAATTTTAAACAAGGTGTATATAGTCTTTGAGCTGATCTCCAGGTATAGTGTTAACTACACAGCCAAGATACACATATTGGAATGGTTTCAGCTTCCGAATGTCCTTTAGGTCTACTAAGTTAGACTTGTGACGCAGGCACCCCTGCCAAACAGTACAAGTCCTGGATCTCCTTGCAGACTTTACAAACTCGTGAACAATACAGCCTGGTCCGCTCTAGCTTGTGAATAGACTATGAGGTAATTGCTTTGTTCTTTACACCTTTTAGGAACCTGTTAGACCTTGGGTGCTCAACCGGTGGCCCTCCAGCTGTTGCGGAATTACAAGTCCCATTATGGCTCTGCCTTTGAGAGTCATGCTTGTAACTGTCAGCCTTGCAATGCCTCATGGGACTTGTAGCCATTGGTTGAGTATGCCTGTTATTAGACTAACAGCACTATGCAAAGCAATAGAGCCCTGATTTGCGGAGAGAGGGTTCTCTCAAAGATTTTTTTAAATATCTGCCTGGGGATCAGCATCAATAATTAACACAAACAATGAGGCACTTTGTTGAAGACTAAAGGGCATATTTCAAGATATATAGGAACTGCCACTTGTAAACTTTATTTTAAATGTGCAATGGCTGTCATCATTATACTTGCTTTACAAGCTAAGGTGTTACTTCCCTACATCCAGCGAATCAACACTCTCAACCTACATATTTATTCCAGGTCACTGATTTGACGAGTAGTGTAGCAGGATGAGGATGTAATTCCTGGAACTTGCACTTAAAATACAAATCACCTGCCATAATATCATACTGATATGTTCACGTATTCTGTTAGTACATAGGGGTTGATTTATGACAACTGGAGAGTGCAAAATCTGGGTGCAGCCAATCAGATTCTAACTTCAGCTTGTTCAATAAAGCTTTTGACAAAAAATAAAAAACCTAAAAGCTAATTGGTTTCCATGCAGAGCTGCAGCAGATTTTTCAATATACAGTTTTAATAAATCAACCTCATAGTATTCATTCATGGATGATATTCAGTCATGTGTATGTATACATGGTATGCAGACCACAGAGCTTGCAGTTGGTTGAGAATGGACTCCTACTTTCAAGTTCAAATGAAAGTTATGGTCAACAGGTCTTATCCATACAATTTTTAACTATGATGATGCAAAACTTTCTTATGCCTCCAGCTTGCTTGAACATTTAATAAACTGTTAGATAAAAGTTAATTTCACAGAAATAAACCACCTGTAAAGGTAAAGCAATAAAGCCACTTCAGTTTAACGCTATTCATATTTTGCGACATTACATAGATCAGAACTGAGTATGCTCTATTTAATGAGACTCATAAATTCTTAAATCAGCTGTATGGATCCATTTTAAATACCAACATAATGGTGAAAAAGGACTATGAAACTCACCAAGACTGACATCTTCTCTTGCTTCCATGTGTTATCTTAGTACAGGCATACCCCACTTTTAAGTACACAATGGGGTTTATTTACTATCACTGGAGAGTGCAAAATCAGGCTCACTTCTGCATAGAAACCAATGAGCTTCTAACCCCAGCTTGTTCAATTAAAGCGATACTAAAGGTTCAAATGTTATTATCTAAAAATAACAAACACGTTATACTTACCTCCACTGTGCAGCTCGTTTTGTACAGAGTGGCCCCGAACGCTGTCTTCTGGGGGTCCCTCGCCGGCTCTCTCGGCTCCTCCACACAATAGCTAACCCCCTCTAGGAAGCTCTCTCCCAAAGGGGGTTACCTTGCGGGTGCGCTCCCGTGTCATACACTCTGTGTCCATAGTCGCCGAGTGTATGACTCTGTCCCACCCCCTGGCGCCTACGTCATTGGATTTGATTGACAGCAACACGAGCCAATGGCTGCGCTGCTATTTATCTATCCAATGAAGAGCTGAGAAGCCCGGCCAAAGATCGAGTGCGTTCGACGGGACTTTCCAGGTCTCATGTAAGTAAAACGGAGGGGCTAGGGGGCTGGTAATCGTCAGATGTTTTTTCACCTTAATGCATAGGATGCATTAAGGTGAAAAAACATGAACCTTTACAACCCCTTTAAGCCTGGTAATAAAACCTGGAAGCTCATTGGTTTCTGTGCAGAAGTGAGCCTGATTTTGCACTCTCCAGCGATAGAAAATAAACCCCATTGTGTACTTAAAAGTGGGGTATGCCTGTACAGCAAAAATATATGTATCAAAAAGCATTTATAGTATTCACTATTAAGTGGTACCGAACTACATTCAGAATAATATTTTGTAACTCAGTGACTGATCGATGTGTAAAAATGTGTTTTGTATCATTAATACTTGATTAATACCACATTCCTTCATCTCATTTTTACAGATGGCTCATAGAACGTTTAAGCCCATGGTGCACTCTGAAGCAATGATAACACGTAGGACAACAATATAATCACAGTTTCATTACTTCTACATCCCTCAGGTGCACTGCTTATGAAAACCTAACAAATTGCTCCTACTTATTCAATAAACTATTGTAATAGCACAGCCACAGCAGACAATCAGATACCCGCTTTTATTAGTCTTCTTATACATCACCACTAATGCTAATACCTGATTGGCTGCCATGAGTTACAGCATATAATTGTTCTTTACAATATAGAATAGAATAATAGTGTACTGACAGTAGTTAAAGAAGACTGTATAGTCCGCCTGTTAAATCATGTTATTAAATAAGCCCCATTATTCTGAAGGACAAGGAACAACAGCAGCATCAGTTCAAGGCAATTGAAGTTTAGCCCTGATAGTCAGAGGTTTATTTTTATGATGCCAGTGCTTGCATCATGTAATGCCAGTGTGTGCATTTTGTATATCTCAGTCTATGAAAGTATTGAGGAAAAGTGAACTATTGCAGCAGAACTATTTTATAGGCAGGTGCTAGAAAATATAAAACATTGACAGATGCTCCCACAGTTTCCTCTCACTTCACACGCTGTGAGTTTCGACTGAACCTGGCGTCCATCTTGCTAGCTAAGCAAATTTTTACATATCTTTCGCTCTTTATTTTTTAACTCCAAACCGGGGAGTGAAAAATTATACATAGTAAATAAAGTTTTGAAGAACCTTTAACAATGCTCTGAAGCAACAGCACAATCACATTTGAACGTGTATTATTATTTCACTTTTTTAATGTGTTTTAACCCCGTGAGTGTCAGAATCATTAGCAGACCTCGAACTGAGAATAAGTTCTTTGCTAATGCCTCAGGTATAGCGGCTAATACTCATATAATTTTTTTAATCTCAAATATATTTTACAGTTACCAGTTTTGTCAACATACAGTATTTATTTACAAGAACCTGTACAAATGGTAGTTTTCATTACTGTGCAACTACATTCTTCAATAATTGACCCCTCTAGAGAGGACTGCATGAAAGCTAAAACAGGGCCTCACCAGAACAATCGTTCTCTACACTTTGGCATATGTAACTGTGATACAGGCTTCTCTCTTGCCTATATATATCTGGGAACATCTTTCAATAGTTGGACACATCATGCCGGTAACATAGATAAACATGCGCTGCCTCTGAGTATAACATCACAACTATCTTTATAAAGGCTGACACATTTGTGTAACGTTTTTCCTCTTTTTACAATCTAATATAGAGAAATATAAACTTCAATCCTGAGCCTACAGATTGAAAATAAAATAAATAAATAAAGATGTATGTAGCCGACCAACCAATGAATGTGCACTCAAGATATCTTTTGGTTGTGCCCCTGCCTACTGACTCTGTTACCAGAACAGAGGACAAGTAATAGACTGCCTTACACAAGGCTATCACTTTTTAATACACCTTAGCACACTTGCCAGTCTCCAATCAAAAAACAACCCAAGCATGTTGAACATCACAGGCTGCAATCATCACATGCACTCTTTGCTTGTATTGCCTGCATATAGGGGCATAGTAAACCAGTGAATGAGAGATTGTCTGTTGAACACACTGTCAGATACATTTACCATCACACTGTGATGATCTCAGTCTCTGAAAACAAGTAGTATCTCTTCTAATACTGTTTTACTTTACTAAGAAAGAAGATGATTACAACTATGGTAGGTTGTTACAAACAGGAAACAAATGTTTTTTTTTATCATGGCCAATATGGTGATAGAAGACTAGCCACATAGAGAGCATGGTGGATTTATTCTCTTCTTATATGCATTGATTGTGTTTCCTCAAATTGCTTTTGGTAGATGGTTAAACTTGACTCCATTGTTATGTCTCCTTAAAACAGCAATCACATACTCATGATGTCCAAAAAGTTTCTTGGTAGTGCACATAGCCAAAAACGTAGAAGTGAGCGACAGTCAATATAAAGTCTATACGTATGTACAGAAGAAGTCGTCATGTCCGTGTCATACAATATTTTTTTCCCTTTTTTCATCCACATCAAAGGCAGGAATACAAGAAGGCATTGTTAGATGTGGTGGACAGACATGCGTGCCAGCTGATTAACAGATAAGGTTTTAAGGCCTTTGTCTATGTATGCTGAGTTACATAAAGGCATAAGCATGTAGAAAGAGGAACTGTGAGACACAACCAAACATAGACTGAGGAGTAAGAGTAAAAGAAGATTTAGGCTCAGAATAAAAAGATACAACTTATTAATGGCAAATATCAATACTGTGTATTGTACAGATGGAGAAGTTTGTGTTGCTTGCCCTTTGATAGCTTCTCAGCATCTTTGTTAATAATACTGTCAGAGGTTATAACACATTTCACGGAGTTCAGCGGCCGTTCACCACATTCATTCATCAAGCCCATACAGGTGACACCTGGAATGTCTAGCCAAGAATGTCAAGGTATACAGGGGATGCCTTGGACAAGTTCTGAAGTAGGCTATAGATTTCTTTGATATTCAGCCTCATGTGAGGCTCCCTCTGCCAGCATCCCAACATAAGGTCATAGACTTCCTTCGGACAAGTGCGAGGTCGCTGCAAGACTCTACCTTGTGTTATGCACTCAATCACCTGTAACAAAGAAGCAGATTTAAAAGTAAACTTTATCAAGTGGATAAAAAGCTACTACATAATATAATACTTTTAAATTAGGCATAATCCAAAACTCATCTGATACTGTTCAAAGGGTAAAAAATTGGAATCTACAGTGGACCACTCCAAAAATTGTACAAACTGAGTAAAATTAGAAAATATATATTAATAGCACTCTTTGACGTGCAGTTATTCCTATAATGTGAGGACATTAAAGTGATTGTAAAGTTTAGTTGTTTTTTTCTTAAATAACAGACATGTCATACTTACCTCCTCTGTGCAGTTCGTTTTGCACACAGCAGCCCAGATCTCTTCTGGGTCCCTCTTTGCTGCTCACTTTGCTGCTCCTGGCCCCTCCCTCCTATTGAGTGCCCCCTCAGCAGGTAGCTTTTTATGGGGGCACCTGAGCCAAGTCACAGCTCCGTGTATCCATTCAGACACAGAGCTCCTCCCCTAATTGGCTGACTAACTTTAATTGACAGCCGTGGGAGCCAATGGCACCTCTGCTGTGTCTGAGCCAATCAGGAGGATTTTCCCGGACAGCTTAGACACTCAGGTAAGTAATTAGGGGGTGCTGGGGCTGCTACACACAAAAGTTTTTTTTATCTTAATGCAGAAAACCTTCTACCTTTACAACCGCTTAAATGTCATGATAATTGGCATGTGTCAAAATTCAAAATAGAGCAAAAGTATGCTTTCTAAATATGTTATTTATTCCACTAGTCATCTTCTTCATGCATTGGTTAGTTGTACTTTCCTCCTGTACACAAAATTATACCTTTGACAGATATAAGTAATATAGAGAAACACAAACCTCATTATTGGATAACTGGTACCATGGTTGTTTTCCATAGGTGAAAATTTCCCATAGTACCACTCCTAGACTCCAGACGTCACTTTCTGTTGTGAATTTCCTGTACATGATACTCTCAGGAGGCATCCAACGAATAGGCAGCATAGTGTGTCCTCCAACCTAAAAAGAAGAGGTGATCTATTACTATAGGATAGTTTATGTAGTATAGTACAACAAAACTATTATGATAAAACTAAACATGACCTAATACGTGGACATAATTTTATATACAAACATATGTTATCAAAGCACTTTGGATTTTTATTTTCAGTAAACAAAAGAATGAAAAACATTTTACATGAGAAGTAGTTTTGAGCCCTGAGATCATTTCCATCCATATACTGGGCCCTACTCCTACTGCCATAGAGAGCTCGGAGCTGTTGCCTTTCTCTAAACAAAGTGCAAACACTGTGGGGTCCAAGTGGTAGAGAAGTGAAAATGTTCATGTGAATAAGGTAAAGTCATTCCAATCACAAAGAAAAAGCCTGTGTTTGTATTCTCATATGAAATAAAAGTGAATATGTCTTTAGTAAATTAACTCCAATTCTTGACTTTGATGTCACTATGCCTAATGAAGATACTTAGATGGATAAATAGGTAGCTAGATTCCCAGTACGACTGTACTTCTACAGAGTGGTGTGGAGTTGAAAGTTTTGACATTGGGCTGGCAGCTCTTCTTTTTTTTTTCTTTTTTTTTTTCTATGTAAGAGCAGGCAAGTCTTAAATACAAAAGAGCTTCCAAGATACCTTCAGATTGGTACTGTAGAAAGAACAGAAGCACCACACCAGAATGTTGGCGTCAAAACATAATTACTCTAATAACAGGTCCAAGCACAATTTGCATGTATAGCCAATGTGTTTCAGGGTTTAAAATCAGGGCTTAGGGTATTAATAGAAAAAACTTTTGACCCCTATATTCTGGTGTGGCACTCCTGTAGTTGACTACCATTCATTGGGGTGGGCTGCAACGCATATCCATTGACAAGATGTGTTGGGGTGCTTCTCAAAATGGCACGACAGTGTGAATAGGACCTTAGAGGTCCAGAAAGAACTATAGATCAGATTTGTTAGGATTGAGGTTCTTCTTTTTTAAGCACTTAATTTATTTGAGTATTTGATAGAAACCTGTCTAGCTTATTTAACAGGAAGGGTGCACAAATAATGCTTGGAATACACGCTGTAAATGTGCCTTAATTGTTTCGAAAATAAACACATTTATATGCCTAGTACAAGCATCATATAAGATGCATTAACTGAAAGCCTGACTTTTTCTAAATTACATTGATGTTACAGAATAAAAGGAGTTCTAGGAGAAACCAAACAGACATTTCACCTGATACCCTTGTTATTTATAACTATTTCAGAGACTAACGTATTTTGTATAAAATGTTAAATTCATATACTATTGGATCTGCTACATTAAAGCTTGCTCATGTAAACATGATTTTGTTTATTTTTTTAACTTGAGGCCACAGCTGTCTACCCTAGCAGACTTTTTACATAAGTTAATCCTCTGAGTATGGGGGTCCTTCATCAACTTTTATTACCTTCATTTCCCTCTTTCACTATTAAAACTAAACACCAGGCAAATATTAACAAAAGCCACTGTTTAATTCTCCGATCCAGAATGCTAGCACATTAATAAATCAGACTAGACTGCATTGCACAGTGCTGTCCATCTAGCACTGAGAACTTTCTAACAAGAGGACAGAGCAGAATGAAGATCTTATCAGTGTCCTACTGCTTCCTAATTGTGCAATCACTATAATGTTTTATTTGTCATCTGCAGACAGGTGCCATTGAAAGCAGAATCTAACAAGATTACATATTTTTTGGCAACAATAGTTCATCTGATGTATAACTCTTTTTTTTTTTATTGAATACACTTAGAGTAATTTTATACCTATCCTAACAAAGTACTTTCATTTTCAGCTTTTCTGTAAAAAGACAATTCTAAATCTGAATTTTATTTTAGTTGTGGAGTATGTAGTAGTAATCAGGAAACTTAGTATTTAAAGTTATTAAAGGGTCATATTAAAGAGTTCCTCAAACCAAAAGTGATTTTTCAGTGTAAGGTATTTACACAAGAGATTAAAGATAGCCTATAGCCTTTTTGATGTTTTTTAGATATGCATGTGAAAAAGATTAGCCAAATGTAAATTGTAAAACAAACTATTTAATTAGCTTCCTTTTTATAAATCATTTATAATATGAATGCTTTTGGGCAGGCATATATGTTTATTACACAAACTATGCTTCCTGTTGATCCTCTAGGCAATACAGTATAGTATGGTCTTGTAAAGTCTTCAGGATAAGACATTTGTAGAAGATGATCGGCAGGATGTTGTGGTGATTTGGCAGTCCATTCAAAATAAATTGGCTGTGGTGTGCTAATGCATGAAATACTATACGTTAACACACCACAATACACTGCACAGGTTTGAAGGGGACCTAAAAGTGAGATAAGAACATCAGAAGAAACCCCATTTGGATTGTTTAAATTATTATTGTATGGAATTTATATAGAGTGGATAGTTTGCATAGAGCTTTACAAAATAAAGGGGGGACTACCCATATGTACACAGAGCATATACTGATAAATAACTATACATAAAACATAATGTTTAAATATTAACTTTTTTTTTTAACATTTTGCTAATCATTTTTATATACACACATAAAAGAAACATTAAAAAGTCTACAGGTCCTCTTTAAATAATTGTATTTATAGTTGCTCATCACTTTCATTTAAAAATGTATACATCATTACTGTAACTTATCTCAAACCCTTTTTTAACGATGACATGTAAGAAGACATTAACAGTCAGATAATGTGCCTAAAAGCCTAACACACTCAATATACATAACCTTGACTATCCATCACAGCTTTATTTATTGATACTATTTCCTGTTATGTCTACATGATCAGTTCAATAAAGTTTAACTCACTTTAATACATTATGGTGACAAGCAAGCTTACAAAAAAACCACATTGTGATCTCTTTGTGTTGGAGATAAAACCACATCATTAAATGTCTAGATATGAATGAAGGGTCCTTTTAAAGAATAGCCACCACCTTGACAATAACATTTTCATTATGAGCTGGATTTTGTGGCTTTAGGAACCATTATGATATTCTCTTAAGAGCTTCTAAAACCAACCAAACAGCTCAGATCAACACAGGGGCAATTGCCTAACCACAAAAGTAATGAATAAATAACAAGAAACATGTATTGGAATTGCTATGTTTTTATTCCATCATTGGCATAGTCTGTATGGCAATCATATCATCCTCAATAGCTTCCTTGTTTTAAACATTATGTTATATTGTACAGACTGCTTATCAAAACGAGGTATCCGGTTTTCTGGAAATGATGTAACTTATTAAGAGCACGGGACAGTTAATGTCTACAGTATTTCACCTCTAATGAAATAATGCATTATCATGAGGATCAGGGTGAGGCAGGCATCCCGCAGGAGAATGACTACATATCAGTCCACTATAGGAATGAAGCAATAGAAAATGTTAGTGGATGACATCATAGCATCACTTGAGAAAAATAGCAGCATGAGGTCATCATATCTAAATAACCAAGATGTGCACATACTCATCTCACCTGTTATGGCGTTTGTATGTCTGCCCTCTGCACTTTCAGCTTTTACTTTATTACTTTTAATAAATATGTATGTCTAATGTAAATGTATTGTTTTACTTTAAATTATAAAAAATAGAGAATTGATAAAGCCATCTAATAAATATATCAGTCAAACCTCAGATAAAAAGTTTAACTGTGCTGTGAGATTTATAATATCTATCAGAGATTCAGCAAGCTCTCCACAGTGCTTCAAGGTAGAAAAGGCATCCTTTTATCATATGATTTCTTGCTGTGTCACTTCCCTGCTGAGAGCTGAAGAGGATGTTGTTTGGGACCAGTGATCTGCATTTTCACCTTTATATTAAATACAAAAACTTAATGCAGCCATACTACATCCTATGCAGTCACACCCTATGCTGATTGGATCTTACAATCATGCCTGTCCTCAGGTAACATACCTGTGGGCCACATTCATGATAACAGAGGCCTGCCAGAAAAACTACCACTGCTTAGTATGGCTCTACCCAGTCTTACTATTATTACAAGTGCCCCCTAGCACTGTAGGAGGTTGTTCCTTTTCCCAAGGGCTGAATATGTGCAGGGTGCTAGACACGTGCAATTCGTTTCGGTCCGAATGCAAATTCGGACAACGTTTTGGTTGTTCAGAGATTACAAGCGGGCCCCCAGATCCCCCCCTATGTGAATGGGTAGGGGTACATGCTACCCCTACCCATTCACCAAAAAAGTTTCAAAACGTAAAAACCACAAGAAACAGTTTTTGACAAGTTCTTTATAAAAAAAATAAAGAAATAAAATTGAGTGTCCCTGAATATATATCCATCGTCAATAATGACGCCGGCCAGACCAGAAAAATATAGAAAAATAAAAATGCTCCGCCTTCTGGGAGGCTACCCGCTGTATGCCCGCTCTGCGCTTTGACAGTTCTTATATAGGTAAGGGGCGGGGGCCACCTGGTTACGTCAACCAGAGGCATCGCCCCTTCTGACCTCACGTGACATCATGTGACGTCAGAAGGGGTGGTGCCACCGGGTGACGTAGCTTGGTGACCCTGTCCCTTACCTATATAAGAACTGTCAAAGTGCAGAGCGGCCATATGGCAGATAGCCTCCCAGAAGGTGGAGCGTTTTTCTTTTTTTTGGGTCCGGCGGGTGTCGTGATTGACAATGGCTGTACAACGAGGGACACTATTTTTTTTTTTTTTTTTAATAAAGGACTTGTCAAAAACAGTTTCTTGTGGTTTTTACTTTTTGACACTTTTTTGGTAAATGGGTAGGGGTACAATGTACCTGATACCCATTCACATGGGGGGGGTGGGATCTGGGGTCCCCCTTGTTAAAGGAGGCTTCAAGATTCCAATAAGCCCCCTGCCAGCAGACCCCGACAGCCACAGCCCAGGGTTTTTGGGAGTAGGCCCTTGTCCCCATCAACATGAGTACAAGGTGCTTTGGGGTGGATGGCAGAGCACCCCCGCCCCAAAGCACACAACCCCCCCATGTTGAGGGCATGTGGCCTGGTATGGTTCAGGAGGTGGGGCACAGCTCGCTCGCCCCTCCTCCTTCCTAACCTGCCGGGCTGCATGCTCGGATAAGTGTCTGAATTTTGGGGGGGCTTTTTTTCTTTGGCATGGGGTTCCCCTTAAAATCCATACCAAACCCAAAAGAGCCTGGTATGAACTGAGGGGGGGGGGACCTACGCCGTTTAAAAAAAAAATTCTATTGCCGGGAAATGCTGGCATTCTTTATCTTTACACTCATCTGTCAGTGGGGGGGGGGGGAAGCCAGCTGACAGATGATGACTCATGCTTGTTAAGGATGCGGGTGGTCGGCCCACATGCTTAACAACCAGCTATTTCTTCACACAGAATTCAGATCGGTCGATCATCGATCAAATTCTAATAATTCTGAAAAGTTGAAATTTGTTAGAACGATAATAAATTAAACTAATTTTTAACAAAAACTAAATGAAATCTTTCGAAAATGAAACAAAACTAAACAAATTCCAAAACCAATCTAAATGAATTTCATAACAAAATGAAATTAGTAATGTAACATAACAAATCTATCCGAAACTGTACTCATTGACACTTTCTTTAGCAATAAATACACTTCAGACACTGCATACACATACATAAAATATGAGAAAGATGACACAACATGAGGTGACATGATATACGGTACTTACACGTCACCAATCCAAAAAATATAGGATGCAATCAAATTGAGTTTATATAACAACTTATATGACAAACAAACTATACACTGGTCATTCATCCCAAAATCAAACTGAACATTGTAAAATCTGATTGCCAAGAGTCTGAGAGTAATCTGCATGCCGATCTGACTATACTTGGCCCTGTATCTTAAGTAGCCGTTTTTTTTAAAGAAAATGTTATATTTAGAGAGGAATACCTTATTACTTTCAATCTTCCTAAATGCATGTTTTTCAAATTGCAAAAGGATAAGATTTAAAATGTTTTGCTCATATTCATTAGATTGTACCTGGTAGATTACATGAATAAATAATCAGTTTGAGAGAGATCTGGATGTGGCCTGGATCCGCAGGGACTAGTTGTTTATCAAATTTTAATTCATGTAGACTTGTACCGTCTCTATACTATTAATAAATTAATATTAATAAAAAGTCCTGAAACTGAGATTTTATATATAATATATATGACAATGACAATTCATTCTGTCATAAATGGTAGTGATTAATTTTTGTAATACATATTTGTGTTACAAAACTGTGCTCCTTCAGTTTTTGTTTTCATTGTAATCAAGTACACTGATATGTCCACATGGTGGAGCCATAGTTAGTTTATTCTCCAATTCTCCAGTGAAATTATTCTATGCAATAGCGTTCATATCAAGCCTTTGAACGTGCACAGATTTTAAATGTAAGAGGATTGTTAGCTCATATCTATAACAGTATTTGTCTGAGAAAATTTAACTTTTTAGTTAAACTTTTAATATATTGTATATGTGTTGGTGAAATCTGCAGGTTTTTTTGACTATTGTGATCCTTCATTTTTAAAGTACAGGGAGTCCCCGAGTTACAAACACAATAAGGACTGTAGGTTTGTTCGTAAGTCAAAATTGTTTGTAAGTCGCAACACTGCATTTGTAAGTGTAACTTCCGGTCGGAACACTGCATTCGTAAGTGTTCGTAAGCGTAACTGCCGCCTGTGCATGAATGTGGGATGTCCTGGGCGCTTGTTATGTTATCTGGGGCATAGTACGGCAGTGTGGGAGGTGTCCGGAGGTGTTCGAAGGTATCCAGGACCAGCGTGGAGCACAAGTGGCCAGCATTTGAGGCCATTCATAAGTAGGAGTCGTTCGTAACTCGGGTGTTCGTAACTCCCTGTATAGCAGCTTGAAATGGTAGTGAACCCAAAAAATAAAAATGTCTTTATTTGTAGCTTACCAATCCTTAAATGTGGTGGCTGCAATTAAAAAGCTTTTTTCTCTCTGTTATTACGTGGTAATCAGGCCACTAATACACTTCTTGTCTTAAGGTGTCTCCACTCAGGATGGGTGAGCAAAGGAGACACCATTGGACAGCAGCCTTGTCAATCTGGAGAGAGGGCAGTGTTAGATGTACTAATAGATTTAGATGGACTTCAAATTGAAGCTGAACCTTTTATGTGTAGACAGGTGCATGAATCTGTCAGTGCTCATACTGAAGTCAGAGTTTTCTACTAAGGGGATGGTGAAGCCGTATGTGAAACTGAGAGACTAGTTCCCCATCAAGTCCACTTACTTTTGATTGGCAGTGCACAGCGGTGAAAGGACTGATATCTGCTCAGTCATCTTTTGAATCCACCCACTGCCATGCACTGTCAGTTTCCCATCAGGCTTTGCCCACCCAGCGACAAGTCATTTCCAAAATAAGGGCACAGTCATATTTTGATAATGACATCACCAGTATCCCCAACCCCATAGTTTACATTCAGCTTCAGGACAAGAATCTCTGGGTCCACAGTTGAATGGGTCCAGGGATAGAGCCATGTGCAGGAAGCTTCCCAGCGTCCCAGCACAGAAAAGCCTCACTCTGAGCAATGTCCTACCTCTACATCTAGCTACTCTGCCACTAGGTGTCTCTGTCCTAAAATAGGATGGTAAAAGGAAAAGTTACAAGCAAGTGACAGCTTCCCTTTTAGAAAAGTCCTGTTTCACTAGTGATGCCATGGGTGAACCAGGGCCTATATATAAGCCATGTGGGGTGGAGACTTAGTGCAGATTAGTGATGAGCCGAACACCCCCGGGTTCGGTTCGCACCAGAACCCGCGAACGGACCGAAAGTTCGCGCGAACATTAGAACCCTATTAAATACAATGGATGCGAACGTTCGGATTCTAAAGTGCTAATTATAACGACTATTATCCATGTTATTGTCCGAAACAGAGTTTGGGAACCCGGGTTCTGCACCAGGGGACATGTATCAATGCAAAAATAAGTTTTAAAAACGGACGTTTTCCGGGAGCAGTCATTTTAATGATGCATAAAGTGAAAAAAAAAAAAGTCAAATATTCCTTTAAATATTGTACCTGGGGGGTGTCTAAAGTATGCCTGTGAAGTGCCACGTGTTTCCCGTGTTTAGAACTGTCCCTGCACAAAATAACATTTCTAAAGGAAAAAAAGCCATTTAAAACTGCTTGCGGCTTTAATGCAATGTCTGGTCCCGGTAATATGGATGAAAATCTTTAGGAAAAATGGCATAGCTACCCCATCAACCCCCCCCCCCTACCCCAGCCCATTACCAGCCCCTTTGGGTCTTGTATGGATATTAAGGGGTACCCCGCACACAAAATAAAAAAGCCCCTATATACTCTGAACAGCCGTATACAGGCGGTGCATACAAGACAGGGACTGTAGGTTTGTTCTTATGTAGAATCTGTTTGTAATTTTGAACAGCTGCATTGTTTAGGTGTAGCTCCATGCCAAATTCCTTTTTTTTAGTGTAGCGGCCTCCTCACCCCGACCTCTTTAGCTAGGGGTATGTCGAGCGACAGAGTGAGGTGCGCTACGGCCCATGTCCTCCCCATGCATGTGGGTGAGGTGAAGGCCAATATCAATCTTTTCCTCGGGCCAAATGTGTGCTGGTTATGAGGGTCAGTCCTTCCGTGCCGGAATCTCCCTTTGTTCCCATCAACAGAGTCCATACACCCATCAAAGTCCAAACTCAGGTTTATTGCGTATCTCCACATACAGTCAAATGCAACGGCATGATACGATGGGGAAGCAGGTCGAGGCACTGTACAGGTTCCTAGTCCCTACACTCCCTGTGCTATGACCAGGGGTTGCAGGAGTCTTAATGGAAGCTCCTCCGCTGCGCTGAAGCCCATATCAGGGGAAGATGTCCTCCAAGGGAGTTACTGAAGGCCCATCCGTCACGGGGTTGACGCTACACCGGGTCTTCGGACGGGTGACCCCCCCCAGCCTCCTCACCTCAGATGCGGGTCCCCTCGCAAGGGGCGCCCTGGAGCAACTTCACCCTCGCGGGACCCAGTCGGAGTCACCGGGTCCCAGGCCTCCTTAATAGTACCTCACCCCAGGCTGAAGGTGCCCGGGATGGACTCCATCTTTGTTCCGACCAGGCCTTGGGCGCCTAGGCTGGAACCTTGAACCGCCCGCACCCAGGCCTAAGGTGCCTGGGTGCGTGAAGGGGTGACCCCCTCCCACAAGAACAACAGACAGGCGACGACGACCTCGTGGCGCGGGCGTCTCCCCCTTTTATATCCTCCCATCGACACCACGGCGGGTTCCCCGCCCCAGCCGTACCATCGCCAGGAAGGAACCAAAAAAAAGGGTAACATTGTGATAGCGATTCTACCTCGAGCCAGCAGGTACACTGACACCCACTGGTCAAAGAGAATATTACACCACCCAATCCTCCACGAATAGGAAAAGGGGTCTAATCCCTGACATAATTACACACCTGGGTCTATCTACCCCCAGGTATATCCTACTAACTTTGAAGACCCCGCTACACACTCCCCCTGGTGATTTGACGCTGGTCCCCAGCGTCAGGTGCACACCCATGTCTCCCAAGGAGTGGTGACATGAAGTGGGCTCCAGAGGCTATCCCTCAAATTTTGGATACTGTATGTGCCAAGACCTGCTTAACAGAAAAGGGTACTATAAAACATTAAAACTTTTGTATAAAACATCTGTCATGTACACATATACAATCCCTCCCGTCACTGTCTAAGAACCACCCCATACTCAGTAGTCTTGACCGACGAATCTCCTGCAGAAGGGAAACAAAAAAAACAACATCCTAACACTCTGTGTTAACTTGGCATGAGTGGGTCCGTCAGCCGAGAGACCCACTCACTCCAATAAGTAAGTAATGCATGTGTAACATTTTCAAACAATCGTTGCACAACACTGCCACCTGGTGACAGCGCCGCGGTAATGACACTTGGTTAGATCTTCATTCTTCCTGCTTTCCTACTCTAACTCTACCCCAAAAGTCTCTGCCTTTGGCACATGAAGAAAAGGGAGAAAAAAAAACAACAGCTCCCAAATCTCCAGTGAGTAAAAGAAAAGCCCAAATCAAAACAAAAGTAGGGCACAGTTCTAGGCGTCTGGGAATGTCTCTTCCAGAAAGTTTCAATAGCAACAAGATAGGAGCTCACTTTTCCTATAAATAGAACCTTGGATCCGGCAGAAACAGGGGCTTCAGGTGCCCGTCAAACACTTCCACCGAATACTCAACATCCTCTCCATCTTTCCTGCAGATGAGCACCTTATCCGCATGAATATGGCGCCCAAGTCTCCAATCAGCTCTGCAGTCCTTGAACTTTTTAGACACAGGCGGCGAACATGACAGGTATCGCCTGGCATGGGGTACTTTAAGCTTTTCCCATACAAACTCGTCATACCACCTTGGTCGCAGGACCTCGACTTCATACAATAAGTCCAGAGGCAAGTAGGGGTACTCCCACCCATATTCACGGGCGACTCTCTGGGAGAAAAGTCTCTGCAACCTGGCTAGAGGCGGCATCACATCTCGCTCACCTTCTCCTGGCTGTACGATGGCCTCCGGGTGCCGAGGTACCTTTACCATCTCGGGTTTCTTTGTCTTTGGTGCCCGCAATGAAGCACGCTGCATCCCCACCATCAGAGCGGGTGATGTAGTTGAATGCGGAAAGTTGGTCGGAGGACTAGATTTCCTCGGGAACTCCGGGGCCTTCACCCGGAGCGTACTGTCTTCTATGGACATGGGGGAATCCTGCGGTTTACTCAGCATAGGTAGTGGGCGTCTGTCCCAGCCCTTCCGGTGAAACAGTTCGTCTATCTCTCCATCATCCCCACAGTCTGACAATGACTCTAAGTCGGAGGTGTCATACATCTCCGCGGGAAGGTAGTCTCTAGTAGACGGAAGGCTACCCTCCCCTGCGGGCTCCACCGACTGGGGACCCCCGACACCTCCAACCAACACCACAGTCCCAGCCCCTGGCTCACCTGGACCTTCTGAAGAACTGGGATGTCCGGGACTCTCTTCTCTACCGGCGCCATCCAGGCCAGGCAAGCGGCGGGGTGAAGCTCGACCACGGCCATAAGATGCCTGTACCAGACCGACTTTCCTCTTCGGAGGTAGGAGCAGGGAGTCTGTAGTGACCGAAGCAGTGTCCTCGGATTTTTCTCTCTCAGTCTCTGGTTGGGCAGTCACTTCGCCCTGGTCAGCGTGCACGGGAAACTCTGCAAAGGCTTTGATCTCTCCCTCTGGAGTGGCGGTTCCTGTGATGCAGTTGAGGCGTAGGGCCCGGGGCCTTTCCGTGTGTGGTTCAACCTCAAAAAGAAACTCCTTGCATGCTTCGCATCGCCCGAATGGCTTTAGTTGGACCACCAGTCCCGAGCATCCGGGACAGATCACACCGAGGGCCTCTGTGTCTCTGCATGAATACAAAGCCAACTGTCCTCGGGGCCTGAGCCTTATCCCCGTGTCTGTAATGAATGCAGCAAATGCAGTCATCTTGAAAGGATAAGGTACCGGCATCCACGGGGAGCCTGAGTTCACTCCGACCACTTGCTGCTCCATCACACGCTGACCTCGCGCCGGAGTCTCCACGTGCATCTCCACACGTGGCCAGACTCCTCCCACGACTTGCACGTTTTTGCGGGCTTCCTTCAGTCTCCTCCCACGAATTGCGTAGTCATGGGGTGCCTCGTGGCGCAGTGCAGCAAAAGTCCCCACATGTAGTTCGTCACACAGCTGGACTCCTCCCTCTTCCCGCTCTTTCTGCATGGGCCTCTCCCAGTTTTTCAGGGAAATTTCCACGACTTCGAGCACAGGGATGCACTTTGGCCAATCACATGGCCGACCTGCTCGGACCTCCTCCGGGCAGCAAAGTTCAAACACAGCCGTTCCAAACCTCAGGGTTAACACACGTTCGTATCCCGGACGAGCCCCCACGTGTAGCGGCCTCCTCACCCCGACCTCTTTAGCTAGGGGTATGTCGAGCGACAGAGTGAGGTGCGCTACGGCCCATGTCCTCCCCATGCATGTGGGTGAGGTGAAGGCCAATATCAATCTTTTCCTCGGGCCAAATGTGTGCTGGTTATGAGGGTCAGTCCTTCCGTGCCGGAATCTCCCTTTGTTCCCATCAACAGAGTCCATACACCCATCAAAGTCCAAACTCAGGTTTATTGCGTATCTCCACATACAGTCAAATGCAACGGCATGATACGATGGGGAAGCAGGTCGAGGCACTGTACAAGTTCCTAGTCCCTACACTCCCTGTGCTATGACCAGGGGTTGCAGGAGTCTTAATGGAAGCTCCTCCGCTGCGCTGAAGCCCATATCAGGGGAAGATGTCCTCCAAGGGAGTTACTGAAGGCCCATCCGTCACCGGGTTGACGCTACACCGGGTCTTCGGACGGGTGACCCCCCCCAGCCTCCTCACCTCAGATGCGGGTCCCCTCGCAAGGGGCGCCCTGGAGCAACTTCACCCTCGCGGGACCCAGTCGGAGTCACCGGGTCCCAGGCCTCCTTAATAGTACCTCACCCCAGGCTGAAGGTGCCCGGGATGGACTCCATCTTTGTTCCGACCAGGCCTTGGGCGCCTAGGCCGGAACCTTGAACCGCCCGCACCCAGGCCTAAGGTGCCTGGGTGCGTGAAGGGGTGACCCCCTCCCACAAGAACAACAGACAGGCGACGACGACCTCATGGCGCGGGCGTCTCCCCCTTTTATATCCTCCCATCGACACCACGGCGGGTTCCCCGCCCCAGCCGTACCATCGCCAGGAAGGAACCAAAAAAAAGGGTAACATTGTGATAGCGATTCTACCTCGAGCCAGCAGGTACACTGACACCCACTGGTCAAAGAGAATATTACACCACCCAATCCTCCACGAATAAGAAAAGGGGTCTAATCCCTGACATAATTACACACCTGGGTCTCTCTACCCCCAGGTGTATCCCACTAACTTTGAAGACCCCGCTACATTAGCTTTTTGGAAAACATAGGGAACGGTTATCACCCCTGTCACATTTTTTTTGCTGTCTGTGCCCCTGTTCAGAACATTTCACCTCACTTTGCGTCCCAATGACAACTGTTTTTGAAATGTGGTGTTTGTATTGAAACAAGGATTGGTGATAAAGCATCAGTAGAGAGGAGACACCTTTCTCCCATATTAATTCTTACAGGAGAGAATTTTCCTTCCAAAGGGTAGATTTCCTCTCACTTCCTGTTGTCTTCTTCCGTTTGCAAGTAGTAGTAGTTTGTAAGTTGGATGTTTGAAAGTAGGGACCTTCCGTATATACTCTGCAGAAATTGGCCCCTTAGGTGTTGGTGTTGGCACAACACTGAAAGCACTCACAGTTATTCTTGGTGGGTGCTGGAACGCCCTGCTGTCAAGTATAATATCAGGAATTGTAATAACATATAATTGTTGATCAGTGGTAGTAAAAATTGGGCCTTTGATGGTGGTGCTGGTGCCACAACACTGTAAGGCCTGACAGTTACTCTTGGTGGGCGCAGCAATGGTCCCTGCTGTGAATTATTAGATCAATAATTATAATTGCATGCCCCTGTTGAACAGGGGCTGAAAAACTGGGCCTTTGGTGGTGGTGGTGGTGGTGATGGTGTTGCTGGTGGCACAACACTGTAAGGCCTGACAGTTACTCTTGGTGGGCGCAGCAATGGACCCTGCTGTGAATTATTAGATCAATAATTATAATTGCATGCCCCTGTTGAACAGGGGCTGAAAAATTGGGCCTTAGGCACTGGTGGCACAACACTGCAACCCCTCACAGATACTGTACTTGGAGCACAGCAATGAGGCCTGTTGCAAAGTATTGCATCAAAAATTTTAATTACACGCCCCTGTTAAACAGGGGCTGAAAAATTGGGCCTTAGCCACTGGTGGCGTCACCCATAAACCAAAATGATCTTCCAAGCTATCATCGTTAATCGTATCATTGAGGAGGAGGAGGAGGATAGCCAGACAACATAACAGCACAGGCACTCAGCATCAGCATCAGTCTTGAAGGGATGTGACATTTTAAAATCAATTAGTCTGTTATATCAGCATCTGGTGTGTGGTAGCTGGTGGTGATCCAAGACTGGTTCATCTTGATGAAAGTCAGTCGATCAACCGAGTCGGTGGACAGGCGCACCCTGTGATCCGTGACAAATCCTCCAGCAGCACTGAATGTGCGTTCTGAAAGAACGCTGGATGCAGGACAGGCCAGTAGCTCAATTGCATACTGTGCAAGCTCTGGCCAGGGATCCATCCTCAAGACCCAGTAAGCCAGAGGATTTTCGGTGGGGAAGGTGTCCAAGTCTGACCTTGCCCCTAGGTATTCCTGCACCATGTATATCAGACGCTGGCGATGGTTGCTGGAACCGATCATACTTTGGGGCTGCGGACTAAAGAATTGTCTGAACGCATCGGTCAGACGGCCACCTTCCCCACCGCTCCTTCTTTGACTGCCCGAAGCCTCAGCAACTCGTTGTCCAGGACCAGGAGTTTGTAACCTCCCAGTCTCTGGGAACGCGTTGCACAGACCTTTCTGCAAGGCCTCCCGGAGTTGTCTCATCCTCTGCTCCCTCTGCGACGGTACGATAAGGTCCGCAACCTTACCCTTGTACCGTGGATCAAGGAGAGTGGCCAGCCAGTAATGGTCCCTCTCCTTGATCCGAAGAATACGAGGATCCTTCCGCAGACTTTGCAGGATCAGGGAGGCCATGCAGCGTAGGTTAGCTGAGGCATTCAGTCCGGAGTCCTCTGGGTCACTAAGGACGACATGATCCGCAGCCACCTCCTCCCAGCCACGTACAAGTCCACTGGTTTCTTGGGACTGTAAATCATCCCTAAAAGACTGCTGCTGATGATGCTGAGTGCCAGCCTCCACCTCCATGCTGACACAATCCTCCTCCTCCTCCTCCTCTTCCTGTGCGATGGGTGGGACAGAAGGAACACTGTCTGGGTAAAGGGGGCCTTGAGAGGCAAGGAAGTCCTCCTCTTCCTGCCTCTGTTCTGCCTCAAGTGCCCTGTCCATTATTCCATGCAGCGTGTGCTCCAACAGGTGGACAAGAGTTACAGTGTCACTGATGCATGCACTGTCACTGCTCACCATCCTCGTGGCCTCCTCAAATGGTGCCAGGACAGTGCATGCATCCCTGATCATGCCCCACTGGCGTGGTGAAAAAAACCCGAGCTCCCCTGACCCTGTCCTGGTGCCGTAGTCGCACAGGTACTCATTGATGGCCCTCTGCTGCGTGTGCAGCCGCTGCAGCATGGCCAACGTTGAGTTCCACCTGGTGGGCATGTCACATATAAGGCGGTTCTTGGGCAGGTTCAACTCCTTTTGAAGCTCAGCCAGGCGAGCACTGGCATTATAAGATCTGCGGAAATGCACACAGACTTTCCTGGCCTGCCTCAGGACATCCTGTAAGCCCGGGTACCTGCCCAAGAACCGCTGCACCACCAGGTTAAGGACGTGAGCCATACAGGGCACATGGGTCAGTTGTCCCTGTCGGAGGGCGGAGAGGAGGTTGGTGCCATTGTCGCAAACCACCATTCCTGGCTTAAGCTGGCGTGGCGTCAACCACCTCTCGGCCTGCCCCTGCAGAGCAGACAGGACCTCTGCCCCAGTGTGGCTCCTGTCCCCCAAACACACCAGCGCAAGCACGGCATGGCATCTTTTTGCCTGCGTACTTGCGTAGCCCCTTGAACGCCTACGGAGCACCGCTGGTTCCGAGGACAAACCACAGGAAGAGGCCATGGAGGAAGAAGAAGAGGAGGGGGTGGAGGAGAGAGGTGTGTCACAACCAGTAGTAGCATTTTGGAGGCGTGGGGGTGGAACAACCTCCAACACTAGTGCACCTTGTCCTGCATCCTTCCCAGCTGCCAAAAGAGTGACCCAATGGGCCGTGAAAGAAAGGTAACGTCCCTGTCCATGCCTGCTGGACCATGAGTCAGTATGGTCATCCACTCTACCAAGTCTTCGGCATGATGTGGCTCAACATGTCCAGCTGCCGAAAACAAGGACAAGCGTGTCCCATGGCCATGTGCTGATGACAATGCACCGCGTACACGACCAGCACTGTTGCCCCCAGACACAGAGCCTGCTTGCCCTCTTTTTTTGCCTCCTGACTGTCTGCCTCTCCTTGGTTGCCTTCCAGACATTTTAATGGATGGCCTGCAGGGAGATGGGAAAAACAGCAATAAGGGCTACCTTCAGGTGTATATTGTGCAGGAGGCTTAGCAACAATGACACTGACACTGTCCCCTGCCTATCCTTCTCTGTCCCTAAACACAAGGATTGAAAATATGGTTCAGCAAAAAAGTTTTAGAACAGAATAGCACACTGACACTTTCCCTCACTGTCCTACTCTGTCCCTCCCTACAAACAAGATTTAGCACATAATAGCACACTGATAATTTCTACGAGTGTCCTTCTCTGTCCCTCAACTCAGGGATTGAAAATATGGAACAGCAAAATAGTTTTAGAACAGAATAGCACACTGTCAGTTTCCCTCACTGTACCTCTCTGTCCCTCAACTCAAGGATTGAAAATATGGAACAGCAAAATTGATTTAGAACAGAATAGCACACTGTCAGTTTCACTCACTGTAGCTCTCTGTCCCTCAACTCAAGGATTGAAAATATGGTTCAGCAAAATAGTTTTAGAACACAATAGCACACTGACACTTTCCCTCACTGTAGCTCTCTGTCCCTCAACTCAAGGATTGAAAATATGGTTCAGCAAAATAGTTTTAGAACACAATAGCACACTGACACTTTCCCTCACTGTACCTCTCTGTCCCTCAACTCAAGGATTGAAAATATGGTTCAGCAAAATAGTTTTAGAACACAATAGCACACTGACACTTTCCCTCACTGTAGCTCTCTGTCCCTCAACTCAAGGATTGAAAATATGGTTCAGCAAAATAGTTTTAGAACAGAATAGCACACTGTCAGTTTCCCTCACTGTACCTCTCTGTCCCTCAACTCAAGGATTGAAAATATGGAACAGCAAAATTGATTTAGAACAGAATAGCACACTGTCAGTTTCACTCACTGTACCTCTCTGTCCCTCAACTCAAGGATTGAAAATATGGTTCAGCAAAATAGTTTTAGAACACAATAGCACACTGACACTTTCCCTCACTGTAGCTCTCTGTCCCTCAACTCAAGGATTGAAAATATGGAACAGCAAAATTGATTTAGAACAGAATAGCACACTGTCAGTTTCACTCACTGTAGCTCTCTGTCCCTCAACTCAAGGATTGAAAATATGGTTCAGCAAAATAGTTTTAGAACACAATAGCACACTGAAACTTTCCCTCACTGTAGCTCTCTGTCCCTCAACTCAAGGATTGAAAATATGGTTCAGCAAAATAGTTTTAGAACGCAATAGCACACTGACACTTTCCCTCACTGTAGCTCTCTGTCCCTCAACTCAAGGATTGAAAATATGGTTCAGCAAAATAGTTTTAGAACACAATAGCACACTGACACTTTCCCTCACTGTACCTCTCTGTCCCTCAACTCAAGGATTGAAAATATGGTTCAGCAAAATAGTTTTAGAACATAATAGCACACTGACACTTTCCCTCACTGTACCTCTCTGTCCCTCAACTCAAGGATTGAAAATATGGTTCAGCAAAATAGTTTTAGAACAGAATAGCACACTGTCAGTTTCCCTCACTGTACCTCTCTGTCCCTACAAACAAGGATTAGCACAGAATAGCACACTGTCACTGACACTCTCCCTACCTATCCTTATTTGTCCCTAAACACAAGGAATCCAGGATTAGTAAAGGAAAAAAAATGACACTATCCCTGCCTATGCTTCTCTTTCCCTGCTCCGGAACACACTACACAAGGCTGCCGCGCTGGCGGCCTTTTATAGTGTGGGGCGTGTACTAAACCCCATCAGCAATAATTGGTCACAGGCATCCTGCCTGTGGCCAATCATTGCTCTCCTCGCTGCCGGCGCTGTGATTGGCCAAGCATGCGGGGTCACAGTGCATGCTTGGCCAATCACAGCGCCTGGATGACACTGCGATGGCGTAGTGCATTGTGGGCCGTTCGCGTCACTCGAATTTGGCGCGAACGGCCCAAATCGTTCGATCTTCGTCGAACGATCGAACAGCAGATGGGGCATGGGGGCCATGTACCCCACACCTATACAGATGTAGCCAGCACTGCTAAGGTTCTGCTCTGGGCAGAAGTGCCAAGAAAGTTGTACAAATGTACAGCAATTTTCCAGTAAGTTTCTGGAAAAGGAGAGTCGTGAGCTGGATGACGAAAGCCTAATGGGCAAGTCAAAGCCCTCTGAGTGAGTACTATTAACTCCGGAATCAGGAGAGTAACTGCAGGGAGCCTGGCTGGGTAGAGCTTTGGAGTGGAACTTGAAAGGAGAGACTTGTATACTATAGAAGGAGTGTCATTAATCTTGGCTGACAGAGCAGGATGCGTCACCTGGTGAATCTCAGTTTGAATAGGGTACAATGCTACAGATGTAGTAAATAGGGAGATGGGTCCCAGCACTGTAGTGATCCAAAGGGGAGGGAAAGACTGGCAGAGGGAAGATGGCTGCTTAAAGTGCTGCATATGCTTTCATATGTGACTGCTGCAGACCGTCCACCAAATGTTAAAGCAATATACTGTCGAGTGACTCCAGAACGTATGTTCGTGTGGTGTGACTCTTTGTGGCATTTTTCAAATATCACTAGTAAAGTGCTGCAACCTTATTTATGTGTGGAATTTCCTTCCTTTGGTGATATTATTATTATTATTATACAGGATATATATAGCGACAACAGTTTGCGCAACATGAGGGAAGACAGTACAGTTACAATACAATTCAGTATGGGAGGAATCAGAGGGCCCTGCTCGTTAGAGCTTACAATCTAGGATATACAAGTCCAAGGAATTTCATGTGGAGAGCTCTGGCAATGAGTAGGGCACAATATGGCGGAGGGTATAGCCCCAGCAGGAGTGTTAAGCCCTGTACATACGATCGGTTTTACAGATGAAAACAGTCCGATGGACTTTTTTCATCGGACAAACCGATCGTGTATGGGCCCCATCAGTCTTTTTTCCATCGGTGTTAAAAAATAGAACATGTTTTAAATTTATCCAATGGAAAAAAAAATGATAGCAAATTACTATCGTCTGTGGGGAACTCCATCGGATAAAAAACCCACGCATGCTCAGAATCAAGTCGACGCATGCTCAGAAGCATAGAACTTAATTTTTCTGGGCTCGTCTGAGTGTTTTACGTCACGGCGTTTGGGATGATCGTTTTTTTGACTGAAGGCAAGACTGATGGAAGTCAGCTTCATCGGATTTCCGATGGAAAAATCCATCGGTTTAAAATCCATAGGAAATCCGATCGTGTGTACAGGGCTTTAGTGTTCTAAAAAAGACAGAAGCGGGGCAGGGACTTGTACTTTGGCGCCATCAAGAATGTTTGATATTAAGCTTGTAATGTGGCTTGTTTAGTATTGTTTCCAAATTGTTGCAGACATGGTCAGAACACTAACCTAGTTTAACCACTACATTACCGAGCCTATTTCTGAGATTTGGTGTTTACAAGTTAAAAACATTTTTTTTTGCTAGAAAATTACTTAGATCCCCCAAACATTATATATATATATTTTTTTTTCTAACACCCTAGAGAATAAAATGGCGGTTGTTGCAATATTTTCTGTCACACCGTATTTGCGCAGCGGTCTTACAAGCACACATTTTTGGAAAAAATATACTTTTTTGAATTAAAAAATAAAACAACAGTAAAGTTAGCCCAGTTTTTTTATTGTGAAAGATAATGTTACGCCGAGTAAATTGATACCCAACAAGTCACGCTTCAAAATTGCGCCCGCCCGTGGAATGGCGACAAACTTTTACTCTTTAAAATCTCCATAGGCGACATTTAAAATATTCTACAGGTTGCATGTTTTAAGGTACAGAGTAGGTCCAGGGCCAGAATTGTTGCTCTCGCGCTACCGATCGCGGCGATACCTCACATGTGTGGTTTGAACACCGTTTTCATACGCGGGCGCTACTCACGTATGCGTTCGCTTCTGCACGCGAGCTCGGCGGGACGGGGCGCCTTTACATTTTTTTTCTTATTTATTATACCTTTTATTTTTTCACTGTTCTTTAAAAAAAAATTGTGTTACTTTTATTCCTATTACAAGGAATGTAAACATCCCTTGTAATAGAAAAAAGCATGACAGGTCCTCTTAAATATGAGATCTGGGGTCCAAAAGACCTCAGATCTCATATTTACACTAAAATGCAATAAAAAAAATAAAAATAATTTGTCATTTGAAAAAAATAAATTATAAAATGTCCCTTTAAGAGCTATGGGTGGAAGTGACGTTTTGACGTCGCTTCTGCCCTGCAATGACTTGGAGACGGGTGGGGGCCATCTTCCCCTCACTTGTCTCCATGTCACAAAAGGGACAGGTCCGGATCGCCTCCGGCGCTACCGACGGCCGCGGTAAGCGGCGGAGGGCACTGGAGCGCGGCGGGAGGGGGGGCCTCTACCGGCGCCAATAAAAGTGATCTTGCGGCGAATCCGTCGCAGAGATCACTTTTATTTGAAAGAGAACCGCCGGCTCTTGAAGAGGATACCAGGGTTATGGTAACTAGCTGCTACCATAACAACGGTATTCCTCTTCAAAGACAGGACGTTTATAGTCGTCCTGCGGGAAGGAAGTGGATACTAAAAGTACACTGTGTTGCATTAGATGTCTACAATTTAACAACTGCCTACAGCTTTGCATAGAAAAGCTCCTGACAGATCCTATATAGCATACTGCAGAAACCTAAGGGTTTGATGGAAGGGAACTTGATATATTATTCAAAAACTGGAGGAACAAGAAATTAAAGCCCTCCCCATCTTCTTACTAGCACTGGATGAACGACAGCTATAAACTGAATAGCTCCTTCGTACAACACCTACAACTTCCTTTCCTTTACTTCTATCGACAAGAGCCAACATACTACTGTGGAATAAGTTATTAATATTTTTTTTGATTGGATTTATATTAGGGCTGCGGAAATTAACGATTAATTGTTCGATTAATGGTTAATTTCTTTGATCGATCAAAATAATTTTGACGAGGACGATCCGTGGAGTGAGCTCCGCGGTCTCGTCCATAGGAAAGGCCGCGGCTTCGGCCTAGCTCCGGAGCCGCGGCCATCTTGGTCCACCCGGCGGCGGCCTAGTAGCGGCGCACTGACGTCATCATCAGCCGCCTGCTTGTGCTGTCTACTCTGCGAGTCTGCGGATGGTTCTGCCTGGTATTTACGGTATGGGGGGAGATGTGGGGAGATATGGACATTACGGAGGAGATGTGGACATTACTGTATGGGAGCACATGTGGACATTACAGTATGGGGGGCAGATGTGGACATTACAGTATGTGGGGCAGATGTGGACATTACAGTATGGGGGGCAGATGTGGACATTACAGTATGTGGGGCAGATGTGGACATTACAGTATGGGGGCAGATGTGGACATTACAGTATGTGGGGCAGATGTGGACATTACAGTATGTGGGGCAGATGTGGATATTACAGTATGTGGGGCAGATGTGGACATTACAGTATGGGGCTCAGATGTGGACATTACAGTATGTGGGGAGATGTGGACATTACAGTATGGGGCAGATGTGGACATTACAGTGGGGGGGGGGAGATGTGGACATTACAGTATGTGGGGCAGATGTGGATATTACAGTATGTGGGGCAGATGTGGACATTACAGTATGGGGCTCAGATGTGGACATTACAGTATGTGGGGAGATGTGGACATTACCGTATGTGTGGCAGATGTGGACATTACAGTATGTGGGGCAGATGTGGACATTACAGTATGTGGCAGATGTGGACATTACAGTATGGGGCAGATGTGGACATTACAGTGGGGGGGAGATGTGGACATTACAGTATGGGGGAGATGTGGAAATTACAGTATGGGGGAGATGTGGACATTACGGTATGGGGGGAGATGTGGAAAATTGGAAAAACTGTATATGCGTTATAATTAATCTAAATTAGTCGATTTAAAAAAAATTGATTAATCGAACACGAAATTTTTATTCAGTAACAGCCCTAATTTATATACATCATGATTATCCTTCAACATAGGCAGACATTTGCTGCTTTTCCAAACAAAATAACTTGCTGCTCCAAGTGAGATGGGAAGCCTGATGATTTCACGGGTGCCCGCCCTGGCTCGCCTCCGCATACAGCCAACAATGAAAGCGATGGCTGCACTCCAAGATCAATCAAAATTCTTTAATGTCCAAACATCCCAAGTGTTACAAACAGACAGGCAGGTAGACTAGTTTCACACACTAACAGGTGCGCTTATTCATTACTAATGAATTACGTAATGAATAAGCGCACCTGTTAGTGTGTGAAACTACTCTACCTGCCTGTCTGTTTGTAACACTTGGGATGTTTGGACATTAAAGAATTTTGATTGATCTTGGAGTGCAGCCATCTCTTTCATTGTTAGACATTTGCTTTTACCGACATCCGTGTACATGTTTCGTCAGAAGTGAAATCTGTTGTTGGCTGCAAACCTCGACGGGACTCACAAGAAGTCACTGAGCCTTCTTAGTGCAATAGCTGCAACAGCATCTGAAATGCCGGTTCAATAAAATGCCATAAATAGCAATTACATTGCCTCTGGTGCTTTTTAGGCTCAGTGTACTTGTTCACTTAGATTCATCACTCACATTTTAAGGTCTATACAAAATGGAGGTGTCCCGTAGATCAGTGAGGATGCCCTCTCATTGGCGGATTCATGATGTGTGGAAGTGTTGACTTCCAATCTATGGTCAAAGTCTGTCTGGTCAATCCAGCTAGGATTTATTCCATGCGATTTGAGGTCCTCCGTCATAGGAGACCAACATGCTCTGGTAGGCAGGACTACTTACTTGTGGTGTTGGATTTCACTTCTGGTTATCAGCCTTCAAGTGAAGAATCTGAGAGCCCTTGGATATGTGCACGGGTGCTTTTTTTGAACACAGAAGATTTTATGGACTTTGTTTATTAATCAAGTGGACTATATATCATATCACTGTATTGGTGTTTAATGTTTTAGTTTATCTTATTTTTTATTAGACACAGTTTGTAGTCACTATTATCATTGGTACCTTCATCGGCATTTGATCACTCAGTGGTCTATTATTCCAGTTCCTGGTATTCTAATACCCAGGTCTAGCGCAACTATATTCTTTTCCATAAATTATGTTTATTCAATTACAGTGTGCCTTTGAACTTGCAAGAAAAGTTGGCTAGGTAGTTCCTTAGCACAACCTCTTTCCTCGTTGCATGTCATAGCTCCTTCCTCTTTGAGAATGTCTAACTAGTATCTGTGCTGGCCCAACTACTCTGCCCCGTCCCTTACCTCCCTACATGACCTTCTGAGGGGAATTTATCAAAAACTGGAATTTGGAAATCCAGAATTTGAAGCAGCTGTGCATGACATCCAATCAGCTTTTATCTTTCATTTTCAAAGCTTAACTGAACAAGTTGAAGATAGAAGCAAATTTTTGCTGTGCACAGCTGCTCTAGATTCTGTCTGCTTATGTTTTGATAAATTGCCCCCTTTATGTTGCTGATGGAGGGAGTAATGAAGGGGGATACTATAAAGTGAAATTAAATGATACTTCTGAGTCTGTGGGGCTTGCTATTATCACATGGAAAATGGTAGTGCCCAACGCTCAGCCCAGGAATCTCAGGGCTTTTGGATGTGTACACAGGGGAGGCGTTTACAGATAAATAACATGCACACAATAATATGTTAAATCATCACATCCTCTGAGAAGTTTTTGCTGAAATGAATGATCTGGCAACAGGAAACTCCTAACCAGTCCACATGTGTAAATTCCACTATTCATGTAAGAGAATAGGCAGGGGAATCCTCTGCGCTCTCTGCATGCTAATACCTCATCAGTACTGCTATGAATTGGTAAGTGCCCGCATTTAATAGCAGGTTGGATTTCATTTGCACCTATTGAAGTTACCACATGTAGTAATGAATTGTGCCTTAACATCATGGTGAATTTGAGATAAATTATTTAGGACTTAGCAATAATAACTGCTCACATATGGCATATTTATTTGCCAGCTTGGGAATTAGGAATTACTTAATTTCACCTAAATCCTCATAAGGCCACAAAAGTGAACGTAACTTTAGGGATTTTTTTTTCTAGTTTATATATACAGTATATGCTTATAGCAATGCAGAAGATTTGTAGTGATCATTCTTATTGGCTAACACAATTTATTAAAGTTGTAATACTTAGACTTTACGGAACCATAGCTCCCAGTTGTCCCTCATTCCAAGGTACTGTCCCACTTTTGAGACTTAATTCTTCTGACAGCCTCAGCTATCCCTCTTTTTTGTCTTATGTGTACATCTCTGTACAAAATGTACTATTTTACTTCGAACGTGTTGTGCTGCACCAAAAGTTTTTTTTTTTTTTTTTACCAAACTTTTATGTTATTGCATTTGTTATTTTGAACAGCCAATTTAAAGGAAAACTAGAGTAAAAAAATAAAAAAAACACTTGTGTGGTTAAGTCAATATTTTCTGCATTTTTTTTTATCTCTGTGGCCCATGTAAAAAGGGCCATTAAAGGGATGTGTACTTTGCCTACATACTGTGTGCTAAAAGGTGTCTCTCTTTATCATTTCAGGAAGTTGGGAGTTATGTGGAAGATGCATGTCTACTAAATATTAATTCAAAATAAGGAGTGCACCCCAAGCTTGCTTAAATATGCCTGTTGCAATGATCACCATCCTGTTGGCAATTTTGTGGTGCTTACAGACTCTGTATCCTTACAAGGTAATACACACTGGGGACTTCCACATAGCAGTTTAAAAAAAGCACTTTTATTAAATGTACAAAAATGTAATGCAACGTACTCCAGGCCTGAAACATCACAATTTCCTACATGGAGGAATTTAAATGTTGTGCTGCACTTTTAGGCCTGGTTGACACTAGTGCAATTTCTGATGCAACTTGAGTCTCACACGGGGTTGATTTACTAAAACTGGAGAGTGCAAAATCTGGTACAGCTCTGCATAGAAACCAATCTTGCCAAAGCTTAATTGAACAAGCTGAAGTTAGAAAGCTGATTGGCTACCATGCACAGCTGCACCAGATTTTGCACTCACCAGCTTTAGTTAATCAACCCCACAGAATCACATGACAATGGAAATCACATTGTTTTCAATGGTGTCTATTCACATCAATGCGACTCAACATGGAGCGATTTTAGAAAACGTTCCTGTACTACTTTGGTGCGATTCTAGGGCGATTTTGGCCCCATAGAGTTCAAGGTACATGCAATTCTGATGCAATTTGTAAAGCGATTTCATGCATTTTAACCCTCAACTCTCCTTACAGGCAAAGGAGCAGCACCTTGACTACTAGGGATGAAATTGCATCAAAATTACATAGGAGTAAAATTGTGTCCAAATTGCTCACAAATTGCACTACGTAATTGCATCTCAAATGGCCTCAAAAATGCTAGGAAATAGTGTGAACCAGACCTTATGGATATATTAAAAAGCTTTTTTTAATTGCTGTGTCGAAGTCCTCAGTGCAAATTAACTTGTTTCGATACTGAATATTAATAGAAATTAGAACAGATAAGATACATGTGCATTTTAGACAAATAGAAGAAGTAGAAAGTAATAAGTAATAATTAAAGTGTGGGAAAGAGAAGTGATTTCATATTTTCTTCCACAAAATTGACTGTAAGTATCGCAGGCACTGCTTAGTAATATATCTCTATCTTATTCATCATAGGAATAAACAAAAGAATGCATAGCTCCCAACTTTCTGAAAATAAAAGAGGGACACCTTATAGCAGATAGTATGTAGGTAAAGGACACATCACTGCCATGGCCCTGGTTACCTGGACCACATAGATCTAATATGTAGAAAATAATTGGCTAAAACAAAAAGCTGCCTCTGTGTGTGTCCGCCTGATGGAGGGTTTGATTGATCGTGGTGTGCTGTGATCAAGGATCTCATTATATCCAAAGCTCATCTGACCCCTGTAATAAGGGTCCACAGAGGGTAAGAGGCAGTGTGTTTGGGTGTCGGTGGTGGCTCTCCCCTTTTTTTCCTGACCAAGCGTTTATCTTATGATGTGTGGTTCATCTTGAGCTCCTTTGAGGAATCATCACCTTAAGGACCATATCTTTGAGCACTGCATCCTCTTTTTTCCATTTTTTGTATTGCTGTTCATCAATTTTTGTGTTGGCTGCTTGGAGGACTATTCATTTATATTCTTATTTATATTCGTTTCAAATTTGTATTTAGATTTATTTTAACCAGCACAACGGACATTCCACATTGTTTTTTAATTGAGTAGCCTGTCTGAGTATCTGCAGAACCAAAAGCAGGTAAAATCTGCAATGAAGTCTGTTCAAATTCTTTTTTGTATAAAACTGACCAGAAAAGGGTTATTTTTCTCAAAAACAAAACAAAAACAAAACAAACTTGTCTTTTACTGTAGCTCAATAATTAAGAGCGAATGGGATGACTGAAAAAAGGAGAGTGAACCACCATATGAAGACAAACAATGGATAAAAAAATAATAATTAATGGGTCATTGGTCCAGGGCTTCATGCCACATTCTTTCTTGGAGTTATATTAACTCTAAAACAGGACAAATGTGCATTGTTGGACAGAGCCAAGAGCTTAAATTTGTTTATTCCCTTACCAGATTGCATACAACCCGAACAAATGTAAAGTACCCATGGAATTTTGAGTTGCTATAAGATTAAACAGATCTATTGTTAGTACATTTATGTACTGCCCATACATCCCCATATAAGAGCCTTATATTTCCCACTGTTCAATCAGGTTTGTACACTTCCAAGTTCCCAAACAAGAGTTCATCATAAATTTTGGTGATTAGCTGTATCATTAAGAGGGACAGGGTCACTTTCTTAGTGTGTCTCACAGAAATCTGCTTCCTCTGGAGATGTGTATCGATAATGTTGCAACAAAATTAAAAACAATATACATATGGGTTACGTCTCATTAATATACAGTAAATGAATTCCACCACTTAAATGAACCAAATGTATAGGAGAAAAAAACATTGGCTTAAAACTTCCCTGGGTGATGTCGAAGGAAAAATAAAACAGGACAATCTGGCCCACAAATGAGTGTAAGGCAACAATGACCCTAAAAAGTAATGGCATTTTATATAAGGATGTGTTCTTTGTATTCCATCATAAATATGACTTATCAATTGTACCTAATGACTATGTGGAATGTTTATATAGATACATCTTCACAAATAAGTTCAAAATAAACATCCCAGGAGGAAACTAAAGGGTCATTTTTGCCTTCCTCAGTATCAACTGTGGGTATAGAGTTCTGTATATGGAGGTTGTCTATTTTTTATTTTTCAGTTGGTTGAACTAGATGGACATGTGTCTTTTTTCAACCTGACTGTGTAACTTCTAGGCTGTACATCAAGTGTCCAAATTACACACAACTATGAAATATGAATATTACCCTAATAGCTGCAGAGTGTATACCTGAAAACACTTTAGCTTTGCAAAGTAAGCAGTAAAAAAAAACAGGATTTTTTGCTTGCACATAAATGGATGATTGACGTCAGCACAGCTTCACCTCATTCATTAAGCTAAGTGAATGTTCCCTTTGCAAAGGGAATGCTCACTTAGCTTAGTGAATGAGGTGTAGTTGTGTTTACTTAGATCAGGCAATAATATATGAGCAAAGTAAAAATATAATTTTTAATTATCCTTGCACGTGATTGGGTATTCTTTGACTTTTCACTTTGTTTTTTTTAAATTCATTAAGATAAATGAAAATTGACTTTTAAAGTAAACATGCTCTATTACTTTAGTAAATAAGGGTCAGTATGTCAATCACATTTTTATGTCGCCCATCCCTTTATTTATAATTTTACATATTTGCATGCAGATAAAGAAAAAAGGCTGGGACAGATTGGGGATAAGCACTGACCCTTGTAAACACCCTGGCAATGTTATATTTTGCTCACTAGGATATCTGAAGTACCTGCGAAGAGTTACAACTGAGATGCATGAAGCTATCCATGAGACCACTAAAGCTCAGACAGTAAGCATGAGGGAAAAGATTCACTAGTCTGGTGAGCTCAAAACTAAATGTTTTGGCCTTAGTGCAAAACACACTGGGGTTGATTTACTAAAACTGGAGAGTGCAAAATCTGGTGCAGTTCGGAACAGAAACCAATTAGCTTCCAGGTTTTATTGTCAAAGCTTAATTAAACAAGCTGAAGTTAGAAGCTGATTGGCTACCATGTACAGTTGCACCAGATGTTGAACTCTCCCGTTTTAAGCCTAGTACACACGGGCAGAATGTTGGATGGCATCGATCTGAGGAGAGTGGGACTGATGTTCATATTAGTTGTGCTCTCTATTTTATTGAAAACTGCCCCGTGGCAGAGAAGACGTGAAGAGGATGTTGCACATCATAAAACTGTGCAGAATGCATCTGCAAACAGGTAAAATGTTTAAAAAAATACATTCTAGTGGGAGAGGGGGGTTAAACCTCCTTTCAACTTGTAACACTTCAAAATGTGCAAAAAGTCCAAGGGGAAGTAAATACTTGAAAAGCACTGCTTTTATTTTAGTATTATCTCATAAATAAAAAAAACTATACTTATCACACACATATATCCATTGACACAGACTTTTGATTGCCTTTCGTTTGCATTTTTGTGATTCAAGTACATTGATAAGCAATTGTCAGAGAATATCCTTTAAGGTTTCAACCACAAGTCAAATGTTTACCTGTTGAAATACATTAACATGATTTACATGGGGAACGATAGAGAAGTGCAGTGATGGCACCGCATACTAATTTCAAAACTAATGACTCTTTCCCATCTCTACCTTCCGTACTCTGAACTGCCTATTTCAAGCAGAGCAGGTCGGCTGCCATGGAAACTGAGCCCTGGAATGCACAGGACCCATGCAATCAACAACTGCTCTGAGCTCTGCAGCTCCAAGTTTAACCCTTTGGTTGGCAACAGCTTGGAAATTCAAGAGGTTAAATTAAAATAGTTAGTTGTATAAAGCAAAATGAAGCATTATCCCGAGAATGATATGTTAACTAACATATTGCTGTTAAGGAATTCTGTATTACAAAATATATGCTGCAGACAGGTGGCCATGCCAGCAAATAGATTTAATTACTGGTTTAATAATGCATTAGTATTAATGGTAAATAACCTTCACTAAGGTACCTTCTGCAACTTAAGCACCAGTTTGCTTAATAAATTATTAAATGAGCAATTTAATGTACATTACTGGTGGGGTGCTTGATCTATTTTTCTTGGTGAATGCTGTGTTTGTTTTTAAAATGGCTGTTCCTCCCGGGAGCACCCACGCTATTTGCACTTCCATTCTGAGGAACGGTAAAGGTGCTGCATTCACATTAGGCTCTACAAACAGCAGCACATCATACAACTCTTGTGTTCTAATTTCTCTGCTGTAAACTTATTAAATATCACTTGTCACTGTATTTCTGCTACAATGTCTTGCTTTCTATTTTTCTGATACAAAGACACAATTTTCCCAAATAATTAAAGCTACCTGCTTAATAAAAATATTTAAAAACAATATGTGGTATTTCATTGCTCTAATACAGTTAACTTTCTTCTCTTGAAAACATGGGGATTTGGTAAAGATAATTTTGAGTTAATTTTGAAAAGATTATGAAAGGTTAAAATCTTTGCCAGTTGCTATACTACTGTCTGTGTTTCCAATAATAATTCTTCCCAATTCCTGGCCTAGTATAAAATGAAAGCCTCATGGATTCCAAGGGTTAACCCTTTTGGGGTGTACCATATCCCTAATACTCTAAACTACTCATCAAGAAAAAGATTGAATGGGAATTTCAATTGGATACAGAAAGGTTAAAAAAGGTATATAAAATGATATTATACATATATAAGAGAGTAGATCAATTTAGATACCTCCAAATAGAGCCCATTTGTGTGTGTCCACAATGGTATTTGTAACATAGCTTCTATACAATCATAAATTGATGTAAAGTAGTATTAGGCCCACTCAACACGCTTTGTGGACACTTGTCCACTTCTTCGCTAGGAATATTAGAGAGGTTTAACATTTTGTACTCAATAAAATATATACTGTATTTTTAGCAATATTTTCTGGATTGGACTATTTTTGTATCCTAAAAGTCCCACTGGATCTGTTTCTTAAAATGCAGCTTTCATGTCATGTGATCACAGGAAATAAAGGGGGAATCTCCTCGGTTTAAATGCAGACAGCAATAAAAATGTGAAACAAGAGGAAGTGTAAAGCCGTGTACACACGATCGGTTTTACAGATGAAAACAGTCCGATGGACTGTTTTCATCGGACGAACCGATCGTGTATGGGCCCCATCGGTCTTTTTTCCATCGGTGTGAAAAAATAGAACATGTTTTAAATTTATCCGATGGGAAAAAAAACGATAGCAAAATCCGATCGTCTGTGTGGAACTCCATCAGAGAAAAAACCCACGCATGCTCAGAATCAAGTCGACACATGCTCAGAAGCATTGAACTTCATTTTTCTCGGCTCGTCAGGAGTGTTTTACGTCACGGCGTTGGGAAGGTCGGATTTTGGACTGATGGTGTTTAGGCAAGACTGATGGAAGTCAGCTTCATCGGATTTCTGATGGAAAAATCCATCGGATTAAAATCCATAGCAAATCCGATTGTGTGTACAGGGCTTTAGATGTATGACTGCTAAGCTTCTGCTGTAGCTCCTCAAAAAAAAAAACCTTCACTTGTTTTTAGGGACTCATTAATGACAGGAATAGTAACACTGGATTGGCGCAGGGCCAATGTGGTGCCTATATTTAAAAAGGGAATTAAGTCTTTACCAAGTAACTATAGACCTGTTAGTTTAACTTCTATAGTTAGGAAGATACTGGAGAGATTAATAAAAGACCACATAGATGAGTTCTTGCTGGAAAAAAACTATTTAAGCAACAGACAGCATGGATTCATGAAAGACAGAAGTTGTCAGACAAACCTGTTTTCTTTTTATGAAGAGGTAAGTAAGACCTTGGACAAAGGGATGGCTGTGGATGTGGTATTCTTGGATTTTGCAAAAGCGTTCGATACAGTTCCCCACACACGGCTCATGTGCAAGGTAAAGTCTACAGGATTGGAAATATCAGTTTGTAAATGGATAGAAAACTGGCTAAAAGACAGAATTCAGAGAGTAGTGGTTAATGATTCTTACTCTGAATGGTCCAAGGTTATCAGTGGTGTACCCCAAGGTTCAGTGTTGGGACCCTTACTTTTTATTATCTTTATAAATGATATTGGGTCTGAGATCAAAAGTACCATTTCTGTCTTTGCAGATGACACTAAGCTATGCAGTGGAATAACATCCTTACAGGATGTCGCCAATTTACAAGCCGACCTCAATGCTCTGTCTAATTGGGCGACTATGTGGCAGATGAGGTTTAATGTTGATAAATGTAAAGTTATGCACTTGGGGGCTAAGAATATGAATGCATCATACATGCTAAGGGGAGTACAACTAGGGGGATCCATAGTGGAGAAGGATCTGGGGGTTTTGGTAGATCATAAGCTCAATAATGGCATGCAATGCCAAGCTGCGGCTTCCAAAGCGAGCAAAGTCCTTTCTTGTATTAAGAGAGGTATGGTCTCCAGAGAGAGAGATATAATTTTGCACCTGTTCAAATCATTAGTAAGACCTCATCTGGAATATGCAGTTCAGTTTTGGGCCCCAGTTCTCAAAAAGGATATTGGGGAACTGGAGAAAGTGCAGAGAAAGGCAACCAAACTGATAAGAGGCATGGGGGAGCTCAGCTATGAGGAAAGATTAGAGGAACTGAATTTATTCACTCTTGAGAAGAGGAGATTAAGGGGGGATATGATCAACATGTACAAAATATATAAGGGGTCCATATAGTGAACTTGGTGTTGAGTTATTCACTTTACGGTCAACACAAAGGACAAGGGGGCACTCTTTGCGTCTAGAGGAAAAGAGATTTCACTTCCAAATACGGAAAGGTTTCTTCACAGTAAGAGCTGTGAAAATGTGGAATAGACTCCCTGCAGAGGTGGTTCTGGCCAGCTCAGTAGATTGCTTTAAGAAGGGCCTGGATTATTTCTTAAATGTACATAATATAACTGGGTACTGACATTTATAGGTAAAGTTGATCTGGGGAATATCCGATTGCCTCTCGGGGGATCAGGAAGGATTTTTTCCCCTGCTGTAGCAAATTGGATCATGCTCTTCTGTTTTTTTTTTTTTTTGCCTTCCTCTGGATCAACTGTGGGTATAGAATTGGGAATATGGGATTGTACGATATTTCTTTTTTTTTTTCTTTTTTTTATGGTTGAACTGGATGGACTTGTGTCTTTTTTCAACCTGACTAACTATGTAACTATGTACTGGTTCTTCTCTCGAATGTGGAAGGGTCACTGGGACCAAAAGACCTCCCATAATAACCTACCTGATGCAATTCCATATAGAGGCATTCATCCCAGCCACAGATCAGGCTGCACAGAACCACAGTTCCTTCAGCATGGCCACACCTGAGGGCCGAGACTCTGATTCATCTCCAGCCATGCTCTTCCTCTGAAAAACCAAAACAAGTGCCGCGCTTTCCCCCAAACATATATTACATAAGCATTTAACCTCCCTAGCGGTATTCCCGAGTCAGTCTCGGGGTGATTTTTTTATGCTAAAATCGGTAACCCCGAGCCAGACTCGGGCTGCATCGCAGTATCCAGGGGAAGTAACTTACCTTGTTCCCTGGATCCTGCTATGTCCTCCCACAGTGTGTGCGAGCTGTGTCTTGCTCGATCCTCACTGCCGAGTGACGAGCTCCGTTCCCTGCGACGTTGCGGCGCACGGGGGTGGAGTTCGGCGCCAAATTCAAAAAGGTAAATACATAGTATACATACAGTATACTGTAATCTTACTGATTACAGTACTGTATGTAATAATTACACATCCCCTTTGTCCCTAGTGGTCTGCCCAGTGTCCTGCATGCACTTTTATATAATAAAAACTGTTCTTTCTGCCTGGAAACTGGAGATTGTCCATAGCAACCAAAAAGTGTCCCTTTATGTCAAAAGTGGTTTTAGACCAGCTAAAAAACAGCGATAATAAATTACAATCACTCGCAGAATTGAGCGATAGCGATTTGTGGGGAAATTCATCATCAAACAAAAAATCGAATGACAGCGACAAATCTGCAACTGAGCGAATTTCAGTGTTTTTGATTTGATTACATTATTAAATAATTTTTATTATAATTACATTACTATTTGTTATAATTATTTATAGTTATTTATTATATTATAATTTATGATTTTGTGTTTCAAACTTTATCATACCCGGGATGTCTACTAGACTCTTGTTTGGTCAGGTTTAAGTGAGTTATTCCTAAGAATCGCAGGCCTACAATACATAACACCAAATTTCCATGCAAAATAATTGTACCGCTTTTGGTACATAATTCCAGACAGAATCATACCGCCAGGGAGGTTAAGACATATGAAGCAATAACCCCAATAATGTGCGTTAAAAAATGTTTATTTGTGAAACAACTCCTTCCATTAAATCATGCCCATACAAATGTCCCAAATATTATAAATCAAACTGTGCTTCACAGTTGACAAAACTATGATCTTCATGCAAACCAAAATGTGCCATGAAATAAATCAAGTCTCTCCTTATACTGTGCTTTATAGTGCTCTTCCACAAGGATTCCTCTCCATAACCGCATATATTGTGAACTACAAAACCCTTCCTCCAAGGTGTAAACTACATGCTCCTGTACACACACCCACACTATGCATTTACCAAATATCAATGACCCACTTACAATGCTAAGTGGGTCCACCAAACCGTGAATTAAATTATCTTTCCAGGCACCTTACCAGGCACAGTTTGAATTATAATATGTGGCAATTTTTTATGGACACGATCTAATGTAAGGAGTTGTATTTCACAAACATTAATGGGTTTATTGCTTTATGTGTTAAATGCTTAATTAATATACAGTATGTTTGGAGGATAGTGTGGCACCTGTTTTGATTTTTTCTTTAATACATAACTGTTTACCCCATATTTTAGGGAAAAAGTTGTGGAGCGAGCAGTTTCCAAAGTTTATAGCATTAGCCTAAGCACAGGACCCATACAGTTAAATCTTCTCCTGGAAGAACCTATGGATCAGTCATCCCCTCATACCCTTATGCTCCCTTACATTCATAAGCACAAGTGGGACTGGGATTGGCAGGAGTGAATTAAAGCACTACTCACAGATTTGAGATTGAAAAGAATATACAGTGGCTTTGGCCTGGGGTGTAACTTCTCAAATCTGAGATCAACAATTTACTCTAAGACTTAGTTGGAGGAAATAGGCTCCACACTAACAATTTCCCTGAAGACACAGATACTACATGTTGACCTGCATGAATCCTATATTCACACCCTGTTCTCTCTCCATGATGACCTTCAGAAGAGCTTGTCTGCACAAAGCCAAAGCTTAAATAGTACTATTTAGGGAGACCCATTTCCAGTTAAAACATACACCAAATTGCAATGACAACAGATACTTATCTGAATGGTACCATATCACTAATGCAGACCATTAGGGGTGTGTCAATTGGCATTCAGAAATATCTCCTCATCCAACTCCCCATTATTAACTTCTATCTCCTAAATGTGAACTAACTTACTGTTGCAAAACAACACCTTAAAATGCTCCACAACTTTTCTGCTTGGCAGAGATCTTACTCTGACCGTGGAACCCCTTCTGGACTCTTCTTCATCCAAATCCCACCTATCTTTCAATAATGAAAAAGTGCCTTCAAGAATCTTCTTTTTCTGATCCAACTTCTTGATGTCACACTAGATCCATGATCTGGGCAAATCATTGCCCTTCACACTATCCCCTGACATCCCCAAAATGAGAATGGATATGGTGTCCCAACATCTCCCTCTTATAAGATCCACCACACTATTCTCAATAAAGTCTTTGGTTTTCCTTAAAAACCATTCAGAGCCACCATTTCACTCCTAACTCAGTGGGAGACATTGAAGGCAGTCCGCAGAGGGCATGAGGTTAAAAAAGGAAAGAATTCAAGCTATCTCCGCCATCTTTATCCAAGTTCTCTTTTAAAACTTAACATAAACAAACACTCTCATCTGAGACCTTGGCTACTACTAGATCCAAGCTTTTTCAACTCTATGACAAATCTACATGTAACTAACTAGATAAATTCAACCAGCGACATTATGAGAACAGCGACAAATATGGCATATCTTTTATGTGAGCCCTCTACGTCAAAACCGCTCAATCTTACAATCTGTCTATTAGGAATTCCAAGAATTAAATAATCTATACACCTTCCATTTTGAAAACTTTTAGTGACTATTTTTCCAAGCTCTACAATTTTGGAGGATCAGACCTTGTGTTGACCAAATCCCACGATTTGTTGAGCAATACCCTCCTTCCTTTGATAGACCATAATATGAGAGACATAATAGATTACCTTATACACTCGGAGTACAGTCGGAGCTGATAGCCATGGCTAAACACACCTCATCTGGCAAATGTCGTTGACCACATGGGTTCACATCAGAATTCCAGAAACAGATGGGTTCACCCCTTTTCTCCCCAAAATCCCTAATTCTATCTTTGCAGATAATTCTCAAACCAAGCTCTTAAAGCCCATATCTTTTCAATCCAAGGGCCCAATAATTATCATTCTTTGGGTTCTAACTATTGCTCAATCTTGCTTGTACAAGTGGAACTATAACTCCATGCTAAAGTTATAGCTAACAGTCTCCAACCTCTTCCCCATGACTAATAAATGCAGATCAGATGGGGTTTGTGCAAGGTCAAGAAGCCAGGGACAATACCCTCAAAACACACTTACTAATGCAACATGACCAAAACTCAAATATACTCATGTGCCCTATATCAGTGAATGCAGAAAAGGCCTTTCATGTTCACTGGTCTTTTATATAAAATACTCTAACACAATTAGGCCTTAGCCTCCTCCACAAAATCATGGTTCTGTACTCCTCCGCTGCCATAGTCAATAGGATCAACAGCTGCCTATTGCCTAAATTCTTGATATGAACTGGCACGAATGTCCTCTAAAACTTCTATTATGTGTATTAACCATAGAACACTTAGCCATCACCCTCAGACACAACCACCCATATCAAGTATCCAACCACACATATCCATGTCATCTAAAATATAAAAATTTAGGTGCTTCAGTTGTGTAAGAAACTCTATAGTTAACTACTCCCTCTTCCATCTCCACCGACAAAACATGCATGTTTGGTGATATAAATATGCATGGTTATATAAGTCTGTAAACAAATTATCTTTTGTTTGCTGGATCATGCTGGCACATTCTAACACTTGCTTAAAACTTTGGCAAACTATGAAGATTCATTGGTATGACCGACTGTCATAAGAACAAAAGCTAATAGTTCTGTTTTTTATTCCAAATGCTGCAGAATAGTTTGTCATTTCAGTAATTAAGTGGTATTAAACCCATACGCAAACATTAATTTAACTGCAGCCTACCAAATTTGTAGATGTGATGGCTGCATTAGATTTCTTATTTAGTTTTTCTTTCATTTATTTTCACCTGATGACCTGGCATCTAACACTCCCCTCCCCCTATATTAAAAATACAGCTGTCCAAAGATGCCCCTGTGCTTCTTCATTCAGGGTGTAGACACTCCAATACCGAAGGTATTCTACTGTCCAGATCACCAGGTGAAAAAGAAAGGAGAAAAAAAACACCTAAAAAAAAAAGACAGCTACTGCATTCACCACATCTAATGATTGGTAATTTGCAAGGTATTAAAGTTTTGGTTTTGGGTTTAATATTGCTTTAATGCCACTTTAGAGCAGGAGTAATCCACGGTTGGCAAAAAAAAAAAATCCACTGCTAAGGCTATGGCATAATGTTCTATTATGCACATAATTAAATACTTACCTTAGAACCAACCCCTCCAGTGTTGCCCTGTCACCGCTGACAGGGCTTCCAGCTTTGGCTGTATAAGTGGCCAGGACCACAATGACGTCACTCCCATCGGATGCAGCATGGAGCGCTGAAGGTACAGCTTATCATGGGGGCGGTGATGTCACTTGCTGTATCCAGTGGGAATATCTCCTAAACACTGGAAGCTTAGGAAATATTCAATGTACCTACAGGTAAGCCTTATTATAGGCTTACCTGTAGTACAAATTTACTACCAATTTAAATATACAAAGAAAAATACTGTGTATTTTATATTGGAGGACTCCAAAGGTAAAACAGTGGCAAACTGGACCTTAAACACTTCTACATAGAGAGAAAAAAAAAATCATAAGCATGTCTTAAAGCCCAGCTCAAAACTGCACCCCAACCCTATGGTGTTCCCTGACACCTGTTTTTTTTGTAATAATAAAGATACCTTTTTTCTATGTGTCATTGATCTTGTCCCATCATGCACGTTCTATGCTTTTTATTCTGGTGGCGGGCAGTCCCTAAATGCTGAAGAGAATAGGGCCACATAATGATATGGTCCTGCTTTATGCAGCATTTTCCAATGAATCCATGGCTTTAAGATGCACCCTCAAGCCCCATACACACTATCAGTTTTCCTGCAGGTTTTTGTCTTCAGAGTTAACCAAAACCATCTAATATGAGGTCAAACCTTAAGAGTTTTAATTCGTATGTAATCAGGCAGGCCCTTGCACTACGTGTTTTTGGTAAACCTGAAGACAAAAACCTGCAGGAAAACTGATAGTGTGTATGGGGCTTCAGGGTTCATAAGAAGTGGTCATGATGCTGGGCATTATTCAGCCTGAAAAGAAGGTCAACACTGGAACAAGGATCGCTGATTCTGCATAGTACTGCTCAGGAGATAGCTGCTTTTTAACAAAGTGCTAAGCTGTTATTTTTTATCAGCTTGAGTTGGGCATTAATTAGAATTTCAACCAAACAGCAAAATACACATTTGCAATACATAAATAATTATTTAAAGAAAATTTTGAATTTTTGGGGAGGAGTACAATTGCTGCTTCTTAAACAGCCCATCCCCAAGTCATCATTATATATAGGTAGAACACATATAATAATGAGTCTGAACTATTTGATTCAAATATGAGCCAATCACATTGTTTGAAAGAATAGCAGTTCTAGAGACAGGTAGAGCTTTTTTTTAAGTAGTAGGGTTGTTCACTGGTGGATTTTGTTTTTGTATTTGAAATGTATTTGCCATGTCATTGCAATGTATTTTTTCGCATACACTTTCTGTGATAGACTGGTTTTTACTTGACTAAATAGTTTAAAAGCAATCATATAATAATAGAGTCCAGGATGCAGTCTTTCTGATTTGAAAATAGCAATGCACTTTGCAAATCAATTCCCAATAATTTTGCTAAAATTTTCCATAGTGGAGATTGATGGATATCTGAAGTGATCCCCACCAGACTAGAGATAGGCTGTGATAAAAGGCCAAAGATTCAATCACGCAACTGATGAAGCTTTAAGGCTATATAATTGGAAAGTCAATGCAACCTTCTCGTTCAACTGATAAAATGCTCATTTAGAACATACAGTATCTCACAAAAGTGAGTACACCCCTCACATTTTTGTAAATATTTGATTATATCTTTTCACGTGACAACACTGAAGACATGACACTTTGCTACAATGTAAAGTAGTGAGTGTACAGCTTGTATAACAGTGTAAATTTGCTGTCTCCTCAAAATAACTCAATACACAGCCATTAATGTCTAAACTGCTGGCAACAAAAGTGAGTACACCTCTAAGTAAAAATGTCCAAATTGGGCCCAAAGTGTCAATATTTTGTGTGGCCACCATTATTTTCCAGCACTGCCTTAACCCTCTTGGCAATGGAGTTCACCAGAGCTTCACAGGTTTCCACTGAAGTCCTCTTCCACTCCTCCATGACGACATCACTAAGCTGGTGGATGTTAGAGACCTTGCGCTCCTCCACTTTCCATTTGAGATTGCCCCACAGATGCTCAACAGGGTTTTAGGTCTAGAAACATGCTTGGGCAGTCCATCACCTTTACCCTCAGCTTTTTTAGCAAGGCAGTGGTCATCTTGGAGGTGTGTTTTTGGTCGTTATCATGTTGGAATACTGTGCTGCGGCCCAGTCTCCGAAGGGAGGGGATCATGCTCTGCTTCAGTATGTCACAGTACATGTTGGCATTCATGATTTCCCTCAATGAACTTTAAATCCCCAGTGTTGGCAGCACTCATGCAGCCCCAGACCATGACACTCCCACCACGCTTGACTGTAGGCTTGACTGTCTTTGTACTCCTAAGTTTATCTTGGTCTCATTAGATCACAGGACATGGTTCCAGTAATCCATGTCCTTAGTCTGCTTGTCTTCAGCAAACTGTTTGCGCGCTTTCTTGGGCATCATCTTTAGAAGAGGCTTCCTTCTGGGATGACAGCCATGCAGACCAATTTGAGGCAGTGTGCGGTGTATGGTCTGAGCACTGACAGGCTGACCGCCCACCCCTTCAACCACTGCAGCAATGCTGGCAGCACCCAAAAGTCTATTTCCCAAAGACAACCTCTGGATATGATGCTGAGCACGTGCACTCAACTTCTTTGGTCGACCATGGCGAAGCCTGTTCTGAGTGGAACCTGTCCTGTTAAACCGCTGTTTTGGCCACTGTGCTGCAGCTCAGTTTCAGGGTCTTGGCAATCTTCTTATAGCCTAGGCCATCTTTATGTAGAGCAACAATTCTTTTTTTCAGATCCTCTGGGTTCTTTGCCATGAGGAGCCATGTTGAACTTCCAGTGAAAAGTATGAGAGTGTGAGAGCGATAACACCAAATTTTACACACCTGCTCCCCATTCACACTTGAGACCTTGTAACACTAATGAGTCACATGACACCGGGAGGGAAAATGGCTAAGTGGGCCCAATCTGGACATTTTCACTTAGGGGTGTACTCACTTTTGTTGCCAGCGGTTTAGACATTAATAGCTGTGTGTTGGGTAATTTTGAGGGGACAGAAAATTTACACTGTTATACAAGCTGTACACGCACTACTTTACATTGTAGCAAAGTGTCATTTCTTCAGTGTTGTCACATGAAAAGATATAATAAAATAATTACAAAAATGTGAGCAGTGTACTCACTCTTGAGAGATTCTTTATGTACAGTGCCTTGAAAAAGTATTCATACCCATTGAAACATTTTGTCATGTTACAACCAAAAACGTAAATGTATTTTTTGGGGGTTTTATGTGATAGATAAACACAAAGTGGCACACAATTCTGAAGTAGAAGGTAAATGATAAATGTTTTTCAATTATTATTTTTTTTACAAATAAATATCTGAAATATCTGGTTGTAATATGACAAAATGTGGAAATTTTCAAGGGGTATGAATACTTTTTCAAGGCACTGTACAGTACATTAGACCAAAAATATTATTTTTAGAATGCTATTGCTAACATATGACTACTGTGTATGCATATCTTTCGTTTATTAACCCTTTTAAATCAGATCTGCCTTTACACTGCAGGAAAAGGTATCCTAGCAACCTCTGAATAGCATCTCTTGTGCTGTGTGCAGATGAAGTGCTTGAGATCTGAATTAATTGGCTACTAGGCAACTGCTTGGTAGTGGTGCAGAGATGAGTCCAAAAATGCACTCAATGCATGGGTTAATACTGAGGAAGGAAACAATCTAGTTCTTCATTTTAAGTATATATTTTCTCTAGTGTGGCAGCACACACAGACTACCTACTGCCTATTTAATGGTGAGATTTTGCTTAATTATGTCAAAAAAATTACAATAACCATGCATGAAATAGATGTGCATCTGTGGGAAAAATACCAAATTTGCTTGTTAATTTCATGCAATTGCTAAAAAAAATACAATAATAGTGTGAAATAGAGGACTGGGAAGCTCTGCATAAATTTCCCTCAGAGAATGTTAATGAACACGAAACCAAGGACTGGCAGTGAAATAAAACATCTAATAAATATTTAAACTGTTCTGCATTAGAACAGTTTACGTTAATGGCATTTTCCACAATAAATAAATAAAAAAAAACAATAGTAGATTGGTCTTTGTATATTAAACAAATTTGATTTATGTTGAGATTTAGATGATTTTAAATAGGTGGCAAACCAATGACAGCACAGTCCGAAGACGAAGGGCAGTCTGAAATGATAATCGGAATTATTTTAAGATCTGTAGAGCAGATGGGAGACTGAAAGTCTTGATTCCTGTGCTCCAATAAATGTCGCCTGTGTGTCTCTTGCTCATTTGTTCTATGGATTTGTAACCTAGGAAACCTGATCGTGGACTCTGAGAAGTATTGCTGAGAAACCATTAATCCCTAAATGCAATATATGTACAGAGGATTTTGCTTTATTTTTACTCGTAACATAATAAATTGTACTGTGCAACACAAGAAAATGGCGATCCTGTGAAAATATTACCTCACATAGGTCTTTGTATTTACATTTTACGGCCAAAGATAAGTAACTGTGGGCGGCCTGCTAATCATTTGAACTACAGCTTCCTGTATGAAGTGCAGTATGTGCATTATAAGTTTATGGAAGTGCAGAAATAGTTTTTAAAGCAAAGGGATATATTTTGTTACAAAGCCCAACTCCAGGATACTAGCAAACCCCCCCCCCCCCCAAAACCACCACCAATCCTAGCCCTGCTAACTAACTGCAAATATAAAAAAACCAAATGCCCATTTTACCTATCTAAAGCCATGATGAATTTTTGCTCTTCCTCTGTTTACTTCCTGTGGCCTTGTTTGGGTATCCACATCACTGTCTGAATGATGTGGACACCTTCTATTGGTGGAGTCGACAATTGCAGATGCCGGATCCACTCTTATAGGGTCCTGAGGCAGGAGAATGCACAGGGGTGGTGAGGGCACCAGTGCCCAAGAAAATAACTAGCTAGGAAAATGCCTGGTCCCAAGGGCAGGAAATCAGCTTGGCTTAAACTGTGACTTTGATCCACTACACTGAAGGATGTGTTTGGGTTTTGAAATCAGGACTAAGGGGTAAAGTACCATAATTGATGCACAATCCACTACTCAAATTTAATTTTTATCTGGGGTTGGGCTGTAAATATTGGGGTCCTTGCATGTGACCTCTTATTGTATCCTATGTTAATGTAGTGTGGAATTTATACTTGTCCTGGCAGGTGTATGGGTGCCCCTTAAAAACCAGGGGCTCAAGGCAAGAAATATTTAACCATCTTCTTCCCCCATTCCTTTTGCTACTTTTTTCACAAGTAAATAAAGAGGAAGGCAGTGGTGCAGACCATGTGTGCTTCTCCCCCCAGTCGCTGTACAGAAATTCCCAGAAAAAACAGGCTCTAAGTAGTGGCTGGGGGAAAATACATGTGATCTGCTTTAGTCCTCTTCTCTCATCTCCCATAATAGACAAAAGCAGTGACAGCAGCTTTTAGAGTACGTAATTGGGGACCAGAGGGTAAAGTGAGGACTTTTTTTTCTGTCACTATTGAAATCTGCCAGCTGAGATTAGATTCTCACATTTCTACATAGTAGAGATGCCTTGAGAGTCAGAGAAATCCTGTGATGACACTTGATATTAGAGAAATCTTCAGTTTGAAATCCAGATGAGTACAACACTTTGCTACATGACACATAGCTTATGGTCTGTGTTATGTGTCACTGGGAGCAGGCGATATCACAGCAGACCACTGTACTTTTATATAGCAAAACAAATAAACTTCCAGACATTAACAGAATTGAAAGGTTTATGGAAATCACAAAAAGGCCTGGTAACTTAGCTTGTATTAATTGGGAAGTGCTTTTCCTTTTAAATTTCTTCATTGAAAAAAGGAAAGGACAAAAAATTACAACTTCAAAAAACTCACCATGCCTCTTACAAAATTCACTGGACTGTCTACTTTCCAAAAAAAAATGGTCATTTGGTGGATATCTGCACTGTCCTGACATTTGTGGGGCTCAAGAAATGAGATCAGTTAGTACATCAGGATAAATTGATTTTCAGATACTGTATATATCATAGATCATGGACTGAATAACTTTCCTACAGACTAAATAATATACACGGACTTGGGGTATTTTCACCAAAGAAATGTAGCAGATTTCAGTTTGGCCTAAATTCATGAGGAATATTTTTTTATTTGCAAAAGATTGTAAAAGAAACCAAGAAAAACTATTTTTTTTTCAAAATTTTCGGTCTTTTTTTAGTTATTTAGCAAAAAATAAAAAACAAAGTGGGGATTAAATACCATTAAAAGAAAACTCTATTTGTGTGAAAAAAATTATGAAATGTCTTATTGGTACAGTGTTGCATGTCTGTGCAATTGTCAGTCAAAGTGCGACAGTGCTGAAAGCTGAAAATTGGCCTTGGCAGGGGGATGGGTGGGTAAAAGTGCCTGGTATTAAAGAGATTAACCCTACAGTATCTGCTCATTTCTTATAGATTTTATAGTGAGGGATAAAATATTGAGATAAGTGTGGTGTTTATGTATATACTTCTGGCCTGTAAATGTCGCTATTTAGAGTTGTTACATGTATAATCCGTTCTATACTCTGTACAAGTTAGTTACAGTTGCTGATCAGAAGCATGCACATGCATTATGTATGCTTGAACTTGGTAATGAAGCACTCTATAAGTATAAGGGGAATGTCTCTTCTATTTCTACCACAGCCTGCACCTTTTTTTCCACATCTTGGTGAGCCTGCAATGCCTTTTACTGCTTTGATTTGTATGAGAATTATATACTGTACTCGTTGCTAATCCGGAGGATTTACCTATTAATAGAAAGCATTTCCTGCCAAACTGATTGGTTACCTTAGAGACCCAAATCTGGTGCTTGCCTGTGGTTGCCTGACAGTGACTATAACATTTTGGCCAACTAGTTCACAAGCTGAAGTCTACATTGCAAGAAAAGTCACTGCTATACTGGGCAGGGACCTTTTGCTGCACTAATTCTACAATTAGTGTATGGTCTTAACACAACAGCTTCAGTTGTCCTATGCTATCAGTGTCCAAAGTTTCACCACTCAGCAACACCTCACTGAGCAAAAAACTGTACACAAAATTAAAGTGTGATCAGATGTGGAACCAGTGTGCCAGAGATGCTTACCCTTCTCTGTAAGAGAAGCTGTTTCTCCAAAACAGGTACAAAAACGGGACATTCTACAAAGCAAATGGCCAAACTCAGAAAATGAATTAATCCCTATTCTACAATCTTACTACAGGGCTAAACATGAACTGTTCTTAATTTATTGCTGTATTTTCCATGGATCTCATCACTTACTAGTACCAGTCCAGAGACCTTGAGAGAGCATCCTATGCAACTTGCACACAAGAGTCACCTGGCAATTGTTTGAACAAAGCAAAGACCATGTGAGCTATATTGGTGGCTATGCATGGATGCCCAGGTACTAACTGCTGTTCAGTCTTGCATTATATAAGTCATGACAATCTGCTGTCACACACACTTCAACACCCCACCCCAACCAGTGACATATACTAAGTCTGCTAGGAAGAACCTTTCTGTTAATATTGTAGGTCCTTTCGCAGAGGCACCTGTTGACTGGTGATTTGCTATATCATTAAAGTGGTTCTCCAGTCACTTTAAAAAAAATTAAAAGTCAGCAGATAAAAATACTTACCTGTCCAGGGATCCAGTGTTGTAATCACCAGGGCCGGTTCTTTGGGTCCCCACACGGCCATGCTGAGTGTGGAAAGCTGGCTCCCCACTGTTCATGTGTGAACTGCGCTGCACTGTGTGAATGGTTCCACAGTCTCTTTGGTTCTGTGACGTGTCCCAGAAGGTAAGCATTATCAGTGGCAGTGGGGAGCCGGTACCTGTCAAAACTAGGTACTGTACCTGCTCCCCAAATGTTTTTTTCCAAAAGTAGAAGAAGAGGAGGATTAAATGCAAAAAATCAGTTTTTCAGTGCAGTTCTGCTTTAATGGATCAGTACAGTAAATGGACTTTGTCTCAAATATAGCATATTCTACTTGCTACTTGCTGCTTGCTAACATTTATTTCCATAGTCTTCTTCAGGGCACCTAACCCAAGGAAACTAGTATTTGACAATTGGCCACAATGTGTTTTATCTGAATTTGAAAACTTTCTGGGAGAGAGAAATATTTTACAAGAAAATCCTCAGTTTTTTAGCCTCAAGCAAACTGAGAGATTGAAAAGCTCAACAGAAGCCTTAAAGAAGCTCTTCAGACTGCAAATCTTAAAGGGAAATCTTGGAAAGTTTTTACTACAGAGTCGCTACATGTCTACAGAGTGACTAGACATGTAACTACAGTAAGCACCACCAACTAAACTGCTACATGGTATTTAAATGTTCACTAAAATACATGTTGCAACCATACAACTCCCACAAAGTCCAGTGCCTCTGAAACCATCAGTTGGTATGACTGTTAAAGGTCAACAAAATAAAAGCAAGACATATACTAGTCAGAAACATGATGTCAAAGAAGTACACTTTCCGTATGGCTCTCTAGTTAGAGTAAGGAAACCTGGTTTATTGAACCAGGGGCAATCCAAATTTTCCAATCTTTTTAGAGTGACAAGTCAGTGAGGACTGTACACCCGTGAACACTCTAGTGCAGTGGTCATCAACCCTGTACTCAGGGCCCACTAACAGGCCAGGTTTTATGTATTACCTTGGAGAGATGCAGACTAGAATACTGCAATCACTGTGCAGCAAATGATATCACCTGTGATGTATATACAGTGGGGAGAACAAGTATTTGATACACTGCCAATTTTGCAGGTTTTCCTACTTACAAAGCATGTAGAGATCTGTAATTTTTTATCATAGGTACTCTTCAACTGTGAGAGACGGAATCTAAAACAAAAATCCAGAAAATAACATTGTATGATTTTTAAGTAATTAATTTGCATTTTATTGCATGACATAAGTATTTGATACATCAGAAAAACAGAATTTAATATTTCTTACAGAAACCTTTGTTTGCAATTACAGAGATCATACGTTTACTGTAGTTCTTAGGCCAGGTTTGCACACACTGCAGCAGGGATTTTGGCCCACTCCTCCATACAGAGCTTCTCCAGAACCTTCAGGTTTCAGGGCTGTCACTGGGCAATACGAACTTTCAGCTCTCTCCAAAGATTTTCTATTGGGTTCAGGTCTGGAGACTGGCTAGGCCACTCCAGGACCTTGAGATGCTTCTTACGGAGCCACTCCTTAGTTCCCCTGGCTGTGTGTTTTGAGTCGTTGTTATACTGGAAGACCCAGCCACGACCCATCTTCAATGCTCTTACTGAGGGAAGGAGGTTGTTGGCCAAGATCTGCGATACATGGCCCCATCCATCCTTCCCTCAATACGGTGCAGTTGTCCTGTCCCCTTTGCAGAAAAGCATCCCCAAAGAATGATGTTACACCTCCATGCTTCACGGTTGGGATGGTGTTCTTGGGGTTGTACTCATCCTTCTTCTTCCTCCAAACATGGCGAGTGGAGTTTAGACCAAAAAGCTCTATTTTTGTCTCATCAGACCACATGACCTTCTCCCATTCCACCTCTGGATCACCATTGGCAAACTTCAGATGGGCCTGGACGTGCACTGGCTTGAGCAGGGGAACCTTGTGTGCACTGCAGGATTTTAATCCATGATGACGTAGTGTGTTACTAATGGTTTTCTTTGAGACTGTGGTCCCAGCTCTCTTCAGGTCATTGACCAGGTCCTGCCGTGTAGTTCTGGGCTGATCCCTCACCTTCCTCATGATCATTGATGCCCCACAAGGTGAGATCTTGTATGGAGCCCCAGACTGAGGGGGATTGATCGTCATCTTGAACTTCTTCCATTTTCTAATAATTGCGCCAACAGTTGTTGCATTCTCACCAAGATGCTTGCCTATTGTCCTGTAAGCCATCCCAGCCTTGTGCTACAATTTTATCCCTGATGTCCTTACACAGCTCTCTGGTCTTGGCCATTGTGGAGAGGTTGGAGTCTGTTTGATTGATTGAGTGTGTGGACAGGTGTCTTTTATACAGGTAACGAGTTTAAACAGGTGCAGTTAATACAGGTAATGAGTGGAGAACAGGAGGGCTTCTTAAAGAAAAAAATAACAGGTCTGTAAAAGCCGCAATTCTTGTGATCAAATACTTATGTCATGCAATAAGATGCAAATTAATTATTTAAAAATCATACAATGTGATTTTATGGATTTTTGTTTTAGATTCTGTCTCTCACAGTTGAAGAGTACCTATGATAAAAATTACAGATCTCTACGTGCTTTGTAAGTAGGAAAACCTGCAAAATCGTCCGTATATCAAATACTTGTTCTCCCCACTGTATATATATTTAAAAAGGGAACAAAGTCTTTACCAAGTAACTATAGACCTGTTAGTTTAACTTCTATAGTTGGGAAGATACTGGAGAGATTAATAAAAGACCACATAGATGAGTTCTTGCTGGAAAAAAATATTTTAAGCAACAGACAGCATGGATTCATGAAAGACAGAAGTTGTCAGACAAACCTGATTTCTTTTTATGAAGAGGTAAGTAAAACCTTGGACAGAGGGGTGGTGGTGGACGTGGTATACTTGGATTTTGCAAAAGCGTTCGATGCGGTTACACACACACGGCTCATGTGTAAGGTAAAGTCTACAGGATTGGAAATATCAGTTTGTAAATGGATAGAAAACTGGCTAAAAGACAGAATTCAGAGAGTAGTGGTTAATGATTCTTACTCTGAATGGTCTAAGGTTATCAGTGGTGTACCCCAAGGTTCAGTGTTGGGACCCTTACTTTGTAATATCTTTATAAATGATATTGGGTCTGAGATCAAAAGTAAAATTTCTGTCTTTGCAGATGACACCAAGCTATGCAGTGGAATAACGTCCTTACAGGATGTCGCCAATTTACAAGCCAACCTCAATGCTCTGTCTAATTGGGCGACTATGTGGCAGATTAGGTTTAATGTTGATAAATGTACAGTTATGCACTTGATGGCTAAGAATATGAATGCATCATACATACCAGGGGGAGTACAACTGGGGGGATCCATAGTGGAGAAGGATCTGGGGGTTTTGGTAGATCATAAGCTCAATAATGGCATGCAATGCCAAGCTGCGGTTTCCAAAGCGAGCAAAGTCCTTTCTTGTATTAAGAGAGGTATGAACTCCAGAGAGAGATATATCATTTTGCCCCTGTACAAATCATTAATAAGACCTCATCTGGAATATGCAGTTCAGTTTTGGGCCCCAGTTCTCAAAAAGGATATTGGGGAACTGGAGAAAGTGCAGAGAAGGGCAACCAAACTGAAAAGAGGCATGGAGGAGCTCAGCTATGAGGAAAGATTAGAGGAACTGAATTTATTCACTCTTGAGAAGAGGAGATTAAGGGGGATATGATCAACAAGTGCAAATATATAAGGGGTCCATATAGTGAACTTGGTGTTGAGTTATTCACTTTACGGTCAACACAAAGGACAAGGGGGCACTCTTTACGTCTAGATGAAAAGAGATTTCACCTCCAAATACGGAAAGGTTTCTTCACAGTAAGAGCTGTGAAAATGTGGAATAGACTCCCTGCAGAGGTGGTTCTGGCCAGCTCAGTAGATTGCTTTAAGAAAGGCCTGGATTCTTTCTTAAATGTACATAACATAACTGGGTACTAACATTTATACGTAAAGTTGATCCAGGCATTATCAGATTGCCTCTCGGGGGATCAGGAAGGAATTTTTTCCCCTGCTGTAGAAAATTGGATCATGCTCTGCTGGGGTTTTTCGGCTTCCTCTGGATCAACTGTGGGTATAGAATTAGGTATATGGGATTGTATGATATTATTATTTTATTTTTTTATGGTCGAACTGGATGGTCTTGTGTCTTTTTTCAACCTGACCAACTATGTAACTATGTATTTCAGTTATCTTGCAAACCTGGCCTGTTAGTGGGCCCTGAGGACAGGGTTGATGACCACTGCTTTAGTGGTTGCATATGGAATGCCAGTCGGCTTGCGCCTGTTAAGCAGTACTTTTCAGCGGAGTAAGTACATTTTCCTGTCCAACTGATAACAACCAAACTGTAGATGAGAAATCTGAACCACCTAGACATATTTGGGAATTAGAAGGTCTCCTGTGCAGACAAAGGATTATGTGATGTATTCATAATGCACAGTACAGTTTGTGATATAATTCTTTGCATTGTTGTTGTTTGTATTTTCAATATTAAGGAAAAGATTATTGTATACTATGAGGGGAATATGCCACTATTTACAATTGTTACAGTTGTTATATATATAATACTTTCTATACTCTGTACAAATAAACAACTCTTGTTCCTGCTTTGATATACCCAGAAGCCTGTACAAGAATTATGTGCGCTTGAACTTGTTAATAATGCACTCTCCAACTACTTTGCCTCCCCGACTACAGGACACAAGAGTAAGGAACGTTGTAAAAATAATTGTTTAAATCTTTCTTGTCTTGCTGTACTTACACAACCTCTTAGATGATCCAGTATATGCAAGGCCGCTGATAAGCCAGTACAACTGGCCCTGTTGTACCGGGCCCGGCCACCAGGGGGGGCCCGAGCAATCTGAACAGATTGCAGAAGAAAAAAAAAGTCTTTCTCCAACTCCCTGCTCCTCCCTCAGCAGCTGTTCAGCTGTTCTCAATGAGCACTCACTCGGGCTAAACATATCAGTGGTGGAGCCTGACTGTGAGATCCCGTAGTTTGAGTGGGGGTGGTCAGCTTCGAGGATGATCGTTCCCAGCTTCTTCTAGTCTGTACACATGAGCAGCGTTAATAATATGGTGGCAGTGGATCTGGATTCTCGGGGGACTGCAGGTTAGCCCAGTCACATTAACTGCAATGTTAAGTCTAATGTCTGCTTTTTCATGTAGCACAGCTGTCCTGACTGTGAGAAACTGGGTTTTAAACTGCACTGCCCAATTTCTCATAGAAGTGCTACATGAAAAGAAGATGCCATCAATGTCAGCAAACCCCACTTTTTATTACTTCTATCTAAATTTTTAGATCACTGGTACACACCATGCCTGGAGCTGAATCACACAGGAACACACTGTGCGTTCACATGTGGGTCTGTGCAGTGCAATTTCAGGCTCATTTATTTTGAATGGGCTAAAATTGCAATGCACCAAAAGTAGTGTACGCACTTCTTTTTAAAATGCACTGCAACCAGATCACATGGTGATCCAGGGCTGGCAGATGCAGGGCAAACACACTATGTTTGCGACCTGCGTTTGAGGTGTCATTAACTTTTTATTGACACCTGCTGCAGATTGCAAAAGCAGTGCGTTTTGCATGCAGGTTGAATTGCACAGGAATCCACAGCACATTCCTTCACAATTTAGATGCAGGCATGGTGTGAACCGGCCCTTAGACATAATATTACTTCTCATTAAAAGTTTAGAAATAAAGTTTTTAAAAAAAAAAAAAAAGCAGGATTAGCTGACATAAATAGCGTCTTCTTTTTCATGTAGAACTGTTTGACTGGGAGAAATTGGACAGTGCAGTTTTGAATGCAGCACAGTGTCATCTGCATCCTGCACACAGTCATCTTAGACTCTAAATAACCACGCCCCTTTAAGCCATGCCCATTAATTAAGTGTAATTTAAACCATGTCCATTTTTCAGCTACAGATTTTTAAATTAGCCACGCCCACAATTTAGCCTTTATGTATACCTTAGCCTCTTTGTATACCCTAGCCTCTGTATAGGGACGGGACCAGGGGTGGGGCTGAATGGGGCCCTGTGAGAACAGTGCAATAGTAGACATGTGGCATGCTGTATGTTAAAATATGTTCCATGTCAACTGTAGCTAAGTTTAAAAAGCTGTAGATAAAAACCACAGCTACCAACCTATTTAAAACATTTCCTATTGGGCACAGTGAATACTTTAAGGACATGCAGGCATTACTGAACAAAGTTAGCAATAAATAATAGTTAAAATGATTGTTCTCTGTCTCCTTCCTCTCCATCTGTCTTGTTATATAAAATGTCTGTATTTATTCCACTTTGTCTGGCCCTGTGTGTCATTACATCCTTAAATGCCCACAATAAAAACTTCACAAGAAGAGCAATATTGCCTTGAGTTTCATCTAATATTTCCTGCTGCTTTGCATGCAAATTATATCTACAGATTGTTTTCTTTATAACATGTCATTATCACAGCTGTGGTGAAGTGGAGATGGCACCATTATGTTTGCCTTCGTGGGGTGCTTATAAACAGGCACTGGTAGACAACTGCTATCAGAAGTCTTGTTGATGATATCAGGAAAAGCAGCAAAGTAAAAAAATACTAATATTCAGTTCACAAATTGTTACACAACCGTTTATATAACTCCCTTCGTGACTACAGTGTGTTACAGTCAATACTTCTGAAGAAATAGGTTCTTTTTATTTGTCTCTATGGTTAGTTTGGCAATAGATAAATGTTACCTCCAACATTTATACATGGCAACTTTTTTGACCACCAGCTCACTCAGTCAATGCCTATAAACTAATCGATATAGATAGATAGAATCCATTCCACGCAATACTGCATTACCAAAGAGACTAATGAGCTACAACCAGTGACAAGTATGGCACAAATAGGTCTTCTTATAAAAAAAAAAAAGAAGGTTGGTCAGCTCCATCTAATAGCCATAATGTGTTATTTTCTGAAATACCACAATCAGGAAATTACTGGATTATGGCCACTAGATGGATCTGACGATCATAGGAAAAACCACATTAAACACATTTTAAAACAAGTTAAGCAGATCCAAGCACAGCACTTTTTTTCTATAGATAGAACCCAAAATGTGATGCATTGTAATGTTTCTTTTGCAGATTTCTCCTACTGAAACATCCGGAAGATTACAGAAACAGTCTGTTTTCAGCTCATAACAACTGCCAATAACTACAAAGTAATAAAAATAATACTATACATTGAATATATAAATGATCACTGTTGCAAGGTCTCACAGCAATCATTAAAGAATGACCTCTGTTGTCACACTGGCAGACGGCCTTGGCATAGAAAATAACGGAATGTTCACCATAAGAGGCATTCTATGGTGCACAAGGTAATTCAAGGTTTAACTAAAGCTCTTCCACTTTATCTAGTCCATTATTGGTCCACAAGTGGTTAAGATAAAACATAAATTTAAAGAAAATTTAAGAGTATGTGGGCTTGGACTTTTTAGGCACGATAAAACAAGAATATACAAAATTTAGTTTTTTTTATTATATAAACATAGCAAAAATACCCTGGCTACATTCACTGCTGTGTCCTTGTAGTGGCAGCTGGTGTTTGTGAGGAGCTCCCATCCAAGATTACCCAGCATCTTGCTTGTTTTTGGGGGGCTGGCTGCTTTTTGGCCATTGATGATATCTTTAACCACTGGCACTAGCTACTAAAAAAGTGAACATCTTGTAGGTGCTCTTGGTCATCAGATATCTCATTTTACTTCTACCTTGATAAACCATCATCCATCCCTCTACCTGTAGTTTCTGGCTTTCTTTGAAACCGATTCTATATACCCTACTACATTGCTTTCTGAATGGGATTGCTCGACTCCTCAGCAGTCGCTCTGCAATCTATTTGCTCTTAGCTGCAAGCTTACATTATTTACTATATATCACTCCAATGCTCCTGAAGAAGCACATGGCGCGTAACATGTAGAGCAAGATCAAGTTTACATTGCTCCACTGCAATATAACCACACTTTGGAATTTACTGTTACTATGAAATAAGTTTTTCCTCAAATCTATGTACTTGTAATATGGGAGAAAAAGAAACCCTGGACTGCCGCACTCTGTATAGACAGTTATTTATTCCAAAATTTCAGGTAAAAAATCCAAATTCAAAATAAATCCATAAATCCAAAACAACAAATGCAGATAGTGTGCATGCAGGGAAGGGTGGCTAACGCGTTTCACGTCACGAATTGACGCTTACTCATTGCTATGTTTATATAATAAAAAAAATTGGATTTATGGATTTATTTTGAATTTGGATTTTTTACCTGACGTAATTGTAGCCGTATTAGTGCAATTGTGACAGAGAAAATTAAGTACTGTCCGTGATACTTTTTTTATTTGCACTAACATAGAATTTTTCAGGACAAGCTTTCGGGGTATGTCCCCTTCTTCAAGGTCCAAGCAGTACTGATTCACAATTTTTTTTGGCAGAATGTTGAAACAAAACAAGAAAAAAAAATAAAAATCTCAGAGGGAAAGGAAAAAAAACACATACAAATCAATGGTAATAAAGATAGCAGCAGAGTTAGTGAGATAAGACAGAGTTAGTGAGATAAGACAGAGGGAGAGCTATAGACTTGAGGGGGGAGATGCTAGTCACAGAGGGGGTCATAAAACCTTAGTATAATGGGTAAGGAAACCAATATCTAAATTTAGGCCATTCGTTTTTGTGTTAAAAAGAATTATCATTCTTAGTTCAAATGTTTTCCTTTCCTGGATAGTTCTGAAATTCCCTTTAAGAACTAAAACATTGAGGTCTTCTATAGTGTGGTCTGGTTGTGAGAAGTGATGTCCCACAGGTGTGCAGAAACTCTCTTCTTTATGTTCCTTGATGGTATGTCTGTGAAAATTCATCCTCGCTTGCAACTTCTGTCCTGTTTCACCAACATAAGATCCTTTGCCACACCTGTTGCATTGGATGAGGTACACAACATTACTGGAGGTACAGTTGTAAGATCCCATGATGGTGAAGGTCCCATTTGTGTGTGTGACACTTTTGGATGGATTGATCTGGTTGCACAGTTTGCAGCGTTTTTTATTGCAGGGTTTGCTTCCATTATTTGTGACTTCATAATCAGAGTGAAGTTTCCTGCTGATTAGTTTGTGTCTGAGGTTGGGTGGTTGTCTGAAAGCCAATAATGGGGGTTGTTGGAATATTTCTTTCAGAGTTTCATCCTCTGTTATAATGGGCTGTAAATCTTTGATTATCTTTTTGATCCCTTCTAGTGTTGGGTTGTATGTGGTGACTAGAGGTACTCGGTTATTTGTTTTTTTCTCTTTGTATTGGAGGAGATTTTCTCTTCGGGTTTTCAAGGCTGTGTTTATGCTGTTGTTGATGGTTTTGTCTTTATATCCTTTCTTCTGGAAAGAGCCTGCCAGTGTTCTGAGATGTTGAACATAAAGAAGAGAGTTTCTGCACACCTGTGGGACATCACTTCTCACAACCAGACCACACTATAGAAGACCTCAATGTTTTAGTTCTTAAAGGGAATTTCAGAACTATCCAGGAAAGGAAAACATTTGAACTAAGAATGATAATTCTTTTTAACACAAAAACGAATGGCCTAAATTTAGATATTGGTTTCCTTACCCATTATACTAAGGTTTTATGACCCCCTCTGTGACTAGCATCTCCCCCCTCAAGTCTATAGCTCTCCCTCTGTCTTATCTCACTAACTCTGTCTTATCTCACTAACTCTGCTGCTATCTTTATTACCATTGATTTGTATGTGTTTTTTTTCCTTTCCCTCTGAGATTTTTTTTTTTTTTCTTGTTTTGTTTCAACATTCTGCTAAAAAAAAATTGTGAATCAGTACTGCTTGGACCTTGAAGAAGGGGACATACCCCGAAAGCTTGTCCTGAAAAATTCTATGTTAGTGCAAATAAAAAAAGTATCACGGACAGTACTTGATTTTTTACCTGAAATTTTGGAATAAATAACTGTCTATACAGAGTGCGGCAGTCCAGGGTTTCTTTTTCTCCCATGCATCAGTGCAGAGCCAGCACCTGTGTGAGTGACCGGGCGGAAGCAGCTATTTGGTGAATTCTCAAGCTTTTGAGCGGTACGTTTTTCCTTACTTGTAATATGGTTATAGACAGTTGCAATTTTAACCATTGGCTGATCTATTAATGTGGATTTTAATTATTTTTGCTATGTTTATATAATAGAAAAAAATATATTGTTGTATATTCTTGTTTTGTCGTGTCGAAAAAGTCCAAGCCCACATACTCTTAAATTTTCTTTAATCTGAATGGGACATGGCACTGTCTATTTTATGGAGTATCCACAGTACCACTCTGTGATGATACAGAACATTGTTTATTAAGATAAAATATCAACCCACTTTCAGCTACTACTGTATACATTTTAACTGGAGCTTTTCCATTACCTAAGCATGTAAATGTAGTGATACCATTATAAATTTTCTTCTTCATCTCTTTCACCTCCAGTACTCCTTATTTTCCCAAAATGTGCAATCTATGAATACTAAACATTGATAATACTGATATGCAAATTTTGACGTTTTGTTAAAAATCAGTAGCCAAGTCTTTATCTTCCTCTCTAACGGCTCTCCTTGGCAGCTGACATACTGCTGTTGCTCTTTTTAAATCAGTCACACATGCCATGTCAAAGGAAAGGCAGAGGTGACAGCATGACTTCACCTTCTCTGAGCTGTGTGAGAAACAAGATGGCAGAACCCAGCTAGGTACGAATAGCTGAGTCTCAGGGAGACAGACTGGAGCAACCCACTTTTACCCAACTACAGGCTCCATTTATTGTTATTATTTTATTTCCAGTATGGCCTCCCTCAGAAAGGTGCAGCTCCTATTAAAAGCAACCACACGTGTAGACCTATGGAAGGATCCATACAGCTCAGATCATTCAACACATTCTAAAGTGTAAGAGCTTAAAAACACTGAAATGGCTGGGAAGTAAATATAAGAATGTATCTACAATGCGGAAAAATAATCTACTAGAGTTTAATCGGCAGAAGATAACATATATTGTTTTAAAGAAGACTTCTCCACCAAAATATAAATTACTAATGCAGTAATAAGTGGGAATATCAATCTTTGACAAGAAACAAACAAACTACAAAAATAGAGGCAATTGTGTGGCAATGATTACTGTTTATAGTCTAAAAGCTTTTACTTAAAGTGAAGAAACAGAAGTTGCAATACTGCTTTCTTGACTTCCCAGCAATTCTTCAAATTTAAGTCATGAGTCATAACCTCATTTCAGCTACTATACATTTTAACAGGAACTTTTCCATTACTCAAGCATGTAAATATAGTGATACCATCATCATTTTCTGCTTCATCTCTTTCACCTCCAGTTCTCCTTATTTTCCCAAAATGTGCAATCTATGAAGACTTCTACTGATATGCAAATCAGTAGCCAAGTCTATATCTTCCTCTCTAACTGCTCACTCCGGCAGCTGACATATTGCTACTGCTCTGTGGAAATCAGTCACACATAGCATGTCATAGGAAGGACACAGGTGACAGCATGGCTTCACCTTCTCCAAGCTGAGTGAGAAACAAAATGGCAGCATTCAGTTGGATATGAATAATTGAGTTTCAGGGGGACAGACTGGAGCAGTTTTTGGTAACTGTCTATACTCTTTTGCCCTGTACACACGATCGGAGCATCCGATGGTCTAAAATCCGATGGAATTTTTCATCGGAATTCCGTTCAAGCTGTCTTGCATACACACTGTCAGACTAAATTGTGACCGTCCAAAACGCAGTGACGTAAAACACTCTGACGAGCCGAGAAAAATCAAGTTCAATGCTTCCGAGCATGCGTCGACTTGATTCTGAGCATGCGTGGGTTTTTTCTCAGTCGGAGTTCCACACAGACAGATAGGAATTTCCTATTGTTTTTTTTTCCATCGGACAAATTTAAAACATGTTCTATTTCTAAACACCGATGGAAAAAAGTCAGATGGGGCCAAACACGATCGGAATTTCCGATGAAACATGTCCATCGACTTTTTTCATTGGAAATTCCGATCGTGTGTACAAGGCATGACAGTTCATTGTTAAGAATAATTTCAGTAGACATTGAAAAGGGTCTGCTTTGATGTATGTTCTGTGTCTTGTAGCGTATACCATTTTCACATACCCTAAAAAGGACACAAAATGTGAACTTACCCTGTAATAATCAGTACTGTACACATCTCTAGACATTCCAAAGTCTCCAATTTTCACTAAGAGGTTTTCTCCCACCAGGCAATTCCTTGTTGCCAAATCTCGATGGACGAAGTGCTGTGAGGCTAGGTACACCATACCTGCTGCAATCTGCTGGGCTATGTGAAGCATCTGAGACTGAGTCAATTCAGTTTGGCGGTTCCCTTCTGCCATAAGCACGGCATCTGGTCCATGGGCCCTGAAATAGAAACAAAATTGTTATTAAAAAAAAAATCACAGCACCTGAGCAGTACTGTAACTGGATAGGTTTCCTAGGAATTCTAAATGTAAATAGTAAATTAATCAAATAGGGATTACAGTGGTTACATTTATGGACTTGCTAAAGGAAAAGGAATCAGGGCCAGAAGTTATTGTGCTTTCCTGATAGCACCCAGACCCATATCAAAAGAGTTACAATACATCGTTTTACCTAATTTGAAGTAAACAATGTATATGTATAGAGTTTCTGTACTTGTTTGTTGTATTGCTGTTTTCAATGATCATCAAGCATAGACTACAAGGTATTTTTATTGCAGATGGGGTTCACTGTTCTCATAGAGAAACTTGCTAAAATGCACAAGGTCCTAAATGAATTGACAGAGAAAGAATGTGTAATATACTATGGTAGCCACTCAAATTTTGACTTTCGGCAGTTTATGTAGTCAAAATGATTTGTAATTGCGTGCTATAAGTAATAGTGAATATTAGATTCAAGAAATGGGTATTCTGAATGGATATTTCTTCATGAACATGAGTTGTCGATGCCTCCTTTAGTTCAATGTAAAAATATCAAACATAGAGAGAGAGATGTCATGCAAGATATGATATACTAATACTGAGCATTCTGCAAACAAATACATTTTCTAATATAGAATTTATTGACATTGCAAAACACTGGAGCTGATTTATTAAAGGATATGCACGTACGCTGCAGCATTGATCATACGTGGACGAGCAAGTTTTATCTGCAAGGTTATTTACTAGCCACCCACAATGTGCATGGAAATGTGTGTGCTGACACCATCGTAAGTGTATTGAATTGACCAAGTCAGTTTTGCTATGGAATGTACACTTTAGTGTACGCAAATATACAGACTAAGCCAAAAGTTAAATTCTCAAGTGTCTATCTGAAATGTATTGGGCCTATCAAACCCGCTGTTAAGTTCAACACTTATAATAGGGGGGGATGAGCTGTATTGTACAGGACATGAAGGTATTTTTGTGTGTATGTGTAAAAGTTTGAGTGCGTAGAAACTACACCGGTCAGCGTACAAGATTTAATATGCTGGTGCGTGATATCAGCGGCACCGTTTTTAAAAGCAAATATCTCCTTAACCGTGTAGGTTAAACAGATATTTCATGCACCTACAGGTAAGCCTTAATCTAGGCTTACCTGTAGGTGCATGTTGTGTAAGTGGGTTTACAACCACATTAATGTACATGTGCTGACTTTTTTCTTATTTGACAACACAATGTACAGATCTTTTAGACCTCCCGCTTTGGATAGCACATGCGCATTTTACTGTTTAGGCAACTAGTCACACTCATTTTAATAAAATTTTTCAGGAGGGTGCAAATAAAATAGATGCCTTAATGCACCTTATTAGAGAAGATTTCGAAAAAGCAGTTATATTTGGATGTTCAAAGAAAAGGTATACAATAAACATCAACGTACAATCAGCCAGACAGCTTCAGGTTGGGTATACGTGAGCACAATATACCTAGTTTCAATAATATTACATTGAATGTACACATTTAATAATTTGTTGAGAATTCTTAACATCAAGCATTGAAAGAAAGACATTTTCAGAACCAACATTTTCTTTCCGTTTTTCAACCTAAGAATAATGTTTTTTTTTTATTTGAGAAAGTTCATCTGCGGCTTGTATTTTTGGAAGAGGTTTTAGTTTAATAACGGAACTCATTTATTTAATTTGAAATGTTCAGTCCACATTCTTATCTCAGCATCCTTCCTTCAGTCATGAAATCAAAGTCTCCCACAGCGTGCAGCTGTACAAAGCCACAACAGTTTTAGCTGTGTTTCCTACACTCCCCCAAATCTTTCTCCCTACTATGAACTCTGCACTCAGACATTGCATTTGACCTTCAACATGTGGTCTGATGTCTGAAACATGAAGCTGTGCAGCATAAACTGTGATCTCAATATTCATTAGGTCTTAGACGCATTTCCCGTGACAGCCTCTGGGGGCAGTGCAGGTTAACAAATTATCCAACAAAAGGTTATTTTCAGCTGCAGCTATTAGCGTGGTGAAATGTAAAAAGAGATAAAAAAAAGGAAATAGGTTATATTACAAATGATATCATTTGGACTTAATTAGATTTTTACCTTAATTACAGTAACTGTAAAATACTGTTTTTGACATTCTTGACCAGTTTATTGCACAAAAGCTTCTGCTCTGTCTTTAGGCTTACTGTGATTCTGCACCCTTCAGTTATACTGCATTAGAATATCAAGCCAAAATGTAAATTCAGGGCTGCTGTATGTGACTGATTGTTAAGCATATTTCTAACATTTATCTAGAATGGCAATCGCTGCTGCATGCAAGATTGTAAGGAGCTGTAATTGAGTGTTGCAATACAGGTTATGAAATGAATCTTGTTGCAGTAGCAGAAAAAAAAAAAAAAAAAAAAACGCCAGCAATGTTATGAAGGGGGGGGGGGGCACCTACATAACAAACTAAAATCTTCTACAACGGATAGTATGACATCATCATTACAGGTGGCACATAGCAAACGTTGTGATGGCGGTACAGGACAGGCTAGATTTTGGGAGACACAGACATTCTTCAGTTTGGACTGAACATCAACAAATCATGTAGGAGGCAGTAATTAAGGAGTAAACCCTTTTAAATATCCAAAGATAACAGCTACAATGAAGATCATACTTAACTGAATGCAGATAGGCATGGGAATGTACATATGATCCAATGAGAGTGCAGATTGCTTTTCTTTTTTTAAACATAGATCTATGAATTCTAGGACACCCCAACCAATCAAGCATTGTTTATGTTAACCAATGCTTTATGACTTGCTTACTAAGAATAGCCAATCTCTAAATCTTGTACAAACAGTATATAATTTTGCATGCAATAATCACTCTGTTGACGCACAAGTAGGCTAAAGCACGCTGTATACTCCCTGTTCAGGCTCAAACAGCTTCTTCTGAATGAGGAAATCACTATCTTGGGCCCCAGACTATGCAGTTAAATGAAATACTTGCATATTTTGGGACATATCATATGCTGCTTTATGGTGAGTTCAGCACTTTCTCTTGTGAACCTATGTAAGCCAGGACAAGTGGTTTACAAAAATGTATGGGTTTGGGGCAAATACTTTTATTCATGAACCTTATTTGGGTTTGCATTTCAAACAGTAATAAATATGTGTAGCCAGGAGCTGGCAATTGTGCCTGCAATTCAGGGACAGTATGCAGTATGTGGAGCTGTCCCCCTCTAGTGTTGGTTTGGAATCCATGTGTCATGTCCTAAAAACAGATTTTAGAGCAGAGCAAAGCATCATGGGATGTGTAGTTCAGAATGCAGTGGTTTCAATTGCAGCAGGATTGGCTTGAACTACAACCACCAGATTGCTAAGGAGAGAAGAACAGACTGCTAGGAGAGGATATAAAAAGGCTGGTTTAGGCCTAGATCGCTCTCTTGGGACGTTGGCCTGGATCTGCCAGCAGGAGCTCCGTGCCAGTGTGAGCTGTGGATTAATCGCGGCCTGCATGGGAGAGAGCTATACAGCTGCATCCAGAGGGACATCTGCGGACAGCATTGCTTCCTATCTGCAGCGGTTTGGAGGCTGTTCCTGATCCCTCAGCGTTACCTGCACTTCAGATCCGGGTAGGCCATGGCGCAGTGTGACGGAGGTCAGATGCCATTCCCTGAGCCAGGACCCAGAGAGAGATCCTGAAGGAGTCCTCATCATCATCTGCATCGCTACCAGCAACTTCTGTTACGCTGTCAGTGAGCGGGCACCTGCCCATTTAATCCTATATACACTGCATATAGACATTATTGTCTCTGTCCACATTCCTGATACTTGTAGTGCTACTGGATGCAAGTTAAGCCAATCTTATAGACTGTATGCAGACATCTGTGCGTTGCTCACATCCCTCTTATCTGTAGTCCCACTGGATACAATACTATTGAAGTAATATATATGGTGACCACTTGTGATTAGGTCACACACGATTTTTTTTTAAAGGGGTTAATCACATACCAGCTAAATTTGCTCAGCAACATCAAGGATTATTCCCATCATCATACTTTAAGTGCTAGCTGAAGATATGCTGGATCTTGTGGGGTTGCCATTAAACCCTTCTATCCTCTCCTTGATGTCACAAGTGACTGAGTGTGTTCTAACACAAGGGGCCTGCTCTCATTTCTCTGGAACTCTGCTTAAAGGAGCCAGCCAATTTAAACAACAGTTTGTTGAATGTTTGTCAGTTGTTTGATGTTAAGTGCCTGTGGACTGAGGAGATAGCGTGGAGTGGCCTGACATAGTTCTATTAAGTGTTAGTCCCCTGCCTCTCTGCTGCCTGTTCACATAGGCCTCAGTGACCTAAATGGGTTGGATTGCACTGTGTTTCTTTGCATTTTTGTTTTGCTAAATAGAAATCTCTAGATTGCACAATCACATTTCATACTAGTGCTATATTATTTCAGTCTTATGACGTACCGTTTTATGTTATGCATGTCCTTTTTGCCTCAGTAAACAAATTTAAACTGCTTCACCTGCGTTGTGTAAGTTTATTGTTATTGGTGACAATTGGTAAAAACCCAGGGTGACAGAGGACTTGCAGAGTCGGGGCAACCAGTGGGGTACCATTTCTATCAGTGGCCCTCACGAGGTTAGCGCTACATATGTTTTCTGTCATGCAATTTTCATATTTTATAGATCCTCGCTAAGTTATTTTGTATTCATACTTAACAGATATAGTGGTCAAAATCATCTGTGGTATGTCGCTTGTATACTAATAGTGTGTAATCTAATTTCACATGTAAAACAACAGACAGCGCCAGAAAAGTCTGGCCTAACCACAGTTCTGTAACAAATATATTTTATGTGTTGTTGTAGAAAAGACTAATTTAAAGATTTAGTTAGAACAGGCTCCAAGATCTTTTTAGATTAATGTGTAGACATTTATTTTTTAAAGCAACCAAGGTTTTTTATGTACCAGGACCTGTGATCAGTGGTTCAGAAACCAGGAAAAGATACATACTGCTGCATAAAGATTCACCTTCAACTCTATGAGGCAGAATTCCAGTGAGCTTACATTGTATGCTTAATATCATAGACTTCAGGTGATCTTTCAGCATTCACTAGGTAAACTAGGCTATTATAGTTACTTTCAAATTTGAACTGAGAGACCCTTTGGGTGCTAGGAGAGCACTAGGAGCCACTAGAAAAGCTATTGTTCTTCATTGGAAATCCCCTACATCACTGACTCTAAATGGAAATTGATAGTGAGTACTACTCGTCCCTTGTATAGAGCCATGTACAACAGCAGAGGATGTCCCTCCTAATTTGATAAAGTGTGGTCCCCATGACTTGGGAACACCGATACTGTGATTATGACTTGACTTCCTTTTGTATCATGGTTGGAAGGTAGGGTTTTGAGCTATCTATAAGGATCATTCTTTATGTGCCACCTTTTTTTACTTACATTACATTTTACCAGGTCTCCCCCCGGAGTCTTCCCATGGGGCTTGTCCTCTGCTGTTGGAGGGACATAATGTTTGTTCTGTGGAATTATTTTCTCTGCAGAATTACAATGTGCTGCCTAGTCTATCTAGTCCTCTGTATGATGTCTGGTGGATTAAGGTATGTCTACCCTGTTGATGATCCTGATGAGGGTGCTCTGGTGTTGAACACAAAGTTTTGTTTTTTGTTCCTTTCTCTTTGTAGGTGGACTCAGTTTGTAGTTTGTATTGAATCTTTATTGTGCTATTTCTTTGAAAACTCAATAAAATAAGTTTATATAAAAGAAAACTGAGACCAAAGAAAGAAATCTCAGCATGTAATGAGAATCAAAATGTATCTATCACTCTGAATTAAAGTAATGAAAAAGGCTTCACTTTTACAGCAATGCTTCAGATTTCTTTACTCAACTTTCTTTAGGAGATAATGCATGTGTGTGTGCATGCACATGTGTGAATGTGGGAGGTTTTTCTAAAACTTAAGCTGGACCCTAGATGGAACAAAATTCATCAAGGTCAGCAGAGACCAGATGAATTTTGATCCATCCGTGTGTCTGCCCCTGATAGACAGAAGTTGATTGTTAGATCGACTTCTGTTAAACGGGAATGTTGACAAACTTTTCTCAATTGCAGGGGATTCCTTCATCTACCTCGCTTGTGCGAATGAAGGAATTTGTTCTTTTTTTTTTCATTCACCCCTTTGGCTAAGTGAAAAAAAAATGACCTATGATCTATGGTCAGCTTTAGTTAGCAATGGCTACAAACTGGACTTAGACTTTCTGTAAATGGCAAAAATCTCCATTTACATATGATTACTGAGTTCCAAAACATGCCTGATTTTTAACCCAACAATATCAGTGGCACATACTCAGGACTTTAATCTTCTGCTCTATTGTGGAGGCCCAAGTCGAAAAATCTCCTTGTATGATAATAAGTGTTTGACTCTTCTACCAGCAAATTAGAAATGGCCTACCAGCACATTAGAAATGGCTTGATAATCACAAGCAATTTATTGGAAGCCTTAACAGGAAAGAGCCTCAGTAACTACATCCAAGATTCCCTATTTAACTATTGATGATCAGAGTTGTGAAGATACAATCTGTTTCACATGTGTCCCTCTTCTACGTGTGTTAGAATATGTGTTTCAGTCTGTAGAAAATAAATCACCAGAGCAGTTAAAACAAACAATTCATGCAGATTAGGATAAGAGTCTAGGTGAAGCTGACTTTGTGATTGCAAATATAACAAATCATTTTCAAGAAGACATATTGTTCCATTGCACCACAGCATGCTTTTCTTTTGGGCAGTGCCCTATGAAACAATTCTCTCTTTTGTATGACAAGAAAAACAACACTGGTAAAGGTGGAGTCCCCCACCATAAATTAGCACACAGTCTTCTGTGAGTGCTCTAATACTCTAATAATACTAATACTCTAATATTCTAAAAATACTTTAAGGAACAGGGATGGACTGGCCATAGGGACTACCGGGAGTTTCCGGGTGGGCAGATGGCTCAGTGGGCCGTTTTTAAAATGCAGTTCGGCGGGAGCGGGAGCGTGGCAGCAAACAGCGGCCCACAAAAAAAAATTATTATTATTATTTTTTTTTTTTGGGGCCCGTTTTTTTATGCAGTTCGGCGGCAGAAAGGTGGCCAACGAGGAGGGCAGTTGGATGTAAAATTCCGAGGAGGGAGAAGAGCTCCACCCCCTCCCTGACTACCGAAGAGGCGAACGGTAGCGAGCGCGGCCACCCCGTCTCTCCCAGAACCTCGATTCCTCCACCTCCTCTCTGCTCCAGGAACCATGCGGCCTGGGCCAGAGGGCAGGCTGACTGGGAGCCCAGAGGAAGAGAACATGCACCACTGTAAGGAGCAGAGCAGCGAGAGCACCCCCTGGATCAAGGGGGAGACTCGGCGCTGCTGCTGCTGGCCATCAGGTACCTGGCATCCTACACAAACATGCCAGAACACTGAGACAGCGGGGAGGTGAGCAGAGGAGGGACTGCAGAAAGGGACAGTGCTATGTGGTCTGTCTCAGCCCTTCCCTCTGTCTCTCTGCCCCCTCTGTCTCTCAGACCCCCCCTCTGTCTCTCAGCTCTCCTCCTCTGTCTCTCAGCTCTCTTCCTCTGTCTCTCAGCTCTCCCCCTCTGTCTCTTAGCCCCCTTCTGTCTTTCAGACCCCTCCTCTGTCTCTCAGACCCCTCCACTGTCTCTCAGCCCCCTCCTCTGTCTCTCAGCTCCCCCCTCTGTCTCTCAGCTCCCCCTGTCTCTCAACTCCCCCTGTCTCTCAGCTCCCCCCCTCTGTCTCTCAGCTCCCCCCTCTGTCTCTCAGCTCCCCCCTCTGTCTCTCAGCTCTCCCCCTCTGTCTCTCAGCTCTCCCCCTCTGTCTCTCAGCTCTCCCCCTCTGTCTCTCAGCTCCCCCCCTCTGTCTCTCAGCTCCCCCCTCTGTCTCTCAGCTCCCCCTCTGTCTCTCAGACCCCCTCTGTCTCTCAGACCCCCCTCTGTCTCTCAGCCCCCCTCTGTCTCTCAGTTCCCGTGTCTCTCAGTCCCCCCCTCTGTTAGCCCCTCCTCTGTCCCTCAGCTCCCCTCTATCTCTCAGACCCCCCTCTGTCTCTCAGACCCCTTCTCTGTCTCTCAGCCCCCTCCTCTGTCTCTCAGCCCCTTCTCTGTCTCTCAGCCCCCTTCTTTATCTCTCAGCTCTCCTCATCTATCTCTCAGCTCTCCTCATCTGTCTCTCAGCTCCCCCCTCTGTCTCTCAGCTCCCCCCTCTGTCTCTCTGCCCTTTCCTCTGTCTCATTCACTCCCTGACTCTTAGACTGCTTTCACACTGGGGCGGGCATTGACGGTAAAACGCTGCTAGTTTTAGCAGCACTTTACTGTCGTTTTAGCTGCGCTATTCGGCTTCTAGCAGGTGCTTTTAACCCCGGCTAGCAGCCAAATTAAAGGCTAAATGCGCCCGTGTAGCGCTGCTGCCGAAGTGATTTGCAGGCGCTTCAGCAGTGGTGGCCATTTATTTCAATGGGCAGGAGCGGTGTGTACACCGCTCCTCCACCGCCCCAAAGATGCTGCTTGGAGGACTTTTTTTAATGCCCTGGCAGCGCCCCAGTGTGAAAGCACTCGGACTTTCACACTGGGACTGCAGCGGAGGCGTTTTTCAGGCGCTTTACAGGCGCTATTTTTTAGCTCAAAAGCGCCTGAAAAATGCCTCAGTGTGAAGGGGGTCCTACACTCACCCCCTCTCTTTTACACTCACTCCCTCTCTCTTACACTCACCCCCTCTCTCACCCACCCCCTCTCACTCCCTTTCCCTCAACCCTCCCTCTCTCTCTCTCTCTCTCTCATTCCCTTCTCGCTCACCCTCTCATGATATACAATAATGGATGTAGGGGCCTTTTGATGGGCGTGATTTTTTTGGGGGGCAGCATTTTATTGAATTAAAGTGGGCCGGTCTGGATGAAGTCCAGGGCCAAATTTTTGTCCCAGTCCAGCCCTGCTAAGGAGGCATCTTATGTGCATTCAGATATTGCCAGGAACTAATAGATAGGAGATAAATCAGATCACAACATAGGTAGATGAATGCAGAATGCAGAATGCAGTGCTTTATAGTAACTAGCGATATAAATAGATAGATACATATACTGTACAAACACAAATACATTCAAACACTCAGTGGGGGCAGTCAATAAACTGCTGTGTTTTATGTATATGTGCTTTAAAATATCCATGATTTAGATTCCTAGAATATGTTTGCTTCCAAATAGGTGACTAAATGGGATGGTCAGTTAGAGCTAAAGGCTTTTTAGCTCTATAAAAGGAAAAAAAAGTTGCGCTAATATCACCAGTACAGCAACTGGTGACAGTGTAAAAATTAGCCAAAAGGCTCACACAGTAAATATGTGACACAAAATATTGAAGGTGAGGGATGTGAACGTTTGATACAAAATCACATAGACCAAAAACCACAGAAGTTGTCGCATATAGTCCAAACAGTAAAGTTCATATGCACAAAAGATGCTCCTCCACCGTGCTGGTTGTGATCCAATGTATTACACCCCGAGTAAGTGTAAGATAGAACAGCCTCCACCAATAGATTTACTGCCTCTTACCGAAAATGATGGATCCCTTGTCACAGGGGATCAAAGAAAGCCTGTGGCTATTCCCCAGCCAAGGGTATGGGGCAGACAGCGTCTCATTGACCAGGAGATCTGCAACTCTCAATGATAGGAAACACGGTCCCCGTGAATAAATAGAAGGATATACTATAGTGTAAAACCTTTTAACACGTTTAATATAAAAAGACGAATGCACACTTACATGAATGCAGATAAAAACGAGCGAAAATAAGCCGGCCGGCTCTTAGACATAAAACAGCCCGTATGCCTCCGGGTAGCGTGGGCACGATGACGTCAGAACGTGGCTCTTCCCTACGTGTTTTGTCATCAAAGACGTGCCCCAGCATAAAATGAAGGGATGGCTGACATCCTCTTTTTCAACCCCCCAGTTTTACCAAGAACCTTTATATAGTTAGCATTGGTGTACGCAGCCTTTTGCATTAGGGTGTGCACCCTAAAGCTCAAACACACGTGTGTCTATGGCACATTGATCTCCCTGCCAGCACAGTGAAAGAGAAGTGTGTAAGCACTTCTCTTATGGCAGAGCTGGTAAGAGGGAGATCTTTCCCATCTCCCCACTGCTACACAGAGCAATAATGTTAATGCACACTAGGTGATTAGGGTGTGCCAAGGTACATCCGGAACACCTTGTGGGCACGCCTATAATATATATGGTATATATGATTGATATATATATATATATATATATATATATATATATATATATAGTGGTTTTGGCGAAGCACGCTTGTCATGAGAAATGCGTCACCTTTCTCTGCCTTTTTGCCACATGCTTATGTAATTGTTTTTATGATCTCCTGAAATAAATGTATTGCATTGGATTGGGAGTGCAGCCGTTCCTTTTTCGTCCATTTCACACGCCTATGATAGTTAGATGTTATGTCTGCTGAAGACCACACATATTAAATTCTGTGAAAAAGTTATATCTCTTAGAAAATTTATATTATAGTGAAAACTCCAACTTACAATATTTTATTCAAGTGAAAGGGCACCTAAAGCATTGTGTGAAGTAGGCAATTCCAAAAATATATGGGGAAGCATAGCCTTTATCAACTGGAAAAGTGCTGAAGCCTCAAACCAGCTGAGGGCCACAAAGAAGGTGTAAAGCCGTGTACACACGATCGGTTTTACCGATGAAAACAGTCAGATGGACTTTTCTCATCGGACAAACCGATCGTGTATGGGCCCCATCGGTCTTTTTTCGATTGGTGAGAAAACATAGAACATGTTTAAATTTATCCGATGGGAAAAAAAACTATAGCAAATTCCGATCGTCTGTGTGGAACTCCATCGGACAATAAACCCACGCATGCTCAGAATCAAGTCGACGCATGCTAAGAAGCATTGAACTTAATTTTTCTCGGCTTGTCGGAGTGTTTTACGTCACACCGTTTGGGACGGTCGGATCTTTGACTGATGGTGTGTAGGCAAGACTGATGGAAGTCAGCTTCATCGGATTACCGATGGAAAAATCCATCGGTTTAAAATCCATAGGAAATTCGATCGTGTGTACAGGGCTTAAGAGACAAAATTATCATACATACTATCAATTATCATACTGTTTTGCTGAGAAGTTTGTATAACAATTTATAAATGTATACTAATGCTTTAAAGATACCAGTATCTATTTTACAGTAAGTAACTCACACAAAATTTTGAACATGACAGTTTTCTTTTAGATCAGTAGGCCGGACTTTACCTTAAAAACTTGTTGAGGTCACCATGCTTCATATATTCAAAGACCATAATAAGAGGGTCTCCCTCCACACACACCCCGTAAAACTTTACAATATGTTCATGCTGCAAGTTTGTCAGTAATTCAGCTTCTCGATGGAAATCTTTCCGTGCATTGTCACTAGCATCTTTTAGCGTCTGTAAAATAAAGACACTGAAAATCAGTCTTATATAATAAAGCAGATCATTGGTATTCTACGTGTGTACATAAATACTGCACTATACCAAAATTATATGTACGAATTGACAAGACTGAAGACATTGTATGAAGCCCTTAACCGAAAAGAAAAACACACACACACAATAATAGCAATCTGGGATCTGTGTCTGTAAGTAGAATTCAAAGCTGTTAGTGTTGCTTGGCAACAAGAAGACGGCAAGTGAAGAAGCAAGAGAGGCCAGTATAAAGGGGGGCAAGGGATGCTGCCTGTGTCGATCATTTCACATAAGCAAAAACACAATACCACCCACTCAGCCCATTTTCCCCATATTATCCATTTATTATTAGATTACATGATGATCTGTTCTGAAAACTTGTATCATTCTAAAAAAAAAAAATGATTTTACAAAAGGAAAGGCTAAATTATGTGGGTTAAGATTCTGTGAAAGAGGTTTAAAAGGATGGTTATATTAAAAAGAAGAACTTAAAGAATTTTGGCTGGTTAGATTACACACTCAGAAACACTGGGGAAAAAACCCTATAGTAAGGTATTTAAATAGTCCTTCTACCATAGAAAATCATACTTACATATGATATACACACACTACACATATGCTTACTTAAATTGATAGACATACTGAAATGAGTTGATTTCTTGAGTATATGTCTAGATCTTCATTTGTTGTCCATACTACTTAGCTAAATATCTTCCCAAATAATTTTGAATTATATTCAAAGGATTTCCATTTGTCCTGAGCTCTTGGGTGATGGACCTGCACTAAGTTTTTAGCACCTGAGCTCTGTTCATCTAAAGTATTAGTGAACACATCTATAAAAGTTGATTGCAATACAGCAAATAGTATTTTTTGACTCTAATAACAAATAGTTATTTCCTTTTTTCTTAAAGCCTTATTCAGTGGCCATGTGATCTCACAGCCTCGTTCACCTCCCTTTTCCACAGAGCAGGGGGCATATCTGTTTAGTAAGCAGGTGGGCAGCGTATTATGTGACACACTAGTGACTTTCCTCCTCTGTGTGCTGCATTCCAGAAGGGTGTACGTTCTGCAATCCATTCTCTCTAAGCAGCTGCTGTTTTGACAGCAAGGCTCCTGCTGGGAACCAATACCATTGAACACAGCAGGACTGGGCAGTTGGCGTGGCAGCTAAACTGACCACGGGAGGTACAGGCATGTGTGCACTGGCAAGGCATCATGTAACTCCAATCAGGAAGAACAAGCTTGGCATGGTTAGAATAAAACAGGATAGAAGAGGAAATCACAGGATCAAAGGATAGGCTACATTTACCCACAACAATATGAAAACGGACACAAAGAAAAGTGATATGAATTTTTGGTGTAGCATACACTTTAACTCATTTACATTGCATAGTTAAGTGGATATCTAATATTTTACTATTGTTGGGTTGTTACAGACTATAGAAATATTGCGCTCAAGTGTTATAATTCATACACATGAATGATCTACATTCATATATCACATTTTTTAAAATAGAATATATATTTTACATAAATATATAAAAACATATTAAAAATTTAATGGGATCATATTCATTTCAGGCATGTATCCCTATTGATATCCCTTTGAAATGGAACTAAACCATTTGGACCCGCCAGGCTTTTTCCATAATGTGCAAATATGCTCAGAAAATATACACATTTTAGCATGCTTACCTTTTGAATGCCCTTTTTTATCAATGAAAAAGTTGTGGTCCCCCTTGTCACCAGTGCTTTCATCTTCAGACAGTTTTCTAGGTTTGGCGTATCTTTACCGGACTGAGATGATGTAACTGCCATGCATATGCACAGGAGTTACTTTGCCCCACCAAAGAATCGTGCCAGGTATGTACACCAAGCTGTGCATTAAGTGCAGTGTACTGGCATACAGAGTATCTTCTGTTATTAAAAGCTTATCTGTCTGTGTTTTTTTGAAACAGCAGTTTAATTCCACTTTAACAGTGGTGATCAATAGCAGGTGGCCTTTATTCACCCCCACTGGGTTCAATTTTATACCTCGTACCACTGATGGCAACTTTAACTGAACACTGAAGCCGTGTACACACGATAGGTTTTACCGATCAAAACAGTCCGATGGACTGTTTTCATCGGACAAACCGATCGTGTATGGGCCCCATCTGTCTTTTTTCCATCGGTGTTTAAAAATAGAACATGTTTTAAATTTATCCGATGGTTAAAAAACCGATAGCAAATTACTATCGTCTGTGAGGAACTCCATAGGATAAAAAACCCACGCATGCTCAGAATCAAGTCGATGCATGCTCAGAAGCATTGAACTTCATTTTTCTCAGCTCATCGGAGTGTTTTACGTCACCGCGTTTGAAACGGTCGGTTTTTTGACTGATGGTGTGTGGGCAAGACTGATGGAAGACAGTTTCATTGGATTTCCGATGGAAAAAAACATCGGATTAGAATCCATAGGATATCCGATCGTGTGTACAGGGCTTTACATGTTATAGCCAGGTAGTCTTTGTGAATCTCTGCATGGTCCAAGGATTCCAGGCAGAGCTGCTCAAAGACTGAAGCATTTTAAACTGGTTTAGCATATACTTTAAAGCAAATGATTGTTCTCTTCTATAACAGGATCTAAGACAATAATTCACTCCAAAAAAGTCTGTGTGTAGTGCTTTTTGGAGTGGGTCAATCTCCACAACATGATCAGTGACACTATCATCTGTGGTTAGCTCTTTTTTTTCTTTTCCTTGGCACAACCATTTATATTGTGTATAGCTAAATAGACAGAAAAATACAATAGAAATATTACCTTTACTGCCACAAGGATTTTATCCTGCTCTGGGTACAGGTTATAACATTCTGCAAGAAACACTTTGCCAAACGCTCCTTCTCCCAGTTCTCTCTTCAGGACGATGTTGTGCCTCTTTATGTGTTGAACAACTGTTAAAAAAAACAGCATCAACATTATAGTGATTTTTTGTGCTTTTAAAAGACCCCTATGAGTTAATAAAAATGGAGACTGCAACACCTAAATTCTAATCTAACTTTGTAATACAAATGTTATTTAAAAAACCCATTAAAATGCTACCTAAACATTTACTATTATTCAATAAAAGCTAAAAAGAGATATTGCCTCTAGGTATACATTTTCTCAGGGTTATCTTTTCTTGGACAGGTAGGTACAATATAATCAGACAGAACATCCTGGCTCGGCTTTTCTACCTGATTCAGACCCTACCTATCTCAGTTCCCAACCTCTTTCTCAGAGCTATCCAACCTCTTATTTCCAATTTCAGTTGAGCTTATAAACCCCCCCCCATTCTGAAAAATGCAACCCTACAACATTCAAAAACTGAAGAGGGACTATCTGTCCTTGACATCAAGCTGTAATATGTTGCCTTTCATCTGAGTCCACTTATAGACTAGTGCAGGCACAGAAAAAGCAAATTGTGGATCGCTATTAAGCAATTCTTCTTTTCTATTCCCCTACTGTACATATCATGCTTGTTTCTCACTTGGACCCTAGCCAAAAATTTCTTGGGTATACCAGATCTGTCTTCAACTCTGTCTCCTCTAACTCCCATGTAACTCCCATTTCAGGGAACAGTGCCTTTCCAACAGGTACTCACAATCCCCAATTTCTAGGAATGGATATCTATCAAGCTCTTCATTTTATCCTTAATCATTATTTGGATCTCTTCTTATTTCCTTAAGTATCGGCTCAAAGACATTTTCCCTCTTTCCCCCTCTCCTGAACCACCTGGGTTTTTTACACTCCATACTCCTGATTTCTGGTTAAACCCGGAAAGTTCTTCAATCAGTTGTGTATTACAAATCTGTAATGCTCCTTGCTGAGATTTGTTTTTCTGCAAGACTGTTATACAACTGAACTCGCTGTTTTATATCACTATGATACCTTTTTTTTTAATTGTACCTTTTTTACAATACAAATAAAGAATTTATAAAAAAAAAGAATGATGTTTGAGTGAGTCATACATAATATTAGTAATAAATATAACAATTACCGGTAGATCGATTAATACTTTTAAAGAAATTTTGTATTAAAGAGAAACACTTCTGTGAAAAGCCTCTGATGGAAGTTGGGTATTATACTAGGTCCGGGTAAGTGAGATTAAGTGAAGTCAACTTGAATGGGTTTAATTACACTGTCTCAGAACTAGTATGTTATCTAGTAATAAATAAATGTATGTGCAAGAAGCTGTACTTTTGGTATCATTGGCAGACATACACATAAGAGCAAAGCTAACTTGCTGTCACAGAATAAGAATCTTACTTAACTTTGCAGAAATGTCCCAAGGCTCTTGACTGGCTATCAATGGTCACATGAAATTTACATTACAGTTCTTGTCCCAGGATTCAAGAAAGTTATTAAGAAAGTTGTATGTGACATTATCAGCATGTCGCTTTCCCATGTACTTGTCGAAATGGTATGCTTTCCAATTTTGGATGAAAGGTCAACCTTATATACTACTGTAACTGAACACCTACATGCCTGTTAACAAATCCTCTATTGGAAACTTAATTAAATTTAATGAAGTGAGTGAAGCTGGCTTGCAACACATAATGTACCTGAAAATTGTCAATAAATATTAGGAAAGGCAATCGTTTACCATGGTCACATCTGACTTTTGTATTTGATAATAGCCTCATTCAAGATTAAGGCGATCTTTTTCTCTGCCACTTATCTCACATGGTATACTTGAAAAGCTGATCTGCCCTGTTTAGAAATGCCAGGGTTTTCTAGCCATGCATACAATCCAGCCAGAATGTAGTATAAATAGGAAAAGCTAATCTGAACTTGTGGAAAACTTGTTGAGTAGATGGGGGTGCCAAATTTAGAAATATTTTGATGAAGTATCCTGAATGTATTTTAAGGTTCACTGAAACGCTTGTTAGACATGGCATGATAACATCTATAACAAATATCCTAATCACTCATAATAGTTCTTAGAATAGTACAGCCCATCCAATGCAGCAATCACAGTGTGTTCTATGGTGTTTAAGAAAATACAGAATATTTCTGTCTGATTACTTGTTTATTATATGGGAAAACATGACTGAGGTTCTGGCAACAAGGAAAGAATTATACCAGGAACCCTGGAAAGTACTTCTAGAACAAAGTTAAATAACTAAATATACCATGATTTTTTTACAGTTTCTGTGAAAAGAAAAAAAAAAAAAGAAAAATTATTAAAGTTTAAAGTATAACTAAAGGCAAAACTTTTCTTTAGTCTTGGTTAAAATGGAGAAGGGTTAGAACCACTGTCAGGTTTGTATTGCTGTATGTACCCCTCGTTAGGGAGATTCACCCTACCTATTTTTCCTCTTTACTTTATACCTGAAAATGATAGATAATTGCAAATCTTGGGTTGTCACCAGAACAGTAATAGAGGGGAAATCTTCCAATGTGGACTTTTGGTGACCCCGGTGGCAACCAGGGATTTCTCACATTTTAGCCATTTCCTCTTACTTACTGTTGTAGCTATGGGACAGAGAGTGAAGGAAAAATCTCCCCAATGGGACAGAGATGGCAAAAAAACTACACAGGTTATAACCCTCCCTTACTCTATCCAAAATGAAAACAAAAATGCTGCCTTTCGTTTTACTTTATGTAGAAAGAACTACTGAGCTTCTCACTCAGTGCAGGAGGCTGACATTGCATTTACCAGAGTTCTGATTCAGGTAACACCTGGAAAGCATTGTCTAAGGTGACAACAAGAGTGTCCTGGAACTAGCACCACTTCCAGTATTCAAGTCATTCCAAACAGACTATAGAGCTGAAATAGATACACAGCTTTGACAGACCCCTTTTAAGATGATCAATTTTGTTGGCTTCACGTCATTGCAGACAAATTAAACATATTATTGACCTAGGGAGCTTACACCAAATAAGTTACTTTTCTTAAAGTATCCAAACAAACAATCTTAGAGTATTTCCTAAGGATAACTTTTTTTTTAATTTGGACAGAAAAGAAGAAGTTTAATCCCCAGTCATTTTTGTCTTGTCTTCCTTCTCCCATTAAGGGAGAAGTACAGCCAAAGCTCATTTGGCTGTACTTCTCCTGTGGATCACAGGAGTGCAGTTCGTTCTGCACTCCTGTGACCCGTTTTCAGAAGATGTTTTCCGCTGACGTCGCAGAGCCAGTCAAGGGATCCACCCACGTGCCTGGACTGGCACCCGGATCAGCCTCTCAGTGAAACACTGAGAGCCTGAGTTGGCCGCTCCTGCCCCCTCCACAGCCCAGAGCTCCAGTGAGCGCTGGAGGGGCAGAGCAGACAGCGATGACTGACAGTCAGCAGCTCTCTGCTCAGGGAGCCCTGAGAACCGAGCGAATGGCGGTGTTTGATCGTTCGGTTCTCAGTCTTAGAGCCTGCATGGAACAGATGCTGCATCCACCTTCTTAAAATCCCATGCTTTTCTGTTAAGAAGACTTCCTTTCATTTCTTGTCCTGTGGACACAACGGGAAGTTAGAGGGAATCTCTGCAGAGTTAAAGAAATCTTTTTTTAGATGATTCTCCCCAGAACAAGTCTTCCCATTGGAAGATTTTCACACAGGCATAAAATACATTTTGTTCGGATCTGTAATGCGTACATTTTGCTATGGACTTGATTTCAGTTGTATGATATGCAATGAGCCCCTAATCTGGAGCTGCATTCATCTTCATATGAAAGAAAAATAATCTGCACCCACAGTCCTGCATATGAACTGCATTAAAAGTTTAGATGCGTCCGTGTACATGGGCATTATTGTACCGCTGCTTAGTTCTAAAATGTAAATATCAACAATGTGTAGCTAATGGTACCAATGCTGCTTTTTACTCACTATTGATGTTTACATGTTTGCCCTGTATGAGCCATTCATGTGGAGGCGAATGCAGGAAATGATTGAAGGCATGGTGTGTAATCAGCACCTCATTGATAAATGAATCAATCATGTGGCAGTGGTGCAGAGTGACTGAAGGCCTTCAGTCATTTGGAATGCCACCCACTAATTATTGTTTATGATGGCACTGAGCAGTAGTGTTTGTCCATACATGTTGAATTGCAGTCCAGACGACTTATCATGCAGGATCTTGTACATTAAAAATAACATAAAAACAAATGCCCATGTGCATGGGCCATTAGATTTTCCCTTACTTTCAGCCCTAGTGACCAGGGCAACCAGGACAAATACAGAGGGTGAATCTCCCTAATGCAGACAGTAATAAAAACCTGATAGGGGTTCTAACTCTGTACCACTCTATCCAAAACAAAAACAAAAAAGTGTTGGCTTTAAATACACGTTATAGGGGGATCTGTTCATCAATGTTTTCACCTAGAATTTTGACAACTTTCATCCAAGATTCACACATAGAATTACAGTATGTGTAGTTGAGCCGTGTTTTTGCTCCCCCCCCCCCCCACTGTCTGTCGAACACAACCGAATAACCTGAATAGGGCCACACGACAACCGCCCCCAAACACACAAGGCTCTAAAAGGAGTGCTTGTTGCATATTCCTGTCACATGTTGAGTGTTGCCCAAAGTTCAATAATTCAGTTAGCAACTGGGCTAGATTACACTAACAAGCAATCCACCGTAGATTGTTCTTCAGAAGGCTTAATCTAGTGTAAATTTGGTGTGCTCTTGTACCTTTAAGGAGGGGTGGCTCCCCTTCAGTCCACCTGCCCTCATCTAACCATCAGAATGCATGTGCCTCCATTGTGGGGACACTCATAGTTAGTGTAGGACCACAGACTCCAGGGGGCCTTGGCGTGGCTCTGTGGCTCACGCATGTGTTTGCAAATGCGTGCGGACAAACCCCTGTTTTTAACGCATACTGTTAGACATGTTATTTGGTTGTCAGCGAGCTGGTCGGTAAGTAGGCTTGGTTTTTCCCTGGGCATTCCCCAGGCCTTGTTGTTACCTAAATCTAGTGTAGACTAGCCTACAGCAGTTTTAATTTAACTTAAGCCAACACTCAACATGTGCCAGGAATATGCATCAAGAGCTTTCTTTTGCAGCCTGTGTATTTGTGGAGTATAAATATTCTGCACAATAATGCTGTACTAGTGATTTCTTAATTTGTGAAATTTTTGATACGTTTTGGACAATAGGCAACTATAACAACTGTCTAAGAGGGTAATTCCCTTTACTTTTCAGATATTTGCTCTCACGTCTTCTTGTGTCTCTAGGACTTGAAGTGAAGGGAAATCTTCCAAACAGGACATAGACAGCAAACAATAAATCAACAAGTATTGGCTATAAGCAATGTTTGGGAGTTTTGAATAAAAATAATACTTAAGTTCTAAAATACATTTTGGGGGTTTACCGTTATCCCAAATATAATATGTATCTATTTAATTACTTAAAGGAGAAACAAAGGCATTAAAGCGGATGTAAAGCCACTCTCATCCTTTCTAAACTACTGCTATAGTGCTGATCTATAAGGATATAGATGCCTCTTGCATGTATCCTTATCTGTCAAATGTCTCCCCTCTGTCTGTTATAAGAACTGAAAAACTGCAGATTCTGTGGGTGGATCTGTTGTCTGGAGCTCGGTGGGTGGAGTCGTGATGTCAGTAGACTCCCCGCCCACCTCCACACTCCCCTTGTTAACATGCATTTTCTCCTGTGTATTCCTTCTGCTATGATCACTAACATCCAGTCAAAATCCAGAAAAGTAACCACATGACTTCAGAAAAGGAGTGGGGGTGGGAATTAAAAAATAATGCCTGTCTAAAGTTAGTGCACAAGATATGTAAATAACCTGTCACTCAAAGCAAGGGGGCAGAACGGACAAAGGTTTTTCTCTGTTTGTCCATTTTAGCTCACTGAACAATAAAAGAGGATTGCTCAGAGCTGGATTAACTCTTTGTGGCAAGACCTGGCACAAATAATAGGAATTGTGACAGCAAAAAATAAATATTTTTTTTTGGGTTTACATCCACTTTAAGAGTATGAATACAAGCTTGTTTCCATAAATGTACTTTGCAGGAGTTCTGTAGCACTAATCTTGGTCATTTTTCCTAGTACTTTTTTCATTAGCAGAGTGTTTTTACCTCTTCTGTGAATACCAATGTTTTTTTTTGTTTGTTTTGTTTTTTAGCACCCTTTGCCTGATAAGGGAGGATTCCAAGCATCTGCACCTTCTAAAGCCTCGTACACACGATTGGATTTTCCGCAGACAAAGCCTCGGACTTTTGTCCAAAGGGCGTTGGCCAAGAACTTGTCTTGCATACAAACGGTACACAATTGTCGGCCAACAAACACAAACGTAGCTACGTACTACGTGGTTTTTCAGTGCCACCCTTTGGGAACCTTCTGCTAATGTTGTGTTTGGTGAGCATTGCTTCCGAGCATGCTTGTTTGTACTTTGGACTTTTGTCCGACGGACTTGTCTACACATGCCTCGAAAATCCGACAACAGACCATTGTCTGCGGAAAATTATAAAGCCTGCCATCCAACATTTGTCCGTGGAAAATCCGACAACAATTGTCCGATGGAGCATACAAACAGTCGGATTTTCCGCCAACAGCCTGTCATCACACAATTCCCATCGGAAAATCCGATCGTGTGTACGAGGCTTAAGATGTAAGTTTCTATTGAAGAAAACTCATATCTTAAGTTACAGGGAACTTTCAGAGGAATCAGGAGGTAAGCCTGCCTATACCACAGGAAACAGTTTGAAAGGGCAAGTGATATTTCTGATACATCTTAACATCTGCAATGAATTACTAACATTATAAAAATAAGGAACTAGAAGGGATACCATGAATGACAGTAATGTTGCACAAACTTTCGTCCAACCTATGGCATTGGCAAAATAGAATAACTGTTTACCTAAAACAAAAGTTGGCCTAATGACATTTGTTGGACATTTGCACAACGTAGTAAAAACTGTCTATTATTCCATCTGGTCTACTTTACATCAAATTAGTCAAGGTCTACATTTTAGCATTATATGACATTTATATTTGTATCTTTCAAAATGGATGTGGTATCATAATTAAGAAACATGTTTCACATCAGCACAAAAAAAGTAGATTCCTTTGAACAATACTGCTACTTCAACCACAAACCCATTATCCTGCAGAAAGCATCCTGTCACAGAAATATGTTCTGTATAATCTCAGAAATATAAACTGCATATTTTTATCTATAAACATTAAAAGAACAGTTTAAAATAATCAGTGGTTGATTGAAAGGAAACTGTTTACCACAATAAAAGTAGCAGAACTAAACACAATAATTTGGTCTCTGTGTTGTTTCATTATCTATGACATTACGGGTCTATATCTATGGTTAAACTGTGACCCTGCCACTATAAGAAAAAAGGAAATCCTTACCAGGCTGTAAAATAAACATTAAAAAATCACCTTTCCAGTGGTTGGTAAGTAAAATCTTTTGAAAAGCCACGGGTGCCACTGCCAGTCGCCACTTTTGAGTGTCAGCTAGCTTTTCTCTGCTAGACCAGTGTTTCTCAACTATAGTCCTCAAGGCGCCCCAACAGGTCATGTTTTCAGGCTCTCCATTGTTTTGCACAGGTTATTTGATCACTTTAACTGCTTTAGTAATTCCCATAGCTGTTTCATCTGAGGGAAATCCTGAAAACATGACCTGTTGGGGCGCCTTGAGGACTGGAGTTGAGAAACACTGTGCTAGACGTTGTGGTCCCTTCCTCAGAAATGCCATTCCTGTCTTAGTACTAGTCAGCAGTTATAGCTATTTATTGACAAGTGCACAATTCTTAAAGTGGAATTCCAGTCTAAATCTAACTAAGTCTCCATCCTTCTAACTCCAATTCTAACTACCCTTTAGTAGGAAGATGCTTATACTTACCTAATCTCAGGGTGTTTCAGTCCGGGCATGTGATCAGCTCCCAGTGGTCGGCTTCAGGGGAGAGGAGGGATGGATGAAAACAGTAAGCCTATTGGTGACATCACTGCCCAGGCACTCCATCCCCTGTCGGGCGCTCTCCCCTTTCCCCTTAAGCTGGCTGCTGGGGAGATCATGTGACCAGATCGGAGTGTTCTGTAAATAGGTAAGTATATGCCTCTTCCTTCTACAGGGTAGTTAGAATAGGAGTGAGAAGGAAGGTGGGAGCCATTTTAAGCTTAGATAAAGCAAGTCTAGAATTTCACTTTCATTTTTTTCCATTGTTTTATTTTAATTGCTATTTTATTTTACCTGTATTTTTTTAATCTTTATTATGGAACATTTATTTAACTATATAAAGTCTATTTTTTATGAATCTGTAAGTTGTTACATGAATCAGTATTTTTTACCACCGCAAATTACTAGTACTTTATTTTCTGCTTTTCTCAGTAGACCCCTCACAATTTCTCTCCAAAATTGTTAACTAGACACCTTATGAGAAGGTGGGCTAAAAGAAACCGAAAAGCCTTCCCTCTCCCAGTTTGGAATCAAAAGCTCTATAATATCACTATAAACCAAATGGATGTATATACTGTATGATCAAAGGGGCATAAAGAAATGCTTTGCACGGCTCCTCCAACTACCCTAAAATAAGAAATAAACCCCTTATTTTTTAATCTGTAATGGAAGTCAGCCAAGCAATTACCTTCTGTTTTAAGAAGGATCTACTGTGTTTCTCCAATAAATCTTGTGTTACCTTTTACAGACATTTTATGGAAACAAGTTATAAGATACCACATGATTTGGTAAAATAGTGCACATCTTGCAAATGATGTCTTAACTGGTAACCAAAAGTAACCACTTTTGTGAATTAGCCAATGCAACATTTCCATAATGATTATAAAACTAACACACAGTGAAGCTTTTGTGAATTGTCCCTTATATCTGTATTATGTCTTCGCTTTTGCAGGTACAGTGTTTCTTCGGCAAACCCCAGGCCATTATAGTTACATATATCTGTCCCATGCCCAAATAAAATACAAAATATAAACAAACTAGGTACTAGGCTGGATCAGAATGGGATTTTTTTAGTTTGAAAGGTTAAGTTGTATGCTGACCCTAGGATGTACCCTATAAGATTACATAATGGTATATAAAGCAAACTAGGTACAAGGCTGGTTAAAAATTCGATTTTTTCAATTTGAAATGTTGAGAATTATGCTGCCCCTAGGATAGTGATGGCGAACCTTGGCACCCCAGATGCTTTGGAACTACATTTCCCATGATGCTCAACTAAACTGCAGCGTGCATGAGCATCATGGGAAATGTAGTTCCAAAACATCTGGGGTGCCAAGGTTCACCATCACTGCCCTAGGATGTACCCTATAAGATTGCATAATCGCATATAAAACAAACTAGGTACACGGCTGGATCAGAATAGGATTTTTTCACTTTGAAATGTTGAAGGGTATGCTGCCCCTAGGATGTAATCTATAAAATTACATGATGATATATAAAACCCTTTCATGAAAAAAAAAAAAAAAAAAAGAAGAAGATATATAAAACAAACTAGGTACAGGGCTGCAACATAAGTGGATTTTTTCACTTTGAAAGGTTGAAGGGCATGCTGCCCCTAGGATATATTCTATAAAATTAGATAATGGTATATAATGCAAACTAGGTATCGGGCTGATTTAGAATGGGATTTTTTTTTTCAGTTTAAATTGTTGAGGGGTATGCTACCCCTAGAATGTACCCTCTAAGATCACATAACATTATATAACATGTTTCTGTACAAGTATGTGGTAAGCACAAGTACAGTACAGTAATTGTGCATGGTAAGCTTCAAAATACTACTTGTAGCAGTCAAATCTTTTTGCTTTAACATGGTAAGAGGCAGAATTTTATAAACAGGTCAGTTTGCACTGCTTGTAATAATCCTAAAAAGTTAGGCAAAAAAACAGTGCCTGGATTTATGACTTTTGGCAATCAGTATGCATCACCCTTCTGTTTAGAAATATCACATCAGTTATACTCAACGAATGAGTCAAGTTGGTAATGGTAATGCAGAGAACTTTGCTTTGGCTGCTCTGTGCGTGGCATGCTTATATATGCACCTGTTCAGCAGTATGGCCCCGCTGCAAAATGATATTCATATGTTAGGAACTTTAATTATTACATAGTCCCTTCATCTCCATGTACATTCCCTTGGGCTAAGTGCATGTGCTTCAGCCAGAGTGGAACTACTTCCAGGACAATCAATTCAGCTCTTAAAACAACTATATCCCAGTTAGTGGCCCTATAAATCCAACAGAGCCACACTGTCATATTGTACTAACAGAGAAGGGACCTGGAAGCTGGCAGAGCTGACTAATTAGAGACGATTAATTTTATAGTGATGGTAGAAACATATGTATTATGTTCTATAAAAGCCCAATAGATGTCACAGTAAATCATCAAGGATTCCTCTTGTGTGCTTTACTCTTTAGAGCTAGATTGCACTCTATTTAAAATCTGTGACTCAGCCTTGATGCCCCTCAAGGCCCTTAATTTTGGGCATGAAATGCTTATTTTTAGTTATCATATTTTTGTATAACATCTAATGTAAATATAACAAATGTGATGGAAAGAAGTGTAGAGAGAACAAAAATTTTGACTACATGGACTGTATAGCGTTTCCTACGGTGGAGACATTCCTGGGTGTAAAAAATGGTATTTAAGACCCCTTTCACACTGAGTCGCCCATAACGTCAGCGGTAAAACGCCGCTATTTTTAGCGGCGCTTTACCGTCGGATTTGTGGCGCATTTCGACTGATAGCGTTGCGCTTTTAACCCCCGCTAGCGGCCGAGAAAGGGTTAAAACCAGCCGCAATATCAGCGTTTTGCCGGCGGTATAGCCGCGCTGCCCCATTGATTTCAATGGGCAGGAGCGGTGGAGGAGCGGTAAACACACTGCTCCAAAGAAGCTGCTGGCTGGACTTTTCCTGACGACGTCCTGCCAGTGCACTGCTCCAGTGTAAAAAGCCCTCGGGTTGTACACTCTGACTGGTGACTGTACTCCGCACAGTTCTGTTGCTCAACTTCTTATAGCAGCTGTATATTATATTTACAATTAAATTTAGAAATATATTTATATGTTCTTTCTGAGGTGCATTAGTTTACAGCACTTGGTAATTAACATAATACATTTGAGAGCAGAACCATCATTGTTATTATGTTAATCACACATGCCACCTAATTATCATCTAACCTTTTACCTAACAGTTATCATCAACCTAACATTTAAAGTGGTATTAAACCCAAAAGCATTGATTGCTGTTCACCAATTCATAGGCCTAATGGTTGCATTAGTTAGCTTTTTTTGTAGGGTACTTGTACATGGTACTGATGTTTAACCACTTCAGCTCCAGAAGGTTCACCCCCCTCCTGACCAGGCCATTTATTGCGATACGGCACTGCATTGCTTTAACTGACAATTGCGCGGTCGTGCGACACTGTACCCAATCAAAATTTATGTCCTTTTTTTCCCACAAATAGAGCTTTTATTTGGTGGTATTTGATCACCTCTGGAGTTTTTATTTTTTGCACTATAAACAAAAAAAGTAGGGCTGTGGAAATTAACTATTAATTCCTCGATTAATCGATTAATTGTTTTGATCGATCAAAATTCTTTTGATCGGTACTCACCTCTCCGCCGGCTTCCGGGTCTTCAGGGAGTTCCGTCGGAGATCCGGTGACGTCACGGACACCGGCTGCGCATGCCGTGTCCATCTGAAGGGCTCCTTTGCTGTGCCTTCATATCTGCATGACGGCGGGACCTTACTATCTGCCACACGCAAGGGCTGTTACACTTCCCTCTATCACTTCCCTCTATCAACCTGGGATTCTACAGCCATCCACTCAGAGTTGTTATAGTTCCCTTCACGGGACATCTACATGCCAATGGACTGATGTTAACCCCTCCTCCTCTGGATTCAGCAGTGGTATCGTTGTACACATTTTTATACCAGTATCATACTTCACTACATGTTTTTATGACTGCTTTTGCTACCGTTTGGTATTACTCGCACCATTGTTACAGTTTAGGTAGCTACATTGATTTTATCTCCAGTGCAATATTTACTTTGTTACCTACTTGAAGACTATAAAAGTTTTAATGATATTCCCATCGAGCGCTGCCTTTGTGTGTTTTTTGTATCCTGCTATCCATTTTTCCAGTGGTTGGTAGCTGCACTGGGAATCGGCCTGCAAGGAGATCAGCTAAAAGTAGTTGGATCTGTATGTGCGTTATAATTAACCGAAATTAGTAAATTTCTTCATCAATTTAGGCCAATATGTTTTCTACAACATATTTGTAGTAAAAGAAAATCCCAATAAGTGTATATTGAACTATGGGATATATTTATGGAATTTTCATTTATTTTATTTTTTTACTAGTAATGGCTGTGATCAGCGATTTTTAGCAGGACTGCAACATTGCGGCGGACAAATCTGACACTAAGTGACACTTTTTGGGGACCAGTGACACCACTACAGTGATCAGTGCTAAATAAATGCACTGCTACTGTACTAATGACACTGGCAGGGAAGGGGTTAACAGCAGGGCGATCAAAGGGGTTACTAGCAGAATGGCGATCTGCCTTGTTTACATAGCCAGACCACCGTTCTGCCTCTTGGAACGATCACCGGGTTCCCAATCACAGCGGGAGCAGGTTGGCGGATGGCGGGCGCCCCAGACCCGAAGAACAAAATCACGTACAGGTACGTGATTTTGCGCTTAAGGGCCGCCCTGCCACAGTATATGTACGCGGGCGGTCCTTAAGTGGTTAAACATCAATATTCCTGGCCAAAAATGTTTGCGTTTATTTTGCGCATATTTGCGTGTATTACACAAGTAAAGTTCTAGCTCCTAAAATAAAATTTTAACCTCTTCAAATTAACATTTTAAGCGATTACGCACATATGCACATAAATATGCGCGTATGTGCTGAAAATGTAAATTCCTGTAATTTTTTTTTACTTATTTATATGCAGCACGTTTACGTATACAGGCATGTTGAAAACAATGGGCTGCATTTAGATCAGTTAAAAAAGGAAATACCTGTATTTCTTAGGCAGCAGTCTGAGTTTTTAGGCAGCAGTCTGCAAGAGGCCTTAGGCTTTCTATCCTTTATTTTCACCTGGTGATCTGGCCAGTAAGTTTGTTGTTTTTCAAAAGAACAAGCTGTCTTTCAGATTGTATCAGTTACAGAGAAGAAACAAACCATTTGACACTGATACCTTAATAGTTAAACTGCTACAAAAAGTAAAGCAGAGTTCCACCTATTTTTGCAAGTTGCTTTCATCCACATGCCCACCAGCAGTACAGTCCTAAATAGATACCATTATTTTTTTATTATGTCTGAATAGCTTCATTTTAAATGTGTCGGTGGCACTTTCGATCCCACCAGCCTAGGAGATGGCATCATCAGGTGATTCCCTTAGACTCCTGGGATATCTGCGTCATTTATCCCAGGAGTCCAAGGGAATCACCTGATTCTTTTTTGATTGACAGGTTGCCATAACAACAGGGCGGGAACTTCCTCCGGCACTGCCATTGCTGTGGCAACCTGCAATCAACAAACTGCGCTGCGCAAGTGTCATTACTGCGCAGGCGCAAGATCAGGAGGTGCATGTAGGGTAGCCAGCTGCACCCAGTCCCAGAAATAGACAAAACCGGGCTTTAGATGCCCAGAACTGCGATAGCCCCTGCCTGCTTCCGAGATCAAGTAATTTTTTAAAGATTTAAAAAAAAAACACATAATTACAGTTGGGACAGTATACAAATAGTAATGTACAATCTGTGCCAATCATGGGGGTGCTTTTGAAAAAACTGATTATGGTGACTGGAGCTCTGCTTTAACCCCCAAAATGTAACTCCTTATTTATTCTTTGTATTTACCTCCATAACATATGACTTCAAAACTAGCCTGTTGAGCACAGCTGGAAGAATTGGCACTGCTGGATATTATATTCAAGCAGATGCAGCACCTGCAGCTGCTGATTGGATGCAATTACTGTTCACCTGAATGTTTTCCACCTGTATTCTTCGATTTTTCAATGTACTTTTTTCAACTCTCTATCCTAGGGTTACAACATAGCACCTTCATAGATGCAGTACATTATTATCATGGGACAAAAAGTGTGTTACTGGCTGGATCACCTGGTGAAATAAATAAAAAGAAAACAAATGCAGCCGCAAAATCTAAGAACTGGTAAACTGCAATATATTACATTTTGTTCTTGAGTTTATATACCCTTTAAGCCATAACCTAGTATACCCCCAAAACTAGTAATTTTGTGGCACCTAAACATAATGCTAATACATCATTTGTACCAGAGCCAAAATTGCAGTGCTTTAGTGAATCGATCTGTACATTCAATTCACGCACCAATGATTTCTTTTGATGCAGATAAATGCACCATTCACTGTTGTTGCCAGAGTAAAGTAGAGAAGATAGATATATATATATATATATATATATATATATATATATATATATATATATATATTGGAAAGGGCTAAAAATACAGAGTTCTATAATTTGAACTTTAAAAAGAACCTAGTAAGATAATAGAAAGGAAACGTGCATAGCTGAGACAAGAATATAAACTATAGCCCTGCCTTACTGCCTTTCACTTTCTTAATGATAAAAGATCTTGACCAGTTAAGTGTTAATGAGGCAGAAGAGGCCTATTGAAATACAGGTCATTCTACTTGAGTAGGAGGTTTTCCATAGTTAAGTTCCGTTTACCTGCTTAATTATTTTCTTTGTGTTTAAACAAATGGCAGCATTATACCCATTAGACTGGCATCATTAGTGCCTTTGTATCCATACAACATTTTATTTGACCTACCATTATACTCATTTTAGCGGTCTGAAATTTATATTCTAGCCATGGCCATATGTGTAAGCCACCCAAAGTTCAAGAGGACATCCCACATCAACTTTTAAAGAATAAATGGCACTTGAAGAGCCACACAAGTTTCCAAAGTCACCAGAGAAATAATCAGTCAGCGCAATCGATAGCTTGGGTTACTGACCTGCAATTCCCTTTATAGTGCCCATAGATTCTTCAGTGTGAAACTATGGTTAGAATCCTATTCAGATTCACTGCAGCCCACTAAATGATGCCTTTGTCAGGATTAAATCCAAGGGGTGGGAAAGGGGAGCTAGCAATGAGCAAATTGTCTCCGTAAAAAGCCAGTTTAGAATATCTTCAATCATGTGCTAACATTCTAAGTAGAGGGACAATTCCAAAGTGCTCAGTAATATTATATACAATTATTATTATCATACAGGATTTATATAACGCCAACGGTTTGCATAGTGCTTTACATTCTAAAGGGAGACAGTACAGTTACAATACAATAAAATAAAATACTAGAGGGTTAAGAGGGCCCTGCTCGTAAGAGCTTACAATGTAATAGTGTGGGGAAAGTGGTACAAAAGGTAATAACTGTGGGGGACGATCTGATGGACAGCAGCAGGAGCCATTGGCTTCCACTGCTGTCAATCACAGCCAGTGAGCCAATGAGGAGAGAGAGGGAGCAGGGCGGAGCCGAGGCTCCTTGTGTGAATGGACACACAGAGCAACGGGTCGGGAGTGAGCCTGCATGGGTGCCTCAAACCAAGCTGCCTGCAAGCACTAGACAGAAGGGAGGGGGCAGGAGCCCTGGCGGGATATCCAAGAAGAGGAGTATTGGGCTGCTCTGTGCAAAACCATTGCACAGAGCAAGTACCTATGATATGTTTGTTATTTCAAAAAATAAAAAAGTTGCCTTTAATATTACTTTAAAAGTTCATTTGTTAGTTGGAGGTGTGATAGGCTTCCCTAAGAAGATGGGTTTTTAGTGATTACCTAAAGGTGGCCAGAGTAGGAGATAGCTAAACAGATTGAGGTAGAGAGTTCCAGAGGATGGGAGAGGCTCTGGAGAAGTCCTGGAGACAAGCATGGGAGAAGGAGAAAAGAGAGCTAGAGAGCAGTAGGTCTTTGGTGATGTAGATCAGGGCAGAGTTGTGAATGGCTTTGTATGCAGTTAGTATTTTCAATTTAATTTGCTGGGCGATGGGAAGCCAGTGATAGGATTGGCAGAGACTGGTGGCAGACACTGAGTGGTTGGTAAGGTAGATGAGTAGTGCAGCAGCAAAAATTATAGACTGAAGAGGGGATAGCCTATGGAGAGGTAGGCCTAGGAGGAAGGAGTTACACTAGTCAAGGCGAGAGATAACAAAAGAGTGAATGAGTAGCTTGGTGATTTTTTTTAGTTAAAATAGGGCAACTTTAAGAGATGTTATGGAGGTGAAGGCTGCAAGCTTTTGACAGTGATTGGATATGGGGCCGAAAGGACAGGTCAGAGTTTACACCTAGTACCCTGATGTGAGAGGAGGGATTGATGGTCGCAGACGTCCTAATTACCAACACACAAACTAAGTAACTGTCCTCCTTATATGAATATATTTGATTGTACTAGAGTAGGGTGACCAGACATCCTCGGTTTCCGGCAACAGTCCCCGGATTGAGGACACTGTCCCTGGACCAAGTCTGTCCCCGGCTTTGTCCCTAGATTGGATTTGAACAGGGGCTGGGGCAATTTCAAAGACAGTCAGTGCAGAATTAAAAAATTCTGAATTACACACCCCTGCTCTGCCGCTCCTACTAGTTTAGGGGGTTCTATTTCTTTCCATTATCTGTGCCCCTTTCTGATGATCATGTGCTGGTCGGAGTGGAGGGAATATTTCTTCAGTTTCGGGTGCATGCCCATCCAACTCCGCTCGCATGTTCTTCTGCCTTGGCTCAAGTCCCAGCCAGCCGCCTGCCTTCTTATCTCCTTGCCTTCCCAGGTGGAGTGATCTTCCTCCGCTCCCCACCCAGTAGTAGCCGGGGTCCGGAGAGTAAGACTTGTCAGGCTGTGAGGCGGGTGGCGGCGACGGGCAGAGAGTCGCTGATTTCCGCCATTACTAGTAAAAAAAATATGTCCCCGGATTTAATTTGAAAAATCTGGTCACCTTATATTAGAGTACGTTCACTTTTTTGATCAAACCATATAAACCATCTGCCATTCTCCATTTTGATCCTTTTATAGTGCTGAGTTAAAAGGGTCACATCTTGAAGTATTTCAGTGTTCTGCTGCTATTTTTATCCTTCAACATATCTAAACATAATAGATTGAACGTCTGTTTTCAGAATGCTGTCACGCTTTTATTTTATCTAAATGAATCTCTGTGATTACACTAAGCATGGATTTTACTTGTATATGAACAGCATTTTGTTAGCAACTTGGCTGTAGGTGAAAATATAACTTTTAGCAAATAATGATGTGACAATTTAGAGCATTGCACATTGAACATGTTTGGTCATTGTAAATGGTACTGCAAATGGATTCTGACTATAACATAAAGATCACACTATGCTATTCCCTAAAAACCATCCCTGGAATTCATAAAGACTGCTGCAGACAGATTTTTTTTGTACCTGTCTAGAACTTGTACTTGAATTTGGCACATGCTGCGCCACTTATAGAATGCACGATAGACATTTTCACAAAACCTGTCTCTGTACGCCAAAAGACAGTGGGGTTGATTTACTAAAGGCACTTTGCAAAGTACAGATGCACTTTGCAAGTGTAGTTTCTCCAAAGCTTAGTAAATGAGCAGAAGCTCTGCTGCCTTCCGTCATCCAATCATGTGCAAGCAAAAATGATTTTTTTTCTTTTCCTTGCATGGATTGGGTATTCTTCATAAAGTGAAGCTTTCTCTCATTTTATAAGCTCTGGAGCAACTGCACTTGCAGAGTGCAACTGGACTTTGCAAAGTGCACAGTCTATTTGCCTTTAGTAAATCAACCCCCGTGGGTCTTAATTAGCTCCACTGTCTGTGTTTTATTTTGAATTTGAGGCAGGTGTTGCACCAGGTGTAGAACTACATCTAATCAAGAACAGATTGAGCTTGATTAGGTGCTTCCCTGGCCATAGCAGCAAGGGAATAAATTAACAAAGGGTTGGTTCACACCAGATGTAGTCCAGCACATTTGTATTATTCATTAAAAATGTGAAAACAGTGTTTTGAGATGAAGAAAAAAAAAAGGGGGGGGGAAACCCTCTGTAACATATCAAAAATACATAAAAAATTTACCAAAAGACATTATAACCGTGCATGAAGAAACCCATCTGAAATGCAGAACTTGTGGTGTGACCTGGCCCTAAAACCAAAAGTGCCAAAATGCTCATCACTCCTGTGTACATTAAAGGCTCTTTCACACCAGAATGCATAGCAGGAACCAACTTTACATTAGAGTTGGCACCTCATCCCTTTAAACTTGAACACATATGAATTACCCAGGTTCTGAGGCTAATTTAATGCAAATAAGGCAACAAGTGAGTTTAATTACCACCTTAACCACTTCTCCACCGGGCCTATTCTGGCACTTCTCTCCTTCATGTAAAAATCATAATTTTTTTTGCTAGAAAAATAATCAGAACCCCCAAACATTATATATATTTTTTTAGCATTCACCCTAGGGAATAAAATTGCGGTCATTTCAACTTTTTATTTGCGCAAGAATTTTTCAAACGCCTTTTTTTGGGGAAAAAAAAACGGTTTCACGAATTAAAAAATAACAAAACAGTAAAGTTAGTCCAATTTTTTTGTATAACGTGAAAAATGCTGTTACGCTGAGTAAATAGATACCTAACATGTCACGCTTTAAAATTGCGCACACTCATGGAATGGGGCCAAACTTCGGTACTTAAAAATCTCCATAGGCAACGCTTAATTTTTTTTTACAGGTCACTATTTTCGAGTTACAGAGGGGGTCTAGTTCTAGAATTGTTGCTCGCACTCTACCACACACGGCGATACCTCACATGTGGGGTTTGAACGGCGTTTACATATGTGGGCGGGACTAACATGTGTGTTCGCTTCTGAGCTCGAGCTACAGGGGACAGGGACTTTTGACTTTTTAATTTTTTTTTTTTTTTTTACTGATTTTTTTTTATTTTGACACTTTTTTTTAGTTTTATTTTTTTGATCACTTTTATTCCTATTACAAGGAATGCAAACAACCTTTGTAATAAGAATCATTGTGACAGGTCGTCTTTATGGAGAGATGCGGGGTCAATAAGACCCCACATCTCTCCTCCAGGCTGGAAAGCATGAGATTGGTGAAAAAAACTTCACCGATCTCATGCTGATAGCCGCAATTGCGGCTTTGTTTACTTCCAGGTACCGGGTGTGACGTCACAACGTCGCGCCCGGTACTCCGACGGTCATAGAGATGACTGGTGACCATCTGGTCACCGGAAATCTCTATCATCGTGAGCCGGCGCCGGCCGATTCATTCTCCGGGCCCCCGATGGCACGGGAGAGCCCGGAGAAGCACCGGATGGCGGTGGGAGGGGGGATGTCCCCTCCCGCCGCCTATAAGAACGATCAAACGGTGGAACTGCCACTATGATCATTTTTATGGTGCGCAGAATCGCTGGCAGAAAATAATGATATCTGAATGATGCCTGTAGCTGCAGGCATCATTCAGATATCCCCCCTCAAAGTCAGCGATATCCTTGGTGGGCAAGTGGTTAATCAGCCACAGAACCTGTGTAATAACTATGTGTTCAGGGTTAAAGGGATGAGGTGGCAACCCTACTTTCCATTCCATTTTTCACACTGTGTTCAAAACGCACTGGCTGTATGATCTGCTGTGAGTGTCAATGTAATCCTAATGACATCCCTAACGCAGTGTGTTTACCTTTACCGGATCACATGGTACCACAGTACAATGCGATCTGGTTACAGTGTATGCACTACTTTTGGTGGGATCCTATGTGGTTTTGAAAGAATGGGCTGAAAATCGCATCATACTGAATCGCACGTGAACACTGACGGTGCTCCTGTGGGATTCCAGTGTGAACCAGCACTCATTGCAGAGGAGATTGTGAAACGGATGTTCCTCAATCTCCTCCGGCTCTATATCCTGAAGGGAGTTACGGCAATCCTGGGCTCCCTGAACTGTCAGGGGGAGGGGAGTGGGGGTGCTTTGCGATGGGCAGCTGCAACTTGGTTTAACCCCTTAAAGTCAAGGCCACACCTAGCTTATTTTTGTTACATGTTCTCATTCACATAGCATAACAAACAAATATTTCTAAATTGCTGACTACTAATTTGAAATACGCTTTTCTGAAAACTCCAGCACTGAAAAATCCTACTTAGTTCTCTTAGTTTATAAGGGGGCTGGAAGCTGTGTTTGCCATAATTAACCCTGTATGTGCTATACAGGCAGATCTCATTATCATCTGTAAACTATATTTTTTACACTGTATGAGAGGAAGCTGAGCTTGTCCTTTGGATAGTATCATTCTGAATACACGGAAATTGATCAGAACTGCTTGTTGTCTGCCATGGGGCTTTCGCCTGAGAAACAACCTAAAGGTAAGAAATATTTTTTGTTTGTTGTTTTAGATATGCTTTGTGAATGGCAACACATAGCAAACATATAGGGTTGATTTACTAAAAACAAATAGACTGTGCACAGTTGCACTCTGGAAGTGCAGTTGCTCCAGATCTTAGTAAATGAGCAGAAGCCCTGCTGACTTCCATCATCCAATCATGTGTAAGCAAAAATGCTGTTTTTTTTATTTTCCTTGCGCATGATTGGGAATTCTTTGCAAAGTGAAGCTTTACCTCATTTACTAAGCTCTGGAGCAGGGATGAGCCGAACACCCCCCTGTTCGGTTCGCACCAGAACCTGCGAACAGACAAAATGTTCGTGTAAACTTTAGAACCCTATTAAATACAATGGACTCGAACGTTCGAAATCTAAAGTGTTAATTATAAAGGCTAATATGCAAGTTATTGTCCTAAAAAGTGTTTGGGGACCCGGGTCCTGCCCCAGGGGACATGTATCAATGCAAAAAGAAGTTTTAAAAACGGCCGTTTTTTCGGGAGCAGTGATTTTAATAATGCTTAAAATGAAAAAATAAAAGTGAAATATTCCTTTAAATTTCGTACCTGGGGGGTGTGTATGATATGCATGTGAAGTGGCGCATGTTTCCCGTGCTTAGAACTGTCCCTGCACAAAGTGTCATTTTTGAAAGAAAAAAAGTCTTTTAAAACTGACTCGCGGCTATTAATGAATTGTCGGCTCCCGGCAATACATACAAAAGTCATTGATAAAAATAAAAAAAAAGCGTGGGGGTTCCCCAGAATTCAATTACCAGGCCCTTCAGGTCTGGAATGGATATTAAGGGGAACCCCGCCGCAAATTAAAAAAAAAATTGACGTGGGCTTGAGCGGGGAACTTCCTTCACTGTGTAATTTAAATTTACATAGTGAAGGAAGTTCCCCGCTCAGGCCAATGACGTAGGCGGGTCCGACATACCGAGGGGGCGGACCTGATGGGGAACTGCTCTCACTTTGGTAATACATGTATAGACCCGCCCCTTCTCATGTTCTGCATCTCGTCCGCTGAGCGGACCTGATGGGGAACTTTAGAAGGGGCGGGTCTATACATTTAAAATACTGAGAGGGAGTTCCCCATCAGGTCCGCTCAGGCACAACCAATGAAGGACAGCGCTGGACATCGGGATCGCCGCGGGACACTGGATTTCACCGCTGTTTTTTTTTTTTTTTAAATAAAGGACTTTTTCAAGGTGTTTGTGTGTTTTTTTAAACATTTTTTTACGCTTTCTTCGTGAAATGGTAGGGGTACAATGTCTTCCAGATTCCGATAAGCCCCCTGCCCGCAGACCCCCACAACCACCGGGCAAGGGTTGTGGGGATGAGGCCCTTGTCCCCATCAACATGGGGACATCCTCCCCATGTTGAGGGCATGTGGCTTGGTACGGTTCAGGAGGGAGGGGGGGCCGCTCTCTCGTCCCCCCCTTTTCCCCTGCGGCCGGCCAGGTTGCGTGCTCGGATAAGGGGTCTGGTATGGATTTTTAGGGGGACTCCACGCCATTTTTTTTAAAATTTGGGGTGGAGTTCCCCTTAAAATCCATGCCAGATCTGAAGGGCCTGGAATGGATATTTGGGGGAACCCCACGTCAATTTTTTTTTTAATTTGCGGCGGGGTTCCCCTTAATATCCATTCCAGACCTGAAGGGCCTGGTAATTGAATTCTGGGGAACCCCCACGCTTTTTTTTTATTTTTATCAATGACTTTTGTATGTATTGCCGGGAGCCGACAATTCATTAATAGCCGCGAGTCAGTTTTAAATGCATTTTTTTCTTTCAAAAATGACACTTTTTGCAGGGACAGTTCTAAGCACGGGAAACATGCGCCACTTCACATGCATATCATACACACCCCCCAGGTACGAAATTTAAAGGAATATTTCACTTTTATTGTTTCACTTTAAGCATTATTAAAATCACTGCTCCCGAAAAAATGTCCGTTTTTAAAACTTCTTTTTGCATTGATACATGTCCCCTGGGGCAGGACCCCGGTCCCCAAACACTTTTTAGGACAATAACTTGCATATAAGCCTTTATAATTAGCACTTTAGATTTCTCCCATAGATTTTTCGAATTTGCCGCGAACACCCCAATTTGTTCGCTGTTCGGCGAACGGGCGAACAAGCAATGTTCGAGTCGAACATGAGTTCGACTCGAACTCGAAGCTCATCCCTACTCTGGAGCAACTGTGCTTGCAGAGCGCGACTTCACTTTGCAAAGTGCACAGTATATTTACCTTTAGTAAATCAACCCCTCAGTGTTTTTCTTTTTCAAATTTGACTGCAAAAATGATAATATACTGTAAGCTGTGTTCGTTAAAAGTGTTGTATACGTTTGTATTTCTTATGCAGTTTAGCACTCCGTAATAGTATATTACAGCTAAAAGCCAATTGTTTTACTGGTCTTAATATTAGGGATATGATTTATGATTAGTGAGCCAAAGTTAAATAGCTGCACTAAGTAATTCCAGTAAATTGAAAAGATTGTGCTTGGCCCAGGTAGGCCGGCATTAATCATCCAAAGGATGTGCTTACCCAAAAAAGTTGTTCAGGTTTGTATAGTGTTTATTTTAGAGTTGGAAAACCAATGTATTCTCATTCAAACCACTTTCCCCACGGGCTATTTTTTTGCGATACGGCACTGCATTACTTTAACTGACAATTGCACAGTCATGCAATGCTTTACTCAAATAAAATTTATGTCCTTTTTTTCCCACAAATAGAACTTTTTTGGTGGTATTTGATCACCTCTGTGGTTTTTATTTTTTGCGCTATAAACAAAAAAACACTGACAATTAAAAAAAAAAAATAATAATAATAATTCGTACTTTCTGCTATAAAACATATCCAACAAAAAAATAAAAAAATAAAAAATGTCTTCATTAATTTAGGCCAATATGTATTCTGCTACAATTTTTTGGTTAAAAAATTCTAATAAGCGTATATTGATTGATTTGCGCAAACATGGTAGCGTCTACACAAACTATGGAATAGATTTATGGAGGGGGGGTTTGTCTTGTTTTTTACTAGTAATGGCAACGATCACGACTTACAGTGGGACTGCAACATTGCGGCAGACAAATTGGACACTTAGGGCCCTTTCACACGATCGGTGTCCGTGTGCGGGCAGATGACAGGTCTGTCTCCGCACACTGTGCAGTAACCGACCTGTCAGAGCGCCGCTCTCCCCTATTGGGGATTGGATGACGACGGACCGCAGAGTCCGTTGTCATCCGATCCGATCCGCAGACGGATGGAAAAGTAGGGTTTTCCTCCGTCACACTTTGGCGGATCGGAGCGGGTCAGATGTCAGCGGACATGTCACCGCTGACATCCGTGGCTCCATAGGGGTACATGGAGCATCCATTTAGGTCCGCCTAAAAATCTGATAGGCGGACCTGAACGGTCCTTCCGTGTGAAAGAGCCCTAAGTGACACTTTTTTGGGACCAGTGACACTAATATAGTGATTAGTGCTAAAAATATGCACTGTCACTGTAATGATCCTGGCAGAAAAGGGGTTAACATCAATGGCGATCAAAGGGTTAAATGTGCGCCTAGGGAGTGCTTACTAACTGTGTGGGGGGGTGCTTGCACTATGGGAAGGCAGTGTTCCTGCTTCGTAGGAACACAGAATCACAACCTTAGCTTCTCACAGAATGGTGATCTGTCTTGTTTACATAGACAGGCTGCCGTCCTGCCTGTGTCACGAACGATCGGAGGGTCCCGGCGGACACCCCCTGATCGGCTCCTGCTGTGACGAATCACAGCGGGAGCGGGTTGCCAGCGGCAAGTGCCCCAGACCCAGAAGTGCATGATCACGTACAGGTATGTGATCCTGCCCAGGAGAGCCGCCTTGCCGCCTTATATATACGGTCGGCAAGTGGTTAACATCATCAAATTTAGGGAGGTTAATTTTACTATCACAAATGCAATCCATTCAAAAATGAACATTAACATCCAATATACAGTATGTCTTCCATCCTATTTTCCCTTTACAGATCTCTATTGTATTGATTTTGGAAGAAATATCTTTTCTGTAAGTGGAAATGCACTTTCTGCCCTTCTGATTCAGATCTGTATATGGCATAGATGAGTAACAGCCACACCCCTCATCATAAGTATCCCCTCACAGAAGTGTTGAGGAAGAGAGATGCTGTTTTTTTACTTTTGCAATAGGATGACAACACCGTAAAATGGAACAGCAGCGTTGTCACCCTGCAGATGGAGTAGTTTTAGATAGACACGTAGGGGTTGATTTACTAAAACTGAGAGTGCAAAATCTGGTGCAGCTGTGTATGGTAGCCAATCAGCTTCTAACTTCTGCTTGTTTAAAGATGTTTTGACAAAACAACCTGGATGCTGATTGGTTTCTATGCAGAGCTGCACCAGATATTGCACTTTAGTAAATCAACCCCATAGTTTTTAAATGGAATTCAGGTAAATGATAACTAAATTATAGCCCAGCTCCAGCTAACACTTTTTAAGCAGATACAGCAACAGTTTTTGTTGATTTCTTTTGGAAAACGGGTTTTGACCATATAAATAAAAGCTGACTCTTGTTAGCACTCCGGTCAATGTTCAATGGTTTGTCCCAGTCAATGTAAGCAAAAGGTTAGCTTGGCATGTTAAAAATAGGTTTGCTCTAAACCTCTATCTGCTATTGCTGGACAGCTTGGCCTGTTATTGGAGAAATACAAATTAAATATCTGCTAGAAGGATCAACAAGTAATAAACTATGTTACGGGGTGTCAGAAAAATAAAAACTGTTCTGGTAATGCTGTTGCCAAACTGCATTCTATATGTCAGGGGTCTCCAAACTTTCTAAACAAAGGGCCGATTTATTGTCCTTCAGACATTAGTGTGGCCGGGCTGTGGCCATTTGGGGTAAAAATTGTCCTGGCGTCAGTGGGAGTAAACAATGCATCTTTGGCATTGGGAGGAGGAATAGTGCCCCATCACTGGTGTCAGTGGAAGAATAGTGCTTGGTGTCAGTAACAGGAAATATGCCCAATTGTTGGTGTCAGTGGGAGTAAACATGCCCCAATGGCCGGATAAAGGTAAACAAAGGACCAAACCCAGCAAGGTCGACTGCACTTGTAACTTAAAGTTATTGTAAAGGCAGAAGGTTTTTTATCTTAATGCATTCCATGCATTAGGATAAAAAAACCTTCAGTATGCAGCAGCCCCCCTAACACTTACCTGAGGTCTATCTATCAGAGATGTCCATGAGTGTTCCAGCTGCCTGAGATTCTCCCTCCTGATTGGCTGAGACACAGCAGTGGCAGCATTGGCTGCTGCTGTGGTCAGTCAAAGGCAGCTAGCCAATCAGGGGAGAGAGGGGGCGGGGCCAGGTGGGAGCTCTTTGAATGTACACAGGAAGCTGCTTGCTGTGGGGGCCATGAACAGGAGGGAGGGGCCAGGAGCACAGAAGAGGGACCCGAGAAGTGGAGGATCTGGACTGCTCTGTGCAAATCCACTGCAACATCTTTGTTATTTTTATAGGGGAAAAAAACGAGACTTTACAATCACTTTAAATTCAGTAAGTCTCCTATGTTGCAGCTACAAATCTACTAGTAGGCTCCCCCCCTTCACTAGACCCCTGCCTTTCCTCTCTCTCTCTTTCTTTCTTTTTTCTTTTACTCTTTTACCCGATACCTGAATGAGTAAAACATGCAGCTTGTTCATTATACAGTAGATTCATTACTTATTTTTGAAACCTATTCTGTTTTGTATGTCATCTATACCAGTTTCCTTGGTTCACATACATGTTGCATTTGATTGTTATTTACTCATATTTGTATGTGCTCTCTGTTGAAAACCTAATAAAACATGTAAGATACAAAAAAAGGCAAAGGGCTGCATCCGGTCCCCAGGCCGCAGTTTGGAGACCACTGCTATATGTGATATTTTTATTTTATTTTGCCCATCGTTACTCTATAAGGTAAACTGAATGAACCTTTTAACTATAGGGGTAAAATCCATGTGCATTTTTTTCTTTGCTGTCTTCGTGTCCTGTTGGGAAGATTTTCCTTCACTTTCTGTCTCAAGGAAGAAGAGCTCCTTAGGAAAAAACTTTTTTGGACAGTTATTATTTGAACAAGTGTCACTGTTGGAAGATTTAGCAAGTTTTCCTGTTGATTTTCACTCTCTTTCTGTCCCAAAGAAAATAGTCACCACGACAAACAGAGAAGGTGAATTAATAAAAATTGGACAGCAATTTCAAAAAATCTAAAAGATGTTCTAGCCCTTCCCTATGCTATCCAAACCAAAAAATGTTGGCTTTAGATACACTGTAAAGTATAACGATGACAGGAAAAGTTATAAATGTAAGTAGAGATTTTGAAATCAGGCACCATTGGATTATGTCAATTTTAACTGTCTACAAAGTCAAAACTTTGACAAATTTGATGTTGTTCACAATGCAATGGGACTGCAAATAAAAGACACCCACCTTGCATGTGATATGTACGTCCCTTTTAGACAGTAAACTCCTTTTGGATTGAATTGTATTGTAACTGTTCTGTCTCCCTTTATTTTGTAAAGCGTTGCATAAAATCTTGGTGCTACATAAATCCATAATAATAATAGTAATAATAATAATGTCATGCAGCAGTAGTGTAACCTTCAGCCACTCTGGATCTGGAGACTGAATTTGGGGCTCTTGTAAGGTGCATCAAGGAGGGGTTTCAACTTTACAGAGCTATGTGCAGACACTTGCTGTTGACAGTTATAGCTTGTCAGGTGTGACTGGTTAGCTTTAATCTCCAATTTAGTGTTTTGGTATATCATTATATAACATCTAATGTTCTTGTTTATATAATTTCAGGAGCTTTTATAATTATTATCAAATGTTCGTCAGTACTGAACTTTACATGCAAGTGGTTTTGTTATTCCAATGATTTGATTAATCAGGGACACATGAGAAGGCCGAATACTTATAATTAGTCAGGCCAGAGAAATGCGTAACAAGTTTAAGTTTTTCGTAAGTAGCGTTTTGTAAGCGGGCATTTCGGCACATCTAAAGGTCTTTTAATCATACTGATACTTTGCCGACATTCTACAGTATCTGAACTCTATATTTTCAAATTGCACTTGGAAATATTATTTATAGTGATCAACAGTGTTGACATCACAAAAGTTGCCTGTGGTCTGCTGATAATTGCATTACCAGTAAAGAATAATAGTATAGTATAGTTTGGAACAGAAATAGTAGAAAAAGTTCATGCCTATAATCATAAGTGGGATCACTTAAACTTCCTGCATTTGTAAAGAGAAGTCTGAAAGCTATTAATTTGCCTGTGATTAGGAATATATGGTTGGCATATAATGGCCTAATGACAGATCACTGAAACATTTTACTTGGTGACTATCTGTTATTACATAGGAAGTCTTTTGGGTAGTAAATCTGTCTGGTATATTTTTTATACACAGATAAATCTTTATAGCATGTGTTGCAACTCTCTAAAAGGTTTGAGGAAAAAAAAATAAAAAAAGAATAATGATTTCAGCGGATGCCAAAACTCATTAACCCTGCCATCGTATATTTTACAAAATATATTAATCTCATAAATGTCATTCTTGGCTCTAAAATACAGACTACAACTAAAGATATAAGCATTACAATTAACAATAGGAAAATAACTTTTTTTTTTCATTTTGCAAGATTTTACTCATATATTCTGGAATGAAAAATTACAATTGAAATCTGTTATCTGTATTGCATAAAATGCAATGCCACTTAACCAATTATAAGAAAGCAACTTCAGCATCAGAAATCATAGTTCTGCCTCCCAGCCACAGCTTTTACAAAGCCAAATTATGATGTTTTAAGACACACATTTTGATTAAAGTATCTCTGGACAATCTCTTTTAGTTAATAAAAGCATGCAAACCTTCCTAAACAGTCCATTAAATGTATCTCCAATCAGGTCAGCCCTCAATCTAACATCTTTCTAACTGCTGAAGTCCTTGAGAATTTGATCCAATCCACAAGTTAAAGGAGAAGTACAGCCAAAACTCGTTTGGCTGTACTTCTATGAATCACGGGAGTGCAGATTGTTTTGCACTCCTGTGACCCATTTTCAGCAGACAGCGGGCTGGTCCAGGCTCAGGAAAGTGCCAACCATATGGTCTGAATCCGCCCACATGCCTGGACTGGCACCTGGCTCAGCCTCTCAGCAAGCAGCTGAGAGCCTAAGCCAGCCACTCCCACCCCCTCCACAGCCCAGCGCTCCAGTAAGCGCGCGGTGGGGGGTAGAGCAGAGAGCTGATGACTAACAGTCACCAGATCTCTGCTCATGAAGATCTGAGAATCAAGCGATCAGTGGTGTTTGATCGCTCGGTTATCAGAGTTAGAGCCAGCGGGGGACAGATGCAGCATAAGACTGATGCCGCATTCACATAGTATGAAGGCTGAATTTGAGGCTCTTGTATGATTTAGTAAGTATGATTTCAAAAAATAATAAAATCCCATACTTCTCTTTTAAGTTGACCTTTAGGTGGTCAATTTATATATGCAGACTGTTCAGCTGCACAAGGGCCCTCTTCAGCTTGTGTCCCTGTTTTGTAATATCAAAGTTGAGTCCTTCCTTCATTCTCTGACTGACTAACATTGAAACTGACCATAGATGGGTAGAATATTGAATTCAAATTCTTTGGAAAGTCTTAGGAAAATGTGTACGAGAATTCCGAGAGCATTTGAATCTCATTCAAAATATTTTGTTTGCTTTCAACATTTGATTTTGGAATGAATGGACTTTACCAAAAAAAAAAAACACTTACACTGCTAGAAAATAGTTTGAGAAAAATATTCCATCCTGCTCCTTCAAATTTTCTCATCCCTGAGGTCAAAAACGAATGTCGATTTGGCCCACTAATAATTAGAAAGACTAACAAACTTTCTCAGTACATTCTATTTCTAAGACATTTTGTATTTGAAATTCTAGCCATCTAAGGCCAGCTTGAGAAATGAAGAAAGTGTCCCCTATTTCCTCTTGATGTCATTTGACCTGGAAGTGAAGAGGTTGTTTGTGTTTCAAACCATAAATCAGGGTATTGCATAATGGAAAAACACCAATGAAATTGTCACATATATACTGGTGATTATGTCAAATGTATCTATGCATAGAACCACTTTAATAAAAGGATATTTGAATAGGAAAACACAGTAACTTACATGTGTCAGGTTTAAGATGGCTATTGGTAATTCCAAAATACTGGGGATTTTCAATGACAGGGATCTTTGTCATACCAATGATTACAGCATCGGGGCCTCCTTCTGAAGAAGATGGTGTGTTGCTACCATTGGAAATATGGTGCAGTGGACTGGCTGAGTCATCATCATTACTAATCACAGAGGACGGACCTATAAGAAAAAAAACAAGTTCTATTACTTCATGGTAATTCATCAAGTAGGAACACATTGGAAAATAATGGGATAACTTCCAGCAGGCCTAATTAGTAAACACGTTCAACATAGCCTAGGACTAAGTTGGCAAGCCACTATATGAACATTTATCCTGGTAACGTATCCTGTCAAAGATTGATCTGCTAGAGTTCTCTTTGTACTTGCAGTCATATTGACAAGTGCACTGTATTCTATTGCTGAAGGCCAAAAGGTGTGTAATACAGCCCGTCACTACAACAACTCAGGTTTTACTATTTATAAGACAAATATCATCCAGGCTTTTGCTGCAGGGTAGGTGTACTGTTGGAACCCTGGTTTATTAAATAGGAGCATGGATTATCTTTTGTTTGTATGTTATGAATAATAAAGTAGAAGTTCCCCAGTTTCTATGTTTTCATGCATAGGACATGGAAACAAGGCTAAGTGACTCAACTATGCACAAAAACATAGGAAATGGGGTGCAGACAAATGGCAGTAGGTACTATGGACTGATCAAAATATTTGGCTTTAGCAGGAGGCAGTTTGTTCACCGAAGGGCTGGAGAGCCGTACAATAATGAGTGTTTGCTGGCAACAGCGCAGCATGGTGGTTTTTGGCAAGTTTGAGTCTACATTTCTGCAAATGAAGCTGGAAATTGTGTCTGGATCAATGATGTCCTCAACACAGGCAGATACTCAGTCATCATGCCATACCATCAGGGAGGCATGTGATTGGCCAAATGTATTCTGCAGTAGGACAACAACCCAAAACATACAGCCAATGTCATTAGAAACTACCTTCAGCATAAAGAAGAACAAGAAGCCCTGGAAGTGATGGTTTGGCCCCCACAAAGCCCTGATATCAACATCATCGAGTCTGTCTGGGATTACATGAAGAGACAGAAGGATTTGAGGCCGCCTACATCCACAGAAGATCTGTGGTTAGTTCTCCAAGGTGTTTGTAACAACCTACCTGCCAAGCTCCTTCAAAAACTGTGTGCAAGTGTACCTAGAAAAATTTAAGAAATTATGCTGTTTTGAAGGCAGAGTGGTTAAATCAAATATTAATTTGATTTGAATTTCTCTTCTGTTCATTTACTGTCCTATTTGTCAATTGATAAAAAATAAACTATTAACACTTCTATTTCTGAAAGCATTCTTAATTTACAGCATTTTTTCAAACCTGCCTAAGACTTTTGCACAGTATTATATATTTTAAATGTGTTTTGATTGTGTGTGCTTTTAGCCTTTTGTAATGCCCTGTATGGGAGAGGGAGTACTTTGGGCCATTCTGGTGGCTTGCATGCATTTGTGCTTACAGGAGAAAGAAACTAAAAAGAGAACGCAAAGTGATTGGGTTTCTTAACTGGAGTCGAAAAAAGTCAAGTCACCCTTCTGGCTATGTTGTTTGAAAGGGCTCTTTAGATCCTAGGACTTGATGGACAGAAAAACAAAGTCTTTGGCAGGTAAAGCTACCTTAAAAGCTATCTTAATACAAAAGAGTATTTAGCTGTTTAAGTTCAATTCTAATCAGTTGATAAAATTCAGTACAATATAACATGTAATGCTGATATTTGAATGCTCGTGGTTGCTCTGGGATATCTGCACATTAACCAATTTTAATTGAAAATAATATTGTTTTTGGGGGAATTTTTTTATTTTTCCTATGGTATCTTTAATAAAATACTCCATGGGAATTCTTTATAAAATATACAACCATGTAAATACAGTGAATTAAAACTTTTGGTTCTGCACTCCTTTTCTCTGTGTTATAGCACAGCAATATCTGGTCCAGCTGTGCATGGTAATCAATCAGCTCCTACCTACAGCTTGTTCAATGACAAAAAAAATGGAAGCAGATTGGTTTCTACGCAGAGCTGCACCAGATTTTGCCCTCTTCTGTTTTAGTAAATCAACCCCAAGGTGTTGTAGCAATTGTTGCTTTTAGTTTCAGCTAACGTATTAGAAATGATATTCCTTGCAGGCAAATAAAATGATTTTCACAGTCCTTTTGTCTGAAATGGATTTTACTCTTTCGTCCATGGACCGACACAGCTTCTCTATTGACAAAGTGGGTATTATCCGTTAATTAGGAGTGACTAGGCAGAAAAACTTGTAAAAAGTGTTGCATCACACCTTCTACAGTACCGCCCAGGGGGCGGACCCTCTGGGTATACCCTCTCAGTCTGCACATCGCAGATCAGTTTTTTTCTGTCTAGCAAGGAGTAGGACATGGCTCCCTTCGGGCTCATTGGTCCGGGGAAAAAAGATATATATATATATTTTTTATTTTTTTTTGCTACATTTGTTGTTTCCTGCGATCTTCGATCAACTGCCGACTGGGTGACAGGCTGGATCCTCAATCCTTGTAGTCTCCCCAGTTTTGGCCATCGAGCGTGTGCCGACCCTAGCTACGCGCTGGGTTTTCCACGACATGCCCGTCGCTCCACGGGTGGCCGGTGAGCCTACGCTCCAGGGCCTGCATCGGACCGCTCAGCTTCGGCTGACCTTACGGCCGAGTCGCAGCAGCCTGGCCGGTGAGCTTACGCTCCAAGGCTTGCATCGGACCGCTCAGCTTCGGCTGACCTTACGGCCGAGTCGCAGCAGCCTGTCCGGTGAGCGTCATGCTCCAGGGCATACATATGATCGTCCCTTCTGGGTCCAATCACAGCATGCCTGGCCAACAGTCACCTTCCGTGCGCGGACGATGATCTGTTTGGAATGTCTTCCAGCAGAATACATGCAGGATAGGTAAGTAAAACTCCCCTGCCTCGGCTGGGTGATTTAGCTGGACATTCCTGGAGAGATCAAGTAAGTGGTTGTGGCCCCTTTCTTTCCTCTCTCCCTGCCTTTCCCTCCTCCCTGGGCTTCTAGCTAAAGGTTGCTGGGTCCTGGGGGTCACCTAGGGGGTCCCACTGGAGCGGGGCTGGCTGTAACTAACATTTAAAAGAAATGTCATTTTTGCTTACCTGTGTTTCTGTGTCTCCATGCTGTCGGCGGCCATTTTGAGGTGGTCCATGCCAAGTTTGGCCTCTTGTAACTACCTGGGGCCATCTTCCTGTGGTTCGGCCACACCCACTGGCCCCTATCAGGTGATCGGCGGCCATGTTTGTCCACCCTGTATGCAGATATTGCCGTTCGGCGGCCATCTTTTTGTGGGCTATGGCTGCCTGACCTCTATCTTCTGTCGGCGGCCATTTTCTTAGAGCCCACATTATCTTCCATACAGACGTTTTGGCAACCATTTTGCGAGAGCCTCCAGCCTCTAGGGTGCATTACACTGGCGCGAAAATTCACACAGGAAGTGCTGATAAAAGAAGCAGACTGACACAGCAGCAAGGGGACAGCATCACAGGCGCAGCATAGCAGTACCTATCCAGGGTGGTGAGTCCTCTGGGTAACCCAGCATCTCTGCAGCGCAGGAGGGTGGCCTATTGATATCTTGCCTGGAGCCCTGTGAGTGTCAGCGTGTGGTCAGCATGGCATCTGAGCCAGATGTCTTCTCCCCTGAAACACCAGATTTAGCAGCTGGTGTCCCTGAGGTGTCTATGGACGCTATGTCGGCAATCCTAGAGGCGTTTGCTGCCAGGGTGGAAGCAGCACACGGGAATACAGGGGGTAATAAACGCCCCGTCCCCTGCAATCTTCTGGGGATATTTCTGATGCAGAACCAGGTCCAGCTACGGCTCATGGTCCAGATTCTGATGCATCAGAGACTGCAGACTGTGACCGATCGGACAGTGAGGAGGACTCCAAGTCCAGGTCAGTACGCGAGACGGCTTTGGTATCTGACCTTATTACTGCAGTGCGGGATACGCTAAAGTTGGAAAGGACTGAAGAAGTAGCAGATACTCCAGTCCCCTTTGGGTTTCGTAAACCTGCCCGCACTGCTAAGGTGTTCCCTTGTGTGTCTTATTTTGACAAACTCTTATACAAGGAATGGGAGAACCCACTGAGGGTCTTTACAGCCCCAAAGAGGTTTGCAGTACGGTACCCCTTTGAGGAGAGTTTTCTGAAGATATGGACCTCTCCCTCTATAGTGGACCCTTCGGTGTCCAGACTTAATAGAGCCACCACTATTCCAGTAGAAGGGGCTCCTGTTTTCAAGGACCCTGTGGATAAGAAGGCTGAAGCACTCGCTCGCTACCTATACTCAGTGGTAGGCTTGGCAGTACGCCCGGCATTGGCGGGGGCCCTAGTGTCTCAGACACTTACTGAATGGGCAAAATTGCTACTCCAGGGGTTAAAGGAGCGAGATGCTCCTCCTAATGAGATAACTTTGGCTGACCAGTTGGTCCAGGGCCTTAAGTTTGTCTGCGAGTCAGACATGGATACTATTCCCCTGCTGTCAAGAGCTTCGGTTTATGCAGTAGCAATGCGCCGCCTGATCTGGCTAAAGGGCTGGTCTGCGGACCAGACTTCCAAGAAAGCCCTATTGGATCTGCCTTTTAAGGGCGACAGACTTTTTGGGGCTTCTCTGGATGACATCATCAAGGATGCCACAGGAGGTAAAAGCACTTTGCTTCCCCAAACTAGCAAGGGTAAGGCACCACGCCAAGGGCAAGGGCCCTCCTTTACTGCACGTAAGCGTTTTTTTCGCCCCCTTAAGGCGACAGGGAAAAGACCCCAGGCCGATAAAGCGCCTGCCCAAGGACAAAAGCGTCCTTGGTCCCGCAGACCCAACAAGCCTGCGGACAAATCTGCGTCCACATGAAGGTCCGCCCCCACCCAGCTCTCGGGTGGGGGGACGTCTTCGCAAATTCGCGACTCAGTGGACTGCTCTAGTCTCCGACAGGTGGGTTTGCGAAGTAATCTCCTCAGGCTACAAGATAGAATTTCTCTCTTGTCCACCAGACAGATTCATCACCTCCAATCTCCAGCTACTACCGACCCGTCGGGAGGCCCTGTATGGGGCGGTCCAGGGTCTACTGGAACGCGGGGTAGTTATTCCAGTTCCAGAACAGGAACGGGGTCAGGGTTTTTACTCAAATCTGTTCATTGTGCCAAAGAAGGAGGGGGTTCATCCAATCTTGGATCTCAGAGCCCTCAATTGCTTTGTGAAGGTACAAAGATTTCGGATGGAGTCGGTTCGATCCGTAGTCACGGCTCTCCATCCGGGGGACTTTCTGGCCTCCTTGGACATCAAGGACGCATACCTGCATGTCCCCATATACTCCAGACACCAGAGGTTTCTGCGATTTGCTATCGGGAAGAACCACTACCAGTTTGTGGCCCTCCCGTTTGGCCTTGCCTCAGCACCCAGGACGTTCACCAAGGTGCTCGCTCCGATTCTGGCACTTCTAAGACAGCGGGGTATCGCTATCACAGGTTACTTGGACGACCTTCTGCTGAAGGCCCTTTCAAGCTCAGAATTAGAGGTAAGCGTGTCCATTACCTGTCAGACTCTTCGAGACTGTGGTTGGATACTAAACACGCAAAAGTCAGTATTGGTGCCCACTCAACGCCTAGTGTACCTGGGGTTGATTCTGGATTCCTCAGAGGCAAAGGTATTCCTCCCTGTGGAGAAGTTGCAGACCCTCCGGGCTGCAGTACGGCAGCTGACTTCCAGGAATTGGTCGTCACTCCGTTTTTGCATGCGAGTGTTGGGCCTCATGGTAGCCTCCTTCGAGGCGGTCCCATATGCTCAATACCACACTCGAGTGTTACAGAAGGAAGTTCTGTCCAGATGGAACAGATGCCCTTCATCTCTGGATTATCAAATCCGAGTGAGCCACCTAGTCAGGAGATCCCTGGTATGGTGGCTGACAGCACCGGCTCTAATGGCCGGGAAGTCATTTCTTCCGGTTTACTGGATAGTGATCACGACGGACGCCAGCCTTACAGGTTGGGGGGGAGTCTGGGGTGTCCAGTCGGCGCAAGGTCGCTGGACCCCAGAGGAAGCCCTCCTGCCGATCAATGTCCTGGAGATCCGGGCGATCAAGCTGTGCCTCTTCAAATGGTCTCAGAGACTGCAAGGGCGTCCAGTCAGGATCCAGTCAGACAACGCCACAGCAGTGGCATATGTCAATCATCAAGGAGGAACAAGAAGCTCAGCTGCAGCATCGGAGATCGCTCGCATCCTGAAGTGGGCAGAGAGGAGCGTACCGGCACTGTCGGCCGTGTACATTCCGGGTGTGGAAAACTGGCAGGCGGACTACCTGAGCCGCCAGATGCTGGACCAGGGAGAATGGTCCTTACACCCGGAGGTGTTCCAACTCCTCTGCCAAAGATGGGGCACACCAGACGTAGATCTTCTGGCTTCCCGACTCAATCGGAAGGTATTGAGGTTTGTGGCCCGGTCAAGAGACCCATGGGCAGACGCAACGGACGCGTTGGTAGCATCGTGGGGTCAGTATCGGCTAATCTATGCCTTCCCTCCCTTAAGGCTTCTTCCTCTTCTGCTCCGCAGAGTGGAGGCAGAGGGAATTCCAATGATCCTAATCGCTCCAGATTGGCCTCAGCGTCCTTGGTACGCCAATCTAGTACGTCTGGTAGCAGACGTCCCCTGGCGCCTACCACTACGGAAGGACCTGCTATCGCAAGGTCCCATATTCCATCCTGCTTTACAGTCATTGGCTTTAACGGCATGGCTGTTGAGAACCAGGTACTGAGAGATCGGGGCCTGTCAGACTCAGTAATCTCTACTATGAGAAGTGCTCGGAAACCGTCCTCTAGGAAGGTCTATCACCGCACTTGGAGGGCCTACATCTCCATGTGTGAGGAAATGAAATGGCATCCGCATACCTATTTGGTTTCCAGAATCCTGCTGTTTTTACAGCATGGGGTAGACCAAAGGCTTGCCCTAAGTACGATTAAGGGACAGATATCTGCCCTGGCTGTCTTTTTTCAGCGACCCCTGGCGACTCACTCTCTCGTGAGTACATTTGTGCAGGGGGTTCGACATGTGGCCCCTCCGGTCCGCCCCCCGTTACCTCCGTGGGACTTGAACCTGGTCCTCTCGGTGCTTCAGAAGGCACCGTTTGAGAATATTAGAGATATTCCCCTGTTGACACTTTCTCAGAAGGTGGTCTTTTTGGTGGCTGTTACGTCAGTTAGACGAGTCTCTGAGCTGGCAGCCCTGTCCTGCAAGGCTCCCTATTTGATTTTCCACAAGGATAAGGTGGTGCTGCGGCTGCAGCCTTCCTTTCTTCCGAAAGTCATTTCGGCTTTTCATCTCAACGAAGACATTGTACTTCCATCCTTGTGTCCTCAGCCGTCGAATCCTAAGGAGTCGGCGTTGCATTCCGTGGACGTTGTCCGAGCTTTGAGAGTATACATATCTGCTACTTCCCTGTTCCGGAAGTCAGACTCACTGTTTGTTTCGGTGGCTGGTCCCAAGAAGGGCCAAGCAGTCTCATCGGCCACCATCTCTAGGTGGATCCGACAGATAGTAATCCAGGCTTACGCCTTAAAGGGTCAGGCGCCCCCCTTTCCTGTCACGGCGCATTCGACCAGGGCAATAGGTGCCTCTTGGGCTTTCCGACATCAAGCGTCTGTTTCCCAACTATGTAAAGCGGCGACTTGGTCGTCCGCTCACACTTTCACAAAATTCTACAAAGTTGATGTAGGTGCATCTTCGGATGCCTCTTTCGGCCGCAAGGTTTTGCAGGCGGCTGTTTAGAGTTGCAACTCCTCCGTTGGAGGAGTGCTGTTTTGTGTTTTGGGGTGAAGTTTGTTTTTATGCTGTTACCACCCCTCGTTTTTTCTCTGACACTGCTTTGGGATGTCCCACTTTGTCAATAGAGAAGCTGTGTCGGTCCATGGACGAAAGAGTAAATAGGATTTTTTACTCACCGTAAAATCCTTTTCTCTGAGTCCATGGACCGACACAGCACCCACCCCTCCTTTTAAGTTTGTACTGCTTTTTGACGAACTGATCTGCGATGTGCAGACTGAGAGGGTATACCCAGAGGGTCCGCCCCCTGGGCGGTACTGTAGAAAGTGTGATGCAACACTTTTTACAAGTTTTTCTGCCTAGTCACTCCTAATTAACGGATAATACCCACTTTGTCAATAGAGAAGCTGTGTCGGTCCATGGACTCAGAGAAAAGGATTTTACGGTGAGTAAAAAATCCTATTTTCTGGATGATCACTTTTGTTCTTCTGAGATAAGGGTGTTTTCTGTTATGTGCATAAAAATGTGTCCCTGGTCTAAACGATTGTTCTTGTTTATGTCGATATCATACAGAAAAATCAAGCAGGTCTTATGAATTTTATCTCATGGCTGTAGGAAGCTTTACAGTAAAGCCGTGTACACACGATAGGTTTTACCGATGAAAACAGTCCGATGGACTTTTTTCATCGGACAAACCGATCGTGTATGGGCCCCATCGGTCTTTTTTCCATCGGTGTTTAAAAATAGAACATGTTTTAAATTTATCCGATGGTTAAAAAACCGATAGCAAATTACTATCGTCTTTGGGGAACTCCATCGGATAAAAAACCCACGCATGCTCAGAATCAAGTCGACGCATGCTCAGAAGCATTGAACTTAATTTTTATCGGCTCATCTGAGCGTTTTACGTCACCGCATTTGGAACGGTCGGTTTTTTGACTGATGGTGTGTAGGCAAGACTGATGGAAGTCAGCTTCATCGGATTACTGATGGAAAAATCCATTGGTTTAAAATCCATAGGAAATCCGATCGTGTGTACAGGGCTTTAGAGTTATCTTCTTTCTCCCCCAATATATTTTCAGTGTTCCTGTACAAAGGACACCATGTTCTGATAGAATAAAGGCCATCTCATGGGGTGATCAAATGGCAGATCTACAGAGATCCAGATTTTTAAAATAATACTGCAAAAAAGGTTAAAATTTTAATATATTTTTAACTGAAATAAATTCCAAAACCAAAGCTATCGCAAGGAAAAAAAAAAAAAAACACTTGCTAGCTGTTGACTGGTTTCTTAACTGTACTTGTGGTGTACCATGCAGACCTTCACATGTGGATAAACTCTGATGTACTCAAAGTATTTCACATACAAAATAAAACATAAAGCCCTCTGTCTTCTACCTGCCCGTAGATTGAACAGACTAGTTATGCAAATTACCATCTTTAAAAATAATCACAGCACAAGTAAGACTAAACACACAGGAATAAAGTTCCCCTATGGAATAATTTACTGCAGTCCCTTGCCTCACTTCTTAGGGATTAGCAGATAAAATAAAAATGTTTTTTGTAATGTGTGCTTTCCTATTGAGAAAAGCAAGTAAGTGCATAACATGCTGAAATGAGGCAGGGATGCTTTACTGTGGCAACTGTGAACCTAGGTTTACATTGATACGATTTGGCATGCAATTTGACATGTCAAATTGCATGCCAAATTGGCGGCTATTGCTGGCAATGGCACCGTTCTAATCGGTACGACGCTGACTTTGCTAAATTTGAAGAAACGTATTGATTTTCACTATTCATGGTTGCACTTGGGGACTGTATTTAATATACAATATTCCTTTTGCATATATATATACATATATATATATATATATATATATATACCGTATTTATCGGCGTATAACACGCACTTTTTTCCCCTTAAAATCAGGGGAAAATCGTGGGTGCGTGTTATACGCCGATACTCTGTCGAATTCCTCTGCTGAAACGAGCGAAAGAGCGAGTGGAGCCGAAGCCGAAGTACACTCGGCTTTACTCGGCTCCTCTCGCAGTCCCGCCCATCTCTGACTGCGCCGCTGACATAGAGAAAGCCGAGTGTACTTCGGCTAGTCTCGGCTCCTCTCGCAGTCCTGCCCCTGACTGTGAGCAGAGCCGAGTCTAGCCGAAGCACACTCGGCTTTCTCCGTCAGCGGCGCAGTCAGTGGAGATGGGCGGGACTGCGAGAGGAGCCGAGTCTAGCCGAAGTACACTCGGCTTTCTCCGTCAGCGGCGCAGTCAGTGGAGATGGGCGGGACTGCGAGAGGAGCCGAGTCTAGCCGAAGTACACTCGGCCCCGCTCGCTCCTCTCCACAGAAATCGGCTCCAAATTTAAAAAAACACAGAGACTGACAAGATCGCAAAGGCACTGGGCAAGGCTGCAGATGGACAGATGGACACTGGGCAAGGCTGCAGATGGACAGATGGACACTGGGCAAGGCTGCAGATGGACAGATGGACACTGGGCAAGGCTGCAGATGGACAGATGGACACTGGGCAAGGCTGCAGATGGACAGATGGACACTGGGCAAGGCTGCAGATGGACACTGGGCAAGGCTGCATGCTGCATTTAAATGTAAGTTTTTTTTCCTTGAATTTCCCTCCTAAAAGTTTTTTTCCTTAAAATTCCCTCCTAAACTTGGGGTGCGTGTTATACGCCGGTGCGTGTTATACGCCGATAAATACGGTATATACATATTGTTGTATTTATATTGTTGTTTAACAGTGTAGCTATCTACTATCGGCATTATATACTCTCACTTTTATAGTGAAGCACAGTAGCTGCAGCTGATTTATAAACTTATCACTGCTTATTGGTTGCGCCGGTGACATTCATACTACTACAATGGAGGGCTGATGGGCTCACGATTAGGTCTGTAACAGCACTCAGGGCCAGCGTTCAAACTCTCCCCAGCTCTCCCTGACTGTATGCACACATGGCAATGAGTCCTTGCAGCTTTGAGTCCTAGCACGATAGGAGAGCTATCAGTGTCGCTGTCCTCAGCTCTGATCCTCTCACTCTCTGGTGGGTGGACCCCACAGACAGCAGGTATGTACTCTCGGGCTCCCTACACTAGACTGCCCTGATCTCCCGAAATATGCCTGGGAAAAGTTCTGGCCTCTCCTCCTCTGTGGCGCAAAGCCACTGCTGACAGGAGGGAGGGGGAAGAGTGGAGGATCTACACAGAGTCGCTCCAGCAACATGGCGGTGGTGAGGATAGGAAAGTTAAAGGAAAGAGGCACAAGCAGCCGGCAGCACACCCGGCTACACACTGTTAGCTAGGGAGAAAAGTAGAGAGCAGGTGCAGACACACACAGCCCGCTCCTCCAGCAGTGTGCTGCAATACTTTCCGCACGTAATACACTACTGCACTGTGTTGCTGAATGTGTAAATAAGGGAATAGTGGTCTGTGATATGTTATGTACTGTACATTGTGGTGTACAGACTGCGACAGACAACAACATTTAATGTACAGTACAGAGTGCAGAGAGCTAAAGTAAGAAATATACATCAAGGTGTGGCACTTCTCTTAATATTCACCTCTGCCCTCCCACCCTAAAGGTAATTTATCCTTTCGCCCTTGTCCGCTTGTGAAGCCTATTTCATCACATGATAAGTGTTCCCTGCAGACATGCCTAATTTGGATTTCACACATGCATAGCAAATGACTGATCTCCGCTTTGAGGTCTGAGAGGCAAAGTGCAGGGTAATGAGCAATCTACCCATCACATGGCTGCGATTGGTGAGTAGAATGTGATTGACCAGTTACCACCCCCTCTAATGTAAATAGAGAGCAGCTGCCCCAGAGAATGACTTGAATGATGTAGGTATTGCTTTGAACTTTAAGAATGAATTGCTCCACAGTGTTTAAAGCTACAAATGTCATTGTTGGCTTGTTATAAAACTCATTTACAGTTTGTTAAAGTGTATATCAAGACAAAAAAGTTTATTTTAGTTTTGAATAGAGTGAAATAGAATTTAAACCCCTCTGTCTGTTCTTGTGACAACGGTGAACTTCCAGATGCGACAGAATTGAAATGAGAGAAAATCTGCAACAGGGACACAAAAAAAAAAAAAAAATCCAACCTGGGTTTTAGGCTTCCATTATTCTTCTACAAAATAATTAGTATTTCTGTTTGTGTTGCTATAGGAGAGTTCCGCTCACTTCTTTCAGGTAAAACATTGTCAGCAAAATAGAAAGCGAGGGGGATCTCTTACTTTTTTTTTAAAGGTGTTTATTTTACAACAGGACAGACTGTAATCACATGTGGGTAAAGTGCACACAGCAATGCAAAATCAAGTGACATAGAAAATGAATCAAATGAGCAGTCTGTACAGAACACAAGTACCCCAACAACACACATACCACCAGTCACACACATACACATTTACACCTTCAGCACATGACGCCACATCAGCAGTATAAATCCAGGACTCCCAAAGGCATTGGATGTTCCATATAGGGCACTCTCTGAATATTAATTTTGCGTTTTCCCAGGCACTGAGGTACATTAGGAGAAGACTCACTGGGAAAGCTGTGAAGAAAGGACATCCCCCCAGAAGTCCTCCGAAACGTCTAGCCATGGTTGCCATATCTTGGTGAACTTCTTAGGGCATGCCCTACTCTTATATATCAATTTGAATTTGGGGAGGATCCCAAGTGAGGGGGACCCTCTCTATCCAAAATTAGGAAAAAAAATTGGCATTGACATACACTTTAAGAATATGTAAATACTCGTTTGTCCATAGCGTGGCCACAGATTGACATAAACACTTATAGTATTGGTACAGTGTTCTGTAATTCCCAAAAATATCATGTAACTGCCAAGACACGCCCGACAATTTGCATATCTCAAAAAAAAAAAAAAAGCTGTAAATCTCAAAACATATGTAGTGAATAAGGAAAAAGAGTAAAATTTAAAATCAAATAAATGCAACTGTAGATTGCAAATGGTTGCTGTGGAAACACTGCTTCCTGCTTGGTCTGTCATGTCTGAACTCTATGTGGTCAATGACTACATCAGCTTTCAGCAAAGCTTTTGATAAATGGACCCAATGATGACGCATGCTGTTAAATGCTTGCTTATTTGACAAATTAGCTGTTTTACATGAAATCGCCTAAATTCCATTCCCTTAATGCACCAACTAAATCACATTACAGCTACGGACATGCAGATGATGTTAGCTGTGGAGCAGAATACCCAGGAATCGCAGATGAGAAAACAATTTTCTGAAAAGTAATTTAAAAAAAAAACAGATTTCTGCTGACAAGCAGCAGTGGCATGCCCTCTCATGAATCATGCAGGCACTGGAAAGAGTGCAAAACCTCTGTTTACCCTGATTAAATGAGGTCACCTAATTACTTGTCACAATGATCTAAGTAGCTGGATTTTGACACCTATTATTGACTGTCCTATGTCAAGCAAGTCATTCCTGTGACTGGAAATATTCATAGGTTTTGATTTACTAAAGGCAAATGGACTGTTTACTTTATAGAAGGGAAGTTGCACTTTGCAAGGGAATTTTCCCCAGAACTTTGTGAATTAGAGGAAACTCTACTGACCTCCATCATCCAATCATGTGCAAGAAAAAAACATGATTTGGTATTCTTTCCAAAGTGATATTTCACCACACTCACTGAGCTCTGGGGAAAATTCCCTTGCAAAGTACAACTTACTGTGAAGTAAACAGCCAAATTGCCTTTAGTAAATCAACCCCATAGCACCTCCAGTTGGTATATACACTATAGTAATTTTGTTCTTAGTTAATATTCTAGACTGAGCATTAAAGTAACTATTTCTTTAAAAATGCAGAACAATGTAAAAGGCTTACTTAGTACCTCCCCTCCACAGCAGCATATACTCACTTTTCCTAACTCCTCCACTGCTCCTTCTGGCAGCCAGAAAATTCCAAACTGTGTAAATTCCAGACAGATATGTATAAGCTCACACAGGGCTATGTATCCCATCCAATGTGACAACACTGTGCCAATCAAGAACATTTAGCACTGTCACATGGGAGAGGGGCCGAGAGTCACATGCTTCCTCTTATCCAGACATATTGGGTATTTCACTTTGCTACTGATGACTGAATAGAGCAGTGGGGAAGCAAAGGAATAATGAGTATATGCTGCTTTGTAGGAGGGTGGGGAGGTAAGTGAACTTTTACTTTACCCTGCATTGGTAAAGCAATAGATCACTTTAAATTCTCTAACTCTCTCTGTAGGTGTTTGCATGCATTTTGCTATTTTTTCTAGAGCAGCTTGAAGCAAGTGCAGGAGAAAATGCACTATTTTTAATAGGACCGGTTCACACAAATGCCTACATTGCAATGTATTGTGAAAATGTCCCGTATGTTGCACTTTGGGTGCTTTCACCTGTATTATGCTATTCAAGTCATTTCAATTAAATCTTTAAAATAATGCACATCAGTGTACGGCAATGTGTATCAACATTTTGCTGTCAGAAGTTCACATGCACTATAAACTTGCGTCTGGTTTCCTTTTTGTCATGATTAGAGTTGGGCCAAACAGCCCCCGGTTCGGTTCACTCCAGAACTCTTGAACATTGCTTGCCCCCCTTTCCTGTCCTGCCAGGCTGCATGCTCAGATAAGGGTCTGGTATGAATTTTAGAGGGGACCCCATGCCATTTTTTTTATATTAGCGTGGGGTTATCCTTAGAAATCCATACCAGACCCGAAGGGCCTGGTATGGATTGGGGAGACCCCCACACAGTTTTTTTCCACTTTTTTCTATTGCCGAGAATGTTTTATTTTTTCATTCAGCTGTCAGCGGGGAAGCCCCTTGACAGCTGATGACTCATCCGTTGTTGGGGACCCAGTGGCCGGCTTCCCGGCCTGCTCCTTAACAACCATCTATTCACTGTGTCCTGATTGAGCAAACGTTTGCCCAATCAGGGCTTAGAATTTACTGTGCAGCGCACAGAATGCTGTGCATTGCAGGGTGCTCGGTGGACCAACATCCCGCCAGGCACCCCACAAATTCGGGTGATCGCCGAACGGGCGAACAGGCAATGTTCAGGCCGAACTTTTACTTGGCTCGAACTGTTCACCCAACTCTAGTCAAGATGTAGCACTCTCCTCTAGTTAGGCTGCTGGCTAAGTTTAGTTTTTGGCTTCACTGTAGTCAGTGGAGCAGGAATTTGTTGTTTTTGACTAGTCATGGTTTCCTATCTGGGTGTTTTAATTCTCCCACCTGCTTCTGGGAGAAGCTTCTAGAATATAGGTCAGGCAAATGTCCAGTATGAATATTTATCATATCACAGCCAATCCCTTCAAGGAGGCACCCAGAAGATGGCTGGGGAAGTAATACATGTTTGGAATGTCTTACCAGAGTGTGCTTTCCTCTCCATGGAAGGTTCCAGTTCTCCTGGGGCTGCTTCCCCTGAGAAACAGCTAGTGAGACAAGAAATTGCAGTGTCTACCACATCAGGTGCTGGGTTTAGGGCCTAGATAAGATTGCTAAATGATTATTTGCTGGAGGGCATCATCCTGGAGTCCTGGTCTGGAGAATGATCTCTTGTCTCCCTCACTGAGGAACTACCTAAGGATGCTGGGTGGCAGACAGCCACAGCCTGGGACATTGTGAGTAAAGACCCTGTGGACTCTTGGGTGTGCAAGTGCTAGGAGGGACGTAAGTACCAGAGGATGCTATATGGACTGGGACAGCACTTATAGAGTCTGTAACGGGAAGGCCCGGGGAACTCAGAATCGCTTAGGAAGTATGAAATACCCTTGCGCCAGCTTCCCCAATGGCTCTTATGTGTCAATCACCCTGTGTCTCTATTAGGGGCACAGGGTGAATGAAAACCCCAATATGGTCTATGATGGCCATATTCAATGCTGTACATACATTTTATCTAGATTGGGTCTGTAATATTCATCCACCATATTCCCCAGGATACCTGCAAAGAACTCTCTACTGTTTGATTATGACCTCAACAGGTTAATTGGAAAGTGACGCCTTCATGATGTTTAGACACATACTCTTAGATGCTAATATCATCACCGACAGCCCTAACTTTGTGTAATGGCTGTGAGAAATTAAGGTAATTTGCATTCTATTGTTCAGTATGACTTGGGAAGGTCTGGTGTGAATAGAAGTAATTAACCCTATACTTGTGTGTATTGTAAAGGCAGACTGGGATTTACAATACAAAGGGATTTAAGATGTAAAGGGTTTAGAACCTGTTGTCGCCAGACAGACTGGCTGCCAACCCTTTGTGGGAAGATGTGTATTGGAGATCGTATATTCTATTGTGTTGGGATCTTTTGAAGCCTAGCAGACGTCAGGATGAGGTGTTGAGTTTTGGGATGTGTGGGTGGAGCTGGGCCCTTGTTCATGTTAAATCATGTGCCCTGAATTGTGTATAAAGTTACAATGTTTGTCAATAATAAATTGATTCCTACTACAGAAGAGACAGAGTGCGTCTCGTCTTCTTCCAGAGGGGTCGGCTCCTATAGGAAAGGGTCGTTTAGCTGTGGATATTGGTAGCGAGTGGATGTGTGTCTAGGAGAGGGAACATCGTAAACGGCGTTAATACCCCTTGAGATTGGGGTGCCGTTACATTGGTTGGCAGCAGCGGGATTTTCCCTCCAGTTCCTGGGACACTCCAAACCACCACAGTGACTGGCCAGCGATGCAGCCGAAGGAGGGTGATGCAGGACCCCGGTCAGTTGAAGATTTGTTTCAGCAACGAGTGCGACAGCGGTTGGCATTGTATGGTGCTAACCCATCAGAGACCGCCATACGGGAAGCCATTAGAGACATTGAGCGGCAGGATGAGTGGCAACATGAGCAGAGAATGGCGCAAATACGGCAATCGGGGACAACGCCTAAAGAACCAGCCGCCATGGAAGAGGAATTCGGAAGGAGGTTGCGAGAGATGCAGGGAGGAGAAGCAGGCCATCTCCCCCCCCCAACAGTTAACCAGAGCAGATGGTGTGGAGTCCCCAGCAGAAGTGCTGGCAACAGGGCAGAGTGATACCCACCTCTGCCCAGCACCGGAAACCACTGTGGAGTTTCAGGGAGCCGGGGCAGTTGGCCCCTCTCCCCAGCAACAAGCTGAGGCAGTAAAGCTTTTACTCCCAGCTGAATCACTGGCAGCAGGGCAGAATGCTACTGGCCGCTGCACACAACTGCCACTTGAGCGGATATCGGTGGATGGGACTGCGGTCTCCACTCACAGCAACCCAGCAGAAGAGCTGGCAACAGAGCCGAGCGCCACAGGCCTCGGCTCCCAACTAACAGAAGAGGGAGTTCCTGTGGTATTGGATGGGACTTCAGTCCTCACTGACACAACCCCAGAAAATGGTGTGACACTGAGACAGGAGGATGTCAGCCTTGCTTTGCAAGCACTGGGAGATTTTCACCTACCACAAGTGGATGGGACTTCAGTCTCCACTTGTATACCACAGGGATGCCGGGCAGTCGACCCAGATCCCCAACAGCATGACGGACTGAGCCCAGTCACCCTGTCTTCTCTCCATCAGCAGAAAGGACTCCAGGGAGAAGGGCCAGTCCAGGCCTCTCCCCAGCGGCGGGTGTGTTCTCTGAGAGAGGCAGAGGTTGGCTGGGTAAGCGATTCTCTGTTTGGAGAAATTTATTTGGGGTACTGTGTGGATACCGGCATTAGAAGAGAGGACCTATGGACTAACTTCGGAGTCAACCCGTCTGGGGTTCCCCCCTCTGTTAGTCTCCTGCCAAAAGGGGAGAGATGTAACGGGAAGGCCCGGGGAACTCAGAATCGCTTAGGAAGTATGAAATACCCTTGCGCCAGCTTCCCCAATGGCTCTTATGTGTCAATCACCCTGTGTCTCTATTAGGGGCACAGGGTGAATGAAAACCCCAATATGGTCTATGGTGGCCATATTCAATGCTGTACATACATTTTATCTAGATTGGGTCTGTAATATTCATCCACCATATTCCCCAGGATACCTGCAAAGAACTCTCTACTGTTTGATTATGACCTCAACAGGTTAAATGGAAAGTGACGCCTTCATGATGTTTAGACACATACTCTTAGATGCTAATATCATCACCGACAGCCCTGACTTTGTGTAATGGCTGTGAGGAATTAAGGTAATTTGCATTCTATTGTTCAGTATGACTTGGGAAGGTCTGGTGTGAATAGAAGTAATTAACCCTATACTTGTGTGTATTGTAAAGGCAGACTGGGATTTACAATACAAAGGGATTTAAGATGTAAAGGGTTTAGAACCTGTTGTCGCCAGACAGACTGGCTGCCAACCCTTTGTGGGAAGATGTGTATTGGAGATCGTATATTCTATTGTGTTGGGATCTTTTGAAGCCTAGCAGACGTCAGGATGAGGTGTTGAGTTTTGGGATGTGTGGGTGGAGCTGGGCCCTTGTTCATGTTAAATCATGTGCCCTGAATTGTGTATAAAGTTACAATGTTTGTCAATAATAAATTGATTCCTACTACAGAAGAGACAGAGTGCGTCTCGTCTTCTTCCAGAGGGTCGGCTCCTATAGGAAAGGGTCGTTTAGCTGTGGATATTGGTAGTGAGTGGATGTGTGTCTAGGAGAGGGAACATCGTAAACGGCGTTAATACCCCTTGAGATTGGGGTGCCGTTACAGAGTCCTAGATATATTACCTTCAGGAAAGCCTCTCCTATTCAAGTGATTCAGCAATAAATTCTAAAAAGACTGAGAAAGAGCCTATATTGTCAGTGTACATGGAACTGTGTGTGTGGCAGGCGGCCTCTATACTAATAAGGGAGACCTGGACACATTCCCAGTAGCCCCTCCGGGGGTGAGCACTACAACTAGAATTGCTTTGTGACACACAGGGGATATACCCTGCATTAAACATTTCTTCCATTATTCATTAAGGTCAAAATAAAAACTTCACCCTCTTTGTTTGTCCTGTTTACTGTTATCACCAAGAATAAAAGTGAAAAAAATAATCAAAAATGTGTTACCAGAATAGGAATAGAGGGAAAACCTTCCAACGGGAGCATTAGTTCTGGTGATCCTGGGTGACAACAAGAGATTCCCTCATTTGGGAGGGATTTCCTCTCTCTTCCTGTTTTGGCTATAGAACTGGAATTAAAAGAAAATCTCCCCAATGGGACACAGGTGGTACAAAGAAAAAAGCCTGATGGGGGTTACAACCCTCCCTCACTCTATCCAAAATGAAAAAAAAAAAATGTTTTGACTTTAGTTCTAATTTAATGTGTGCTATTTTCATACACACACATGATTTTAATAAATCCTTGCACGGTGAGAACAAAATGATGGTCTGTAAGTTCTGGGACCAAATAATAACAATTTGGAGTGCATTTAGTAAAGGAGTACATGCTGTTTATGTTGCAATATGAAAGCTTAATTAAAATGGAAGAAAATCCTAACTCTAAGTATTCTTAAAAATTTTCCCACCCCACCTCCTCCTTCCTATCCTGCTTAACCTGCCTAACATCAGTGAGTGGCTGCTGCAGAGGAGAGGAAGGAGCGCCAACAATGGCTGGGCATGAGAGCCTAGGGGTGATGTCACCGGCTCCAAGAATTCACAGCCATTGTTGAGCGCTCCTTTACACAGAGCTAAAGGATCAGGTGACCAAACTGGAGCAATTGGAAAGAGGTAACAATATACATTTTAGTAATATATAGTATATATTTTTAATACAGGGTAGGCAGGGTAGGTAAGAGGAGGGGGGAGAAAACTTTTTTAAGAATAGTTATAGTTAGGCTTTTCTTCCACTTTAAGTTAGTTAATGAGGGCAATGCTGTATCCTGGCCTAGGCCAACAAGGCCCAGGCCTAGGGCAGCACTTTTGCAGGGGGGCAGCACAAAAAGAGTGCCCGCCAGATTGCGCTACACTTTATGGGGCGGACTAGTCTAGCGCCCCCATAAAGTGGCTGCACTGCATCCGGTATGCGGGCGGTTGGCATTCTGCAACTGTGGGGGGGGATGCCATTTCTAATTTTGACTGTCCTATCGTCCTGGACCACAAACCTTCCTCACTGTGCTATATGTTTTCTGCTGCACCATTGGCATGGTTATATCTTCTAGTCCTCTCCATAAAATTATCAGAAATTTGTGCTTAAAGTAGAACTATAGACAACACTTTTTTTTTTTCATTTTGGATACAGTAAGGAAGGGTTATAGCCCCATTCAGTTTATTTTTTTTTACCATTGCAGAGATTTCCCTTCACTTCCTGCCCCATAGGCAAACAGGAAGTGAGAGGAAATCTATGCAAATTAAGGGAATCCATTGCCCCCCCTCCCAGGCCCTCAGAACTACTGTCCCCACTCGAAAATGTCAGGGTGGGTCTTAAACAGCAAGGGGTGTGGCCTTGACATGAAGGGGTGGGTCATATTTAAATTAGGGGGTGTACGAGTTTAGTCAGGCCTAGGGCAGCACAAAACCTAAATACAGTACTGAATGAGGGTACATTATGCACATTATATATAATAAAAACTGCCAGTTTATCATTTAGTTTGTGGAAACATCCCTACAGAAGTACATAAGTCATATAACTAGTAATTAGGTTTATGTATTCAAATGGAAGATGTCATAGAGACAAATAGCAGCGTGATTTTTAGCAAAGGGAAAAGCGGGGAATAAAATCACAAGCGTTAACTGTATGCTGGATAATTTTTCACTGACTAAGCGGATGCAGCAACCTGGTGCTTCATTAACATGTATAATGGTTGGGGTAAAAATCAATAGTAAAGCAGATGGTAGATTTATTACTTGCTGAATACTGAAACATGAAGATCACATGGGTCAGCAGGAAGAACAAGACTCTTGACATTGCCATGGGAATCCAGTACATTTTATTAAAGTTTAATAACAGCAACCAAATGTGTAGAAAACACCTTAGCTTGGTTAACACAAATGAAAGCTATTAAACAAATAATGGTAAGTTCACATTATCAAGCTTATTTAATAAGGCAGTGCAGAATGAACACTCTATATGTAGCAATTCATTACAACCAAACAATTTATCTCTTATCCTCGTGAATAAAACAAACTGAAATCTGGAATCTATAGATTATTTCACTTTGTATTGCTATATTAAATAAGAATAAAAAAAAACTACAGTGATGAATTTTATTGTGAGTATTCCAAATGTTAGCCTGAGACTCTAATAAGGGGATCCATACTTAATGCTTGACTCCGGAGAAAGTAAAAATCCTCCATTGCAGGGGGACTGCCCCACACTGTAAGGTTAAATGCTCATTTACATCTAGGGGATCTGGGAAAAGCACGTTTACTTACCTGATCTTCCACTCCCTTACGCTCCTTGTGGGTAGGACTTAACACGCTCAAATTGAGACACTGGATAACTTAGCTTTCTAAGGCCCAACTAAGCAGGCGGAGGCCACCATTATGAGAATTCGGCAAGGTAGCACTCCAACTTAGAAGCAAGCACAGCTTCTTGGTCCAATTAACCCTTTGTACACAGTACATTTCACAGCGGTCTTACACCTGTAACTGTACTTAGAGTTCCTTAAATGGGTGCAAATCTTTTGAGGGGACACTACAAAGATTGTATCTCACTATTGCAGCTGAGTTCTAATGTCACCTTACTGCCAGTGACACTCTTGAGGCCTTTCAACAGTGTTAAACACAGACTACTTCTGAGGATCCTCTTTCACACTCTTCCCCTATGACATACAGTCTTGATACAAAAGGGGCTCCATGCAATGAGGTCAGTTCTGGTATGGGGCACTAGTCGCTAGGGATGGGATTACAATTATAGACCCCTTGCTACAAGAAAACTCTGTCATCCCTGCCAAATCACACTATACACGCAGTGGCTGGTGGCTACAGCACCAAACATTCCACTGGTTATTAATGGCATTGGCAGATGGTTTCTTTCTTCACAGCATTCACCACTTGTTAACCCTAGGTAGTGCGCATCCCCTGATATAAGCCATGTTCATACAGACCAGGCCTGTTGGCTGGAACATTTACTTAAACTTATTACAGTTACAGTATAAGATTAGTGTATGACAGTCTCTCACAGATTCCTCTATAAACAGCTATAGTTCATCATAGCTTAGGCTTGCCAGTTTGTACCTCTCAGATAGGAAGAGTCCCTTCAATAAGGTCCATGATTCAACTTCCCTTGCCCTGACTGAGTACTCCAAAAAGAAAGCCTTGTGCTGACAGTAGGACTACATCCTGCAGCATTCTTTCTTGTCTGTTCCCATGTAGAAGGCCACGAGCGACCCACATAGGCTGCCTCCCCTTGCATTTAAAGCCCACCAAATGGGGGCAGAGCCAGGAACACCCTGGGGTTAGCAGTCTTAACCCCTTCCTAACGCCTCACTAATATATATATACTGCTGAACAACAGCAAGAGGCAGGGTGCACCCCAAAAGTAGGCACCTGCCTACATCCTGCACACTACAGTTCCGGTTCCTGCAGCCTCTTCTCCCCTATAACCAACGCTGTATCCTGGCCTAGGCCGACAAGGCCCAGGCCTAGGGCAGCACGAAAAGAGTCTCCGCCGGCTTGCGCTACACTGTTAGTGTAGCGGCAGTCTTATGGGGTGGACAGGAACTGAGAGGCAAATTAGTCTAGCGCCCCCATAAAACGGCCGCACTGCTTCCGGTATGTGGGTGGCTGGCATTCCGCAACTGTGGGGAGGGGGGCGCCGCTTCTAATTTTGACTGTCCTATCATCAACCTTCCTTACTATGCTATATGTTTTCTGCTGCACCATTGGCATGGTTATATCTTCTTAGTCCGCTCTATAAAATTATCAGAAATTTGTGCTTAAAGTAGAACTATAGGCAACACTTTTTTTTTTCATTTTGGATAGAGTAAGGGAGGGTTATAGGCCCTGACAGTTTATTTTTTACCATCCCTGTCCCATTGCAGAGATTTCCCTCCACTTCCTGCCCCATAGCCAAACAGGAAGTGAGAGGAAATCTATGCAAATTAAGGGAATCTATTGCCCTCACTTGAAAATTTCAGGAGTGGGTCTTAAACAGCAAGGGGTGTGGCCTTGACAGGAATGGTGGGTCATATTTAAAGTAGGGGGTGCATGAGTTTAGTCAGGCCTAGGGCAGCATCAAACCTAAATACACTACTGTCTATAACCCAAACCATATGACCTCTGACATCATCAAGACCAATGCAGAGCCCTTAGCCCTACAGTGGATATGAGGATTCTGAGAGACAATCTACTGGTGGAGCATAGGGGAGCACTATTTGCTGGGAAAGCAGAGGATTGGCCAAGTGAAACTGTTTTTAACATCCCCCAGATTAAATAAGCAGTTAACCCTTGCAGTATGGGGGCAGCCCCACTGCAAGGGAGATTTTTTTTCTTTTCCTGGAGGTTTTAAAAACATTGATTATTCAATTGGGGACAGTCAGATTTTTTTTACCTATTATGCACATCCAATGTGAGTGCATTTAAGGAGAGATACCAACAAAACAGTACATGTGCTCTTAAAGTGGACCTTTCAGTAACTTTTCAAATCTTTCAAATAATGAATTTCTGTCATGTCACAATATACAGCAATAGAAAAAAACACTAACCTGTACCATTTAGTGACTTTGCTTAGTGAATACTGTACACTGGATAATGATGTAAAAGGCCCCAAAAATTGTAGCCCTCCAGGAAGGTACAGGGGCTGAGCATATTTTTTCAGATAAAAGAGGCTCCTCATTTCTACTATTGGTCATCATTCCCTGATAAAGCGCAGTGAAAATATTCACCTGTTTCCACAGGTCACTTTGTTGCTGGACAGATGAGTGGAGTATCACTCCTTCAAAAATGGAAACACTGCAGAATGTCAATCACCAGAGAAAGAGCAACACCAAGCTCTTACAGCTATTAAAGGAGTGACCTGTTCAAACAGTTGAGTATTTCTCTGCCCTGTCCTACATAGCGATTTGTGGCTGGTGAGTTTCCCCAAGCAAAAGGATTGCAAGTGTGACGTGGGCCTTAGGGCCTGAGAGATGACTCCTTTTTTTCCAGTGGTAATTGGTTTATTGGCACTGATGCCAGCAAGGGTGCAACTAGACCAAATGTGGTATTGGATGTCACAGAGAATGCACCCAAAATTGCCACTTAAGCCAGCAGCAGGTAGATACCTTGTTTCCCCGAAAGTAAGCCCTACCCCGAAAATAAGATCTATCTGGATTATGAGGGCGGGCTGCAATATAAACCCTATCCCGAAAATAAGCCCTAGTAAATCTCATTGAAAACCCTGTAATGCTTTTGTAAATATTGGCCAGTGTCTCCGTTTGCTGATGTATTTAAAAAAAACATGTTTACACCCACCGCTGACACGCCGGAGGTCCTCTTCTCTCGTCCCGGCTGATGTCTGCTGCCCCTTCCTCTTCTGCGCACGGAGCGGGCTGACGTCAGCCGGGATCTCGGCTCTTCTCTTTCCTCACCTCCTCCCACCTGATGTCGGCGGCCCCTCCGTCTTCAGTGCACTGACGTCAGCGGCGATCTCAGCTCTTCTTTTTCCTCTTTCCTCCCGCTGACGTCTGCGCCCCCTCCCTCTTTAGCGGGCTGACATCACGACAATCACGGCACTTCCCTTTCCTCATCTCCTCAGAGATCACAGAGAAGAACAGTATACCGTAAAAGTTGTTAAAAAGGTACTTTTATATAAATCTGGACTGAATTCCATACCATAGATCAGCCCTCAAAATTTGTACTCGCCTGCTCGCATTTGGCGAGTACAAAATAACTGATTGCGAGTAGTAGCAGCCAGTATCCTTCTGGGGGAGGAGAAGAGGCGCCCAATCAAATGGAACTACTGGCTTTCTCCTGTTGTCTCCCAAGTCCCGCCTGTCAAAACGATTGGTTGCTAGCGTCCCAACAACCAATCAGGAGCTTGGAGGACCTGGCATTCACAGGAGGAAGATGTAACTTCCTCCTTCCCGACTTCCGACCTGCTGACAATGGAAGGGAACAGGAGAGCACTTGCTGTCTGCACTGGGACACTGCGGAGCTGACTGTCCGGGAGTATGAGAGGACCTGTATGCTGTCTGGATCTGGACACTGCTGATGATTTGAGTGAGGGTCCTGGGGAGAAAGTGAGCAGAGGAGTCCGGCACTCAGAGCAGGGGGAGGGGTCAGGGATCACACTGAACAAATGTAGAGGGAGGAAATGCTCTCCCAGGTCCTAGAGCTGTCTACAATGAGCTGCAACATCTCCCCTTCTACAGAGATGTGGAGGGAGGGGAGGGCCATTCATCACCACACCATCCACAGTACCTGTATCATATCTGCAGTCTCCTTACCATGTCTGCAGTCTCTCTGACACTCTCCTTACCATGTCTGCAGTCTCTCTGACCATCTCCTGTAGTATGTCTGCAGTTTTTCTGACCCTCTCCTGTAGTGTTTCTACAGGGGGCAGGGAAATGTTTGCACAGGGTCCAATTAACATTAGATGACCCTGCATACCATGTATGATCTGAATAAAATATGATCATTTACAAGGGGCATGTTTAGGAGCGGGGTTGGGTGGGGCAACTTGTGGTGAGTAACTTTTAAGGCCTGGCTAGTAGCTCAGGACTTGAAATTTTGAGCCCTGCCATAGATTACTGTACAATCACTCCAGAATGATGTAAAAAACGGACTCCTGACCTGACAATGGGGGGGGGGGGGCGCTGGGGATTTGAGGGGAAGACAGAGGACACAGAATTTTTAGATTTTAACAGGTTTTTTAGAAAATAGAGAGGGATAAATGACACAGCACAAACACTGTGTTGTCTATCATGCTTTAACCAGTTGGAGCCCCAGTCATAGTCGAATGACGGCCTCAAGGTGGCTCTTAAAATCCGGGGAGGACGTCAATAGACGTCCTCGGCTCCTCCGGCCACTGGGGGGCGCGCGAGAGCCCCCGCCGGTGCGCACGCGCGCCCGGCGCGTCACTGACATGCCGATGTGCGTGCCTGGCGGCCGCGATGTCCGTCAGGCACCCGCGATCGGCCGGTAAACAGACAAGGACATGGATCTGTGTGTGTAAACACACAGATCTATGTCCTGTCAGGGAGAGAGGAGACCGATGCTTTGTCCCTTGTACATAGGGACACAGATCGGTCACCTCCCCCAGTCACTCCCCTCCCCCTACAGTAGCAATCACTCCCAGGGCACACATTTAATCCCTTCCTCGCCCCCTAGTGGTTAACCCCTTCCCTGCTAGTGTCATTTTTACAGTAACCAGTGCATTTTTTTAGCACTGATCGCTGTATCAATGACAATGGTCCCAAAATGGTGTCAAAAGTGTCCGATGTGTCCGCCATAATGTCGCAGTCACAATAAAAATCGTTGATCGCCGCCATTACTAGTAAAAAAAAAAAATATTAATACAAATGCTATAAAACTATCCCCTATCTTGTAGACGCTATAACTTTTGCGCAAACCAATCAAACGCTTATTGCGATTTTTTTTTACCAAAAATATGTAGAAGAATACGTATCGGACTAAACTGAGAAAAAAAAAAAAAAAAAAATTAAAATTGGGATATTTATTATACCAAAAAGTAATAAATATTGTGTTTTTTTTCAAAATCATCACTCTTTTTTTGTTTATAGCGCAAAAAATAAAAACCGCAGAAGTGATCAAATACCACCAAAAGAAAGCTCTATTTGTGGGAAAAAAAGGACGTCAATTTTATTTGGGAGCCACGTCGCACGACCGCGCAATTGTCATTCAAAGCAACGCAGTGCCGAAAGCTGAAATTTCGCCTGGGCAGGAAGGGGGCTTATGTGCCCAGTAAGCAAGGGGTTAAAGGAACAGGATTTTTTTTTAAAAGCAACAACCAGCCAGACAGACTTGAGACCTTTCGCGCACTTTATGCGTGTACGGTATTAATACAGTACAGTAATTTGATCCCCGTAAATAAATAAGCCCTACCCGGAAAATAAGCCCTAGTTTGTTTTTTGTGACCAAAATTAATATAAGACCCGGTCTTATTTTCGGGGAAACACGGTACTCTAGATGACCCCATTTATAAGCAGAAAGGCCTTATATGCTTTCTGCTGCCTACAGTGAAACATTATTTTTTCAAACAAATCTGGTCCCTGAGAGATTATATGAATTCCATTTTTTTCCTCTGGGCAAATTCTCTTTAAATACCTTTAGAGTCAATTCACTAAGATGCATGTATTTTTTATTTTTTTTTAACTTCAATCTTTATTTTATCTCATGCTAAGTTATTGATGAAAGTGTTTAACATATAGAAATATTTTTTTGTTTTTTTACATTAAAAGCATATTTAATTCCTGAATATCAGATATCTTTTGGATTAGTAATTTATCTCATGAATCTCTGTTTTTTCGTTACCTGTTATCTTTAAAAAATACCCAATACAACCTCACAATTATATTATGTCAGAAGTGAATAATATTTTAAGGAATGAAACCCTACTTGATAATTTTTGCACATTTACTCCAATAGTTGACACTGTCGCCATTTCAATAGCAAAATTTATTGTTGTAAATCTTATTTTGTAAACCATCTCTGGTTAGGGCTGCTGTGTGAAGTCTGTGAAGTCACTTAAAAGCCACTGCTGACTGTGGCCACTGTCCAATATGAACGCACAACTCCTGCTGTAATCCCAGCTGGCCTGCTTTGGATCAATCTGGGTTTATTTCCTAGGATGGATCTGATCAGTGTAACAGTCTGTCTGCTCATGAACAATATATAAAAGTTACAAATAAATCACATGAAAAGTTCACGGTAATGTTCTACTAATGGCAGTTAAACATTAAAGTAATGGAGCTGCTGAACTCAAGTAAGGGCTATGTGTTTAATTCATATGTATTGTACAGTAGGCTATTACAGTCTGCAAAGTAGGGAATTAATAACGCAGTTAGGTATCTGATGGGACCATTTACACCAGCAGTAGGACAAATTATATAACCACTTCTAATAAATGATGAATTTATGGGCCTTTAGTATTGACAGCTACAAGGATTTGACTGGTAATGATAATGAAAGTAATAATTATATTAAACAGGGAAGGAACACCCAAATATGCCGCAGAGATACATCAGTCACATAGTAGGGTGCTTGAAAAAGCTGTACATTTTTTTCTATTTTTTTTTTTTTTTTTTGTAACTTCTTGGCTGAGTAGATCTTTTTTATCCCAAGCATGTTTGAATCCATTTACTGTTGACTGAATCACTGCCTCTGCTGGAAGTCAATTCCAAACATCAACCATGTTTTGGTAAAATAATACATTCTAAGATTAGTTTTGAACTTTCCTCCTGATAGTTTGAGGTCATGTCCCCATGTTCTTGATCTTAGCTTCATATTTAAAATACTGTCCTCCTGAACCTTATTTACATCCTTGATGTATTTAAATGTTTCAAACCTCTTTGCCCTTTTTTCCTTCTTTCCTCAAGACAGTACATATTAAAGTGGAGTTCCACCCAAAAATGGAACTTCCACTTTTTGGAATCCTCCCCCCCCCCCTCCGGTGTCAAATTTGGCACCTTTCAGGGGGGAGGAGGGAGCAGATACCTCTGTAATACAGGTATTTGCTCCCACTTCCTGGCATGGATCACTGCGGTAATCGCGGTGACCTACGCCACTTCCGATGCCTACTCTGTCCTCCCCGCTGTCTTCTGGGAGACACACAGGTCCCAGAAGGCAGCATGGACCAGTGAGGACGCGCAGCGCGACTCGCGCATGCGCAGTAGGCAACCAGGAAGTGAAGCCACACATTTTCACTTCCTGATTCCCTTACCGAGGATGGTGGCGGCAGCAGCCGAGAGACGACAGACAGATCGGCATCAGCTGCCGACATCGCGGGCGCCCTGGACGGGTAAGTGTCCATATATTAAAAGTCAGCAGCTGCAGTATTTGTAGCTGCTGCCTTTAATATATTTTTTTTCCACGGACCGCCGCTTTAAGTACCTGAAGTCTCTTTTGATATGTTTTATCCCCCAGACATTTAACCATTCTTGTTGCCCATCTATCTTTGTTATCTTGTGTTTTAGTATTAGAAATGATAATACCTTGTAGATGAAGGAAACAAGATAACTCATTATTTTAAAGTAGTCTATTGTTATATTACATTATTAATTACCCCTTTTTATAACTCTTCAGATTATTCCTTATCTTTGTCAACTTTTTCTGACTTTGCTGGTAGCTACAGGGGATTAGTATATACAGGGGGCATTTAAGGAGAGCATATTCATGGCATTCAATTTCCCATAAAAATTTGAAAAAAGTACCACATACTAAAGACATTTTCCTTTGCTTAACCTACTGTCCACATAATTTCCCTAATTTTAATCCAGACTTGTATATTGGGAATAATTTACTGAAAGGATGCCTTTTTAGTTTAGCCAGTAACATGCACGAAATGGGAATTTACATTGAACATGATTGGATGACTAAAGTACATTTAAGTTCACTGAGCTAAGTGAAAAATATAATCCTTTTTTAGATAACCCCCCAACAATGACTTCAGCAGTCCATTTGTTAGATTTTTTTTATCCTTTTCTTTTATGCAGTCAATGTTTTATCGAAAATCTTATGAATAACATATGTAGGTGTGGTTGAATAAATACTTTTACATGTTTAACAATATTTAAAACTCCATTTATGACTATTTTTGATTTGTAGAATAACCTCCTGTGGCTTTGGAAAAAAATCTGACTGTTGTCAGGTATCAGTAGTATACACAAATTATAGACTCATCAATCTTAGTCCTACACACTACTCACAACATGAGATTTTTTGCAGATCAATCAAGGAATGGAATTTTGTATCCATGTTAAATGCTTTCTGTCAGCACATGCTAAGTAGAAGAACCCTCAGGTGCATGAAAGATGAGACCACACTAAACACAAGATCCTGTGTAAAAAGGAAATACTCAAAGCTCAAGCAAGCTCCATGTCTTTGCTATGACAGTTAGATTGAGGACAAAAGTCATAGTTTAAAAATAACATAGTTTAGGGTGGAAGTTTACTTATTAACAAACCTTTCCTCTGTCGGGCTTAATTAACCACTTTCCGTCCGCCCGCCGTCATATGATGTCGCATTGTTTGAGTGGTGATATCTGAATGATGCCTGCAGTTACAGGCATCATTCAGATATATGTTTTCTCAGCTGGCGATTCCCTGCACCATAAGAACAATGATAGCAGCTGTTCAGCTGCTTGATCATTTTTACAGGCGGTGGGAGGGGGCGTCTCCCCCTCCCGCCGCCCTCCGGTGCTTCTACCGGCTCGTCCGTGCGATCGGCGAACCGAGTAATGAATCGGCCGGCGGCCGAAGTTCGCCATAGAGATTCCGGCAGGCCAGATAGCCCCCGGAAGTCTTTATGACCTTTTGGAGGTTGAACACGATGTTATGACGTCACGCCTGCATTTAAGAAAAAACAGCCAACTAAGTTGGGAAGCTGATATCGTTTTTTTTTTTTATTATTTCAGGCTTCCCAGCCTATAGGCGAGATCTGGGGACTTATAACAGATCTCGCTATATAAAGGAATTATCATGCCCCATTCCTATTACAAGGGATGTTTAAATAAAAGTGATTAAAAAAAATGTAAAAAGAAAGTGTCAAAGTAGAAAAAAAATAAAAATGTAAAGCGCCCCCTGCCCCGCTTGCTTCCACTCAAAAGGAAACACATACGTAGGTCGCGCTCACATATGTAAAGGGCGTTCAAACCACACATGTGAGGTATCGCGAATGTTAGAGCGAGAGCAATAATTCTAGCGCTAGACGTCCTCTGTAACTCTAAAAAAAATTAAGTGTTGCCTATGGGAATTTTTAGGTACTGAAGTTTGGCGCCATTCCACTAGTGTGCACAATTTTAAAGTGTGACATGTTAGGTATCTATTTACTTGGCGTAACATCATATTTCACATTATGCAAAACATTTGGGCCAACTTTACTGTTTGTTTTTTTAATGCATGAAATGTTTTTTTTTCCCAGAAAAAAACGCATTTGAAAAATTGCTGCACAAATACCGTGCTAGATAAAAATGTCCTCCATTTTATTCCCTAGGATCGCTGCTAAAAAAACATATATAATGTTTGGGGATTTTCTATCAGCAATTTATGATTTTTACATGTAGGAGAGAAGTGTCAGAATTGGCCCGGTAGGCAATTGGTAATAAGGCAGCACGAAAAATAATTATTGCTAACGCTTAAAAAAACATTTATGTTATTGTTTAACACCTTCCATAAAGAACCTTGGTTACTGTGTTTCCAGCAAGCTGGTTACCCTTCGGTCTCATCTTAAATGAATAAAATTGGAAAGTCTTATAACATACATATGTCTTCTATTATTATTATTTCCTACTACCTCACCTGAGACCTCTCATCCTATATGACTTATATTTCTCAACCATACATATTACTGGTTCTCCTTCTCACTAGGCTTGTGCAATTCGTTTCGTAACGAATTGAAATTCGTCCGAATTTAGCAACTTTCGGACATTCGGAAGCATTCGAATTTCCGAACAAAGCAATTACGAATAAGACCGAATCCGAAATAAATTATACCGCAAATAGCGAATGCCCGAATGTCTTCGGCATAATTCGTTATGAAAAGTTACGAATGTACGAATCCATACGAAGCACAATAACACTCACTCTGCTCTGCTCTCTGCTTCTCCCACTCCGTGCTGAACTCCCTCTCAAAATGGTGTACAGGGGCGGAGGTTATAGCCGCATGTAAAAAACGAAAGTAAAATACGAGATTTCGAATCCATTCGAAGCACAATAACACTCTGCTCTGCTCTCTGCTTCTCCCTCACCGTGCTGAACCCTCTCAAAATGGTGTACAGGGGCAGAGGCTATAGCCGCATGTAAAAAACGAAAGTAAAATACGAGATTTCGAATCGTTACAAATAACCGCAATGTATTTAGAAAAGTACAAATCCATTCGAAGCACATTAGGCATAATAGGCAGCGTCGTTGTGAGAGAGACACGGAAAATTACGAATCAACGAACCCAAAAAAAGTTACGAAAGTAGGAGTTGTGTCCAGAATCAACGAAAAACAACGTACTCTACCGAAAGTACGAACCCAAAAAAAGTTACGAAAGTAGGAGTTGTGTCCAGAATCAACGAAAAACAACGTACTCTACCGAAAGTACGAATTATAAAGCAACAAAAAATTCAACGAAAAATGTCGCTTGCAAAAATACGAATGAGTCCGAACACGAAAAATCCCGTCTAGCAAAATTACGAATGATTACGAATCAACAGGACCGGAAAGAAACGAACCGAAACGGAACGAATTTTTCCGTTGTGCACAAGTCTACTTCTCACCTTTGGGATGTCTTCTCACATACATTTGTTCTAAAGAATTCACTACCCTGGATGACTTGACATTTGTCTTATTTCAAAGTAAGAAAAGGAAACATGCTAAATGTTTTAAATGCCCAGACATACCATACTATCTCATCTTTGGTTTTTATCTCATACATGACCATGTATTCCTACTTTTGATTACAGTGTATAATGCCCAAACCCATCCTGCCAGTGCTATGCCATTTCACAAGCTCATGAGCTAAAAATATCTAGAATCTTTGGAAAGAGACTATTTTAGAGCCTAATTTGTGCTGAATTTATAGTGAATGAATATGTTTTATATTTACAAATGGCTGGTTCTCTGTATAGGTAAATACTTTTGCTTTAAATGATTCCTTCTTGCTGGTAAATAGGGATGAGCCGAACACCCCCCGGTTCGGTTCGCACCAGAACCTGCGAACGGGCCGAAGTATTAAATACAATGGACTCGAGCGTTCGAAATCAAAAGTGCTAATTATTAAGGCTAATATGCAAGTTATTGTCCTAAAAAGGGTCTGGGGACCCGGGTCCTGCCCCAGGGGACATGTATCAATGCAAAAAAAAGTTTTAAAAACGTCAGTTTTTTCGGGAGCAGTGATTCTAATGAAGCTTAAAGTGAAAAAAAAGTGAAATATTCCTTTAAATATCGTACCTGGGGGGTGTCTAAAGTATGCCTGTGAAGTGGCACGTTTCCCGTGTTTAGAACTGTCCCTGCACAAAATGACATTTCTAAAGGAAAAAAAGTAATTTAAAACTGCTTGCGGCTTTAATGTAATGTCTGGTCCTGGCAATATGGATAAAAATCAATGAGGAAAATGGCATGGGTACCCCCCCCCCCCCAGCCCACTACCAGCCCCTTTGGGTCTTCTATGGATATTAAGGGGAACCCCGCACCCAAATTTAAAAAATATATATACTCTGAACAGCAGTATACAGGCGGTGCAAACAAGACAGGGACTGTAGGTTTGTTCTTAAGTAGAATCTGTTTGTAATTTGGAACAGGTACATTTTTTAAGTGTAGCTCCAGCCAAAAAATCTATTTTTAAGCTTTTTGGAAAACATAGGGAAGGGTTATCACCCCTATAACATTTGTTTTGCTGTCTGTGCAGTGTGCACCTGTTCAGAACATTTCACCTCACTTTCCGTCCCAATGACAAATGTTTTTTGAAAATTAGGGTTTTTTATTGAAACAAGGATTGGTGATAAAGCATCAGTGGAGAGGAGACACCTTTTTCCCATATTAACTCTTACAGGAGAGAATTTCCCTTCCTAGGGGTAGATTACCTCTCACTTCCTGTTGTCTCCTTCCGTTTGCAAGTAGGAGTCGTTTGTAAGTTGGATGTTTGAAAGTAGGGGCCTGCCGTATATACTCTGCAGAAATTTGGCCCTTAGGTGTTGGTGTTGCCACAACACTGTAAGCCCTCACAGTTACTCTCGGTGGGCGCTGGAACGCCCTGCTGTGAACTATTATATCAAGAATTGTAATTACATGCCATTGTTGAACAGTGGTAGGAAAAATTGGGCCTTTGGTGGTGGTGCTGGTGCCACAACACTGTAAGTCCTCACAGTTACTCTTCGTGGGCGCAGGAATGGGCCCAGCTGTGAAATATTAGATCAATAATTGTAATTACATGCCCCTGTTGAACAGGGGCATAAAAATTGGGCCTTTGGTGGTGGTGGTGGTGGTGGTGGTGGTGGTGGTGGTGTTGCCACAACACTGTAAGTCCTCACAGTTACTCTTGGTGGGCGCAGAAATGGGCCCAGCTGTGAATTATTAGATCAGGAATTGTAATTACATGCCCCTGTTGAACATAGGCATAAACATTGGGCCTTAGGCACTGGTGCCACAACACTGCAACCCCTCACAGATACTGTACTTGGAGCGCAGGAATGAGCCCTGCTGCAAAGTATTGCATCAAAAATTGTAATTACACGCCCCTGTTAAACAGGGGCAGAAAAATTGGGCCTTAGGCACTGGTGCTGGTGCCACAACACTGCAATCCCTCACAGATACCGTATTAGGAGTGCAGGAATGAGCCCTGCTGAAAAGTATTGCATCAAAAATTGTAAATACACGCCCCTGTTAAACAGGGGCTGAAAAATTGGGCCTTAGCCACTGGTGGCGGTGCCCAGAACCAAAAATGTTCTTACAAGTTATCAGCATGATCATTGAGGAGGAAGAGGATAGTCACTCAGCATAACAGGATAGTCACTCAGCATCAGCATAGGCAGTCTTGAAGGGATCTGACATTTCCCAAAAAAATATTTGGTTACATCAGCATCAGGTGCTTGGTAGCTGGTGGTGATCCAAGACTGATTCATTTTTATGAAGGACAGTCGATCGACCGAGTCGGTGGACAGGTGCACCCTGTGATCGGTTACAAAGCCTCCAGCAGCACTGAATGTGCGTTCTGAAATAACGCTGGATGCAGGACTGGCCAGTATCTTAATTGCATACTGTGCAAGCTCTGGCCAGTGATCCATCCTCAAGACCAGGGATGAGCCGAACACCCCCCTGTTCGGTTCGCACCAGAACCTGCGAACAGACAAAATGTTCGTGTGAACTTTAGAACCCTATTAAATACAAGGCTTATATGCAAGTTATTGTCCTAAAAAGTGTTTGGGGACCCGGGTCCTGCCCCAGGGGACATGTATCAATTGTGAGGGGGTTAGCTCGGCAGCGGGTGTGTGTGACCCCCGGGATGGGCTCCCCACACAAAACAGGCCCAGCAAACGGAGGTTGTGGTTTTCAAAATCAAAAAGGTGCGGTTTATTTTCTATTTACAGTGACAAAACACAGCAAAGCAAAAGAAACATAAACAAAATAAATCCTGGTCAAGTTGACCTCTGACTAAACATACAGGTTTCCTAACTAACAACTGGGATCAGCCTAGTGCTGTCCTAGTCCCTAAGTCCCTGGTTTTAAATGTCCAAGCAAATAGCCACACAGGCTTTGTCTCACCGCACAGGGGTTCACTCTCCCTAGACAGTCCACACAGGTCTGGTTCCAGGCATGAGCTAACATCTAATGAAGCTGGGAGTTCTTATAGAGGCCTAAATGAGCTGACAAGCTTCAGCTGGTCTCATCAACTCCCTGTCTGCACGACGCCCCACACTCTCCCTAGACATATGAGTCATCCATGAGCCCACTAGCCTTAGCTGGGCTTATACAACTCTCCACCTAGTTGTATAAGTCGGCGTAAAGCCTGAATCTGGGCAAAATATATCTACCCCCCTGGATGCAACCAGGTGACTTTACCTTCCTGCTGTCACATACCCCCCCCTCTTGTTTTAACCTCGGGGTTGGAACACCAGCAATCAGGCATTCATGTACTCGAGACAAAGCATCCACATTCCCCATTTGAACGCCAGGGCGATGCTTTACTGTGAAGTTGAATTCCTGGAGGGCCAGGAACCACCTATTCACTCTTCTATTTGTTTCCTTGTTTTGAGCCATCCACTTTAACGGAGCGTGATCCGTAACCATGTCAAAGTGCCTACCTAGCAGGTAGTACCGAAGGGAATCTAGAGCCCACTTCACCGCTAAACACTCCTTTTCAACGGTGGCGTAATTTACCTCATGGGACTTCAACTTCCTGCTGAGGTAAATGACTGGGTGCTCTTCCCCGTTCCAGACCTGGGACAATACTGCTCCTAACCCCACATCTGACGCATCACTTTGTACGACAAAGTCTTTAGAGAAGTCGGGTGAGTACAACACTGGCTGGCTACATAAGGCTTGTTTCAAGAATTGGAATGCTGCCTCAGCCTCGGGGGTCCATTTAATCATGACCGACCCTTTCCCCTTCGTCAGGTTGGTTAGGGGCACAGCCTTAGAAGCAAAGTGGGGAATGAATCGCCGATAATACCCAGCGATTCCCAGAAAGGCTCGTACCTGCTTCTTGCTGTTGGGACGTGGCCAACTCTGGATGGCCTCGACTTTGTTGAGTTGGGGTTTTATTACTCCCCTCCCAATGGTGTACCCAAGATATTTGGCCTCCTCCTGCCCAATGGTACACTTCTTGGGGTTAGCCGTAAACCCCGCTTCCCGAACAGAGTCCAGGACTGCTTGCACTTTTGGCAGATGTGAGGCCCAATCTGTGCTATGGACAATTACGTCATCCAGGTAAGCCGCAGCATACTTCCGATGGGGCCTCAGCATCTGGTCCATTTTCCGCTGGAATGTGGCCGGCGCATTCTGTAACCCGAACGGCATTCTTTTATATTGGAACGCCCCGTCTGGGGTTACAAATGCGGTTTTCTCTTTGGCCGACTTGGCCAGGGGGATTTGCCAATACCCTTTTGTGAGGTCAAGAGTCGTCATGTATCGGGCTGTTCCCAGCCGGTCGATCAACTCATCTATACGTGGCATGGGGTAGGTGTCAAATTTTGTAACTTTGTTTAACTGACGAAAATCGTTACAAAATCGCCAGCTCCCATCCGGTTTAGGCACCAACACGATGGGACTAGACCAATCACTTTGGGACTCCTCTATCACCCCTAAGTTCAGCATTTTCTGTACTTCCTCCCGTATTGCCTCCCGTCGGGCCTCTGGGATCCGATAGGGTTTTAACTTCACCCTTTCACCGGGCGGGGTAATGATGTCATGCTCTACCCCAGATGTTTGTCCCGGCAGCTCAGAGAATACCTCCTTGTTGCGAAGCACAAACTCCTTAACCTCCTGTTGTTGGGGTTGTGACAAGGTGGCTGCTATTCCAACCTCAGGAATCACGCAACCAGTTTGAGCTGGTGACCAAGTGTCTGCGACTAGGGACTCTCTATCCCTCCAGGCTTTCAACAGATTAACGTGATAGATCTGTTCGGGCTTTCGCCTTCCTGGTTGTCTGACCTTGTAATTCACTTCGCTCACTTTTTCCATTATCTCGTAGGGGCCTTGCCATTTGGCAAGGAATTTACTTTCAACCGTAGGGACAAGTACCAGTATCCTATCCCCCGGGGAAAAGGTACGGGTCTTGGCTCCACGGTTGTACACTCTCTGCTGTGCTAACTGCGCTTGGGCCAAATGTTCCTTCACGATGGGCATTACCTGTGCAATTCGGTCTTGCATCAGGGCGACATGCTCAATCACACTCCTGTGGGGAGAACTCTCACTTTCCCAAGTTTCCTTGGCAATATCCAACAGCCCTCTTGGGTGTCTCCCATACAGTAACTCAAAGGGGGAGAATCCCGTAGAGGATTGGGGCACCTCCCTAATAGCAAACATCAGATAAGGAAGTAGACAGTCCCAATCCTTTCCATCTCTATCCACCACTTTCTTCAACATTTGTTTTAGGGTTTTGTTGAATCTTTCAACCAGCCCATCGGTTTGGGGGTGATACACAGATGTACGTAATTGCGTCACTTTGAATAATTTACACAGCTCCTTCATAACCCGGGACATAAAGTGTGTACCTTGGTCCGTAAGCAGTTCTTTACAAATACCCACCCGGCTAAACACAAGAGATAGCTCTTTGGCTATGGTTTTGGCCGAGGTATTTCGGAGAGGGATCGCTTCTGGATAACGGGTGGCATAGTCCATTATAACTAATATGTACTGGTGCCCCCTAGCGGACTTGATTATAGGACCTACCAAATCCATGGCGATCCTCTCAAACGGGACCTCAATGATGGGTAGAGGGACCAGCGGGCTACGGAAATGTGGCATCGGGGCCGACCTCTGACACACAGGGCAGGAGGAACAATAATTTTCTACGTCCTTCATCACCCCCGGCCAATAGAATCTCTGTAATACCCTCTCTCGGGTTTTCTCTGTCCCCAGATGACCTCCAAGAATGTGCCCATGGGCCAACTCCAACACCAACTTCCTGTAAGGTTTGGGCACCACAAGCTGCTCAACGGTTTCTTCTGCCCTTTTTGCCACCCGATACAGTAGGTCCTTCTCTACGCTGAAGTATGGGTAAGTGCAGGTATTATCTGGGTTCACTAACTCGCCATCTATTTTCACTACGTTTTCCCGTGCCTTTATTAGGGCGGGGTCTTTCAACTGTTCTGTGGCAAAGTTTTCCCTGTGAACCTCAAGATCAGAAAACACCACAGACGGTAGGTTTTCGTCTGAGGAGGTGGGCTCCTCTCCAGTTTCTTGAGTCTCCCCTGCCAATACTGATAAGGGAAATTCCGGAGAGTCCTCACCACTCTCAGGGGAGTTCTGGCTATCACATTCCTGGTACATAGGGGCACCAGTGAGGGGCTCAGGATCATCCCACAGTTCCCAGAACTTCGGAAAATCCCTTCCCACAATGGCGTCATGCGGTAACTGAGATACTAAGCCCACTGGATGAGAGAGGGTACCTTTGGGGGTCTCGAAACACACTGTAGTCACTGGATACTCTCGGGTGTCCCCATGCACACAAATAACAGCTACCTTGCTATTCCCAGAGACCTCTGTTTTAACTAACTCAGCCTTTATCAGGGTCACAAGGCTACCTGAATCCAGCAATACCACAACATTTCTACCATTAACACACATTTTGCATAAATGTTTCTCAGTTCCTCGAATGGCAGTGCATGCGACTGTCGCACACAGCGACTGACGTCTGCCCGTCAGAAAGTCACACTGCATGGGTTCCTCCACAACCGGGCAATTGGCTGCAATATGTCCCGCTTGCCGGCAGCGGTAGCAAACGATCCTTCTTGCCGCCTCTTGAGCCGCTGATTTCCCAGGCTGTTCTCGCCAAACTTGGGGTAGAGCTCCCACCCTCTCACTCTCTCCACCCTCACCCCTTGGAATCCTCTTATCCGCCCCTGGGGATGGTCTGGTCTTAGGGTGGAAAGTCCGAGTGTCTCTGGAAGAGGCCGTCAGGTTCTCTGTAGCCAAGTATTTCTCCACACGATCCACAAGACCATCGGCCGTCTCTGGGTCTCCATGGCTTACCCACTTTTGGATGGCAGTAGGAAGAGCTCTCAAAAACCGATCCATTAAAACACGTTCCACAATCTTTGGTGCGGACAAAGTCTCTGGCTGTAGCCACTTTCTGCTCAGGTGAATGAGATCATACATTTGAGACCTGGGGGGTTTTCCAAGCTGGAAAGTCCAGTTATGCACACGCTGAGCCCGGACAGCCTGGGTGACACCCAGCCTTGCCAATATTTCAGCTTTTAGCATCACATAGTCTTTTGCTTGGTTAGGCTCTAGGTCATAGTAAGCTTTCTGCGATTCACCAGTTAACAGAGGAGCCACCAGTCCAGCCCACTGCTCCTCAGGCCACTTTTCTCTTTCAGCGGTCCTTTCAAATGTGGTCAAAAATACCTCTGGATCATCCTCTCCAGTCATTTTTGTCAATAAACGACTCACCCCAAAGGACGCGGTATTAGTGGGACGGCTTTCCTCACTGGTCTGCGGACGTTGCTGCATTACTGCTTCCATCTGTTGTTGTAGTCTCTGCTCTTGCTTCTGCAACAGGTCTATGAAGCGGGCCTCAGATTGCTGCTGGGCTCGTTGCTGAGCCTCCAGACTCTGTTGCAAAGTTGCGTTTGTCTGCTGCTGGGCTGCAAGGCTCTGTTGATGAGCTTGCTGCTGGGCTGCGAAGTTCTGTTGTTGAGCTGCAAGGCTCTGTTGATGAGCTGCAAGGCTCTTTTGCAAACCTGCATTTGTCTGCTGTTGATTGGCATTTGCTAGAGCCAGCTGCTTCAGTATCTCCTCCATGCTGGCTTAAAAAAAAACTGCCACTGGTTCTCCACCAACTGTGAGGGGGTTAGCTCGGCAGCGGGTGTGTGTGACCCCCGGGATGGGCTCCCCACACAAAACAGGCCCAGCAAACGGAGGTTGTGGTTTTCAAAATCAAAAAGGTGCGGTTTATTTTCTATTTACAGTGACAAAACACAGCAAAGCAAAAGAAACATAAACAAAATAAATCCTGGTCAAGTTGACCTCTGACTAAACATACAGGTTTCCTAACTAACAACTGGGATCAGCCTAGTGCTGTCCTAGTCCCTAAGTCCCTGGTTTTAAATGTCCAAGCAAATAGCCACACAGGCTTTGTCTCACCGCACAGGGGTTCACTCTCCCTAGACAGTCCACACAGGTCTGGTTCCAGGCATGAGCTAACATCTAATGAAGCTGGGAGTTCTTATAGAGGCCTAAATGAGCTGACAAGCTTCAGCTGGTCTCATCAACTCCCTGTCTGCACGACGCCCCACACTCTCCCTAGACATATGAGTCATCCATGAGCCCACTAGCCTTAGCTGGGCTTATACAACTCTCCACCTAGTTGTATAAGTCGGCGTAAAGCCTGAATCTGGGCGAAATATATCTACCCCCCTGGATGCAACCAGGTGACTTTACCTTCCTGCTGTCACACAATGCAAAAAGAAGTTTTAAAAACGGCCGTTTTTTCGGGAGCAGTGATTTTAATAATGCTTAAAATTAAAAAATAAAAGTGAAATATTCCTTTAAATTTCGTACCTGGGGGGTGTGTATGATATGCATGTAAAGTGGCGCATGTTTCCCGTGCTTAGAACTGTCCCTGTACAAAGTGTCATTTTTGAAGGAAAAAAAGTCATTTAAAACTCACTCGCGGCTAATAATGAATTGTCGGCTTTTATCAATACATACAAAAGTCATTGATAAAAAAAAAAAAAGCGTGGGGGTCCCCCAGAATTCAATTACCAGGCCCTTCAGGTCTGGAATGGATATTAAGGGGAACCCCGCCGCAAATAAAAAAAAATGGCGTGGGGTTCCCCCTAAATATCCATACCAGGCCCTTCAGATCTGGCATGGATTTTAAGGGGAACTCCACCCCAAATTTAAAAAAAAATGGCGTGGAGTCCCCCCAAAAATCCATACCAGACCCTTATCCGAGCACGCAACCTGGTCGGCCGCAGGGGAAAAGGGGGGGACGAGAGCGGCCCCCCTCCCTCCTGAACCGTACCAGGCCACATGCCCTCAACATGGGGAGGATGTCCCCATGTTGATGGGGACAAGGGCCTCATCCCCACAACCCTTGCCCGGTGGTTGTGGGGGTCTGCGGGCGGGGGGCTTATCGGAATCTGGAAGACCCCTTTAACAAAGGGGACCCCCAGATCCCGCCCCCCCTATGTGAATTGGTAAGGGGTACATTGTAACCCTACCATTTCACGAAGAAAGCGTAAAAAAATGTAAAAAAAACCACACAAACACCTTGAAAAAGTCCTTTATTAAAAAAAAAAAAAAAAAGAAAAACATTCCAGCGATGAAATCCAGTGTCCCGCAGCGATCCGATGTCCAGCGCTGTTCGTCATTGGTTTTGCCTGAGCGGACCTGATGGGGAACTTCCTCCTCAGTGTTTTAAATGTATAGACCCTATAGACTCTATACATGTATTACGCAGTGAAGGAAGTTCCCCATCAGGTCCGCCCCCTCGGTATGTCGGACCCCGCCTACATCATTGGCCTGAGCGGGAAACTTCCTTCACTGTGTAAATTTCACTGTGGTAATACATGTATAGACCCCCCCTTGTCATGTTCCGCATCTGGTCCGCTGAGCGGACCTGATGGGGAACTTTAGAAGGGGCGGGTCTATACATTTAAAACACTGAGGAGGAAGTTCCCCATCAGGTCCGCTCAGGCAAAACCAGTGACGGACAGCGCTGGACATCGGATCGTCGCGGGACACTGGATTTCACCGCTGGAATGTTTTTTTTTTTTAATAAAGGACTTTTTCAAGGTGTTTGTGTGTTTTTTTGAAAAAATTTTACGCTTTCTTCGTGAAATAGTAGGGGTACAATGTACCCCTTACCAATTCACATGGGGGGGCGGGATCTGGGGGTCCCCTTTGTTAAAGGGGTCTTCCAGATTCCGATAAGCCCCCTGCCCGCAGACCCCCACAACCACCGGGCAAGGGTTGTGGGGATGAGGCCCTTGTCCCCATCAACATGGGGACATCCTCCCCATGTTGAGGGCATGTGGCCTGGTACGGTTCAGGAGGGAGGGGGGGCCGCTCTCTCGCCCCCCCTCTTCCCCTGCGGCCGGCCAGGTTGTGTGCTCGGATAAGGGTCTGGTATGGATTTTTGGGGGGACTCCACGCCATTTTTTTTTTAATTTGTGGTGGAGTTCCCCTTAAAATCCATGCCAGATCTGAAGGGCCTGGTATGGATATTTGGGGAAACCCCACGTCATTTTTTTTTTAAATTTGCGGCGGGGTTCCCCTTAATATTCATTTCAGACCTGAAGGGCCTGGTAATTGAATTCTGGGGGACCCCCACGCATTTTTTTTATCAATGACTTTTCTATGTATTGATAAAAGCCGACAATTCATTAATAGCCGCGAGTGAGTTTTAAATGACTTTTTTTCCTTCAAAAATTACACTTTGTGCAGGGACAGTTCTAAGCACGGGAAACATGCGCCACTTTACATGCATATCATACACACCCCCCAGGTACGAAATTTAAAGGAATATTTCACTTTTATTGTTTCACTTTAAGCATTATTAAAATCACTGCTCCCGAAAAAACGTCCGTTTTAAAAAAAATAATTTGCATTGATACATGTCCCCTGGGGCAGGACCCGGGTCCCCAAACACTTTTTATGACAATAACTTGCATATAAGCCTTAATAATTAGCACTTTAGATTTCTCCCATAGACTTTTCGAATTTGCCGCGAACAACCCAATTTGTTCGCTGTTCGGCGAACGGACGAACAGGCAATGTTCGAGTCGAACATGAGTTCGACTCGAACTCGAAGCTCATCCCTACTCAAGACCCAGTAACCCAGAGGATTTTCAGTGGGAAAGGTGTCCAAGTCTGATCTTGCCCCTAGGTATTCCTGCAACATGTAAACCAGAAGCTGGCGATGGTTGCTGGAACCGATCATACCTTGGGGCTGTGTACTAAAAAATTGTCTGAACACATCGGTCAGACGGCCACCTTCTCCACCGCTCCTTCTTTGACTGACCGAAGCCTCAGCAACACGCTGTCCAGGACCAGGAATTTGTAACCTCCCAGTCTCTGGGAACGCGTTGCACAGACCTTTCTGCAAGGCCTCCCGAAGATGCTTCATCCTCTGCTCCCTCTGCGACGGCAAGATAAGGTCTGCAACCTTACCCTTGTAACGTGGATCAAGGAGGGTTGCCAGCCAGTAATGTTCGCTCTCCTTGATCGCACGAATATGAGGATCCTTCCTCAGGCTTTTCAGGATCAGGGAGGCCATGCAGCCTAGGTTTGCTGAGGCATTTGGTCCGGAGTCCTCTGGGTCACTCAAGACGACATGATCCGCAGCCACCTCCTCCCAGCCACGTACAAGTCCATGGGTGTCTTGGGACTGTAATTGATCCCTTGAAGACTGCTGCTGATGCTAAGTGCTAAGCTCCACCTCCATGCTGACACAATCCTCCTCCTCCTCCTCTTCCTGTGTGATAGGCGGGCCAGCAGGAACACTGTCTGGATAAAGGGGGCCTTGAGAGGAAAGGAAGTCCTCCTCTTCCTGCCTCTGTTCTGCCTCAAGTGCCCTGTCCATTATTCCACGCAGCGTGTGCTCCAACAGGTTGACAAGAGGGACAGTGTCACTGATGCGTGCACTGTCACTGCTCACCATCCTCGTGGCCTCCTCAAATGGTGCCAGGACAGTACATGCATCCCTGATCATGGCCCACTGGCGTGGGGAAAAAAATCCAAGCTCCCCTGACCCTGTCCTGGTGCCATATTGCAACAGATACTCATTGATGTCTCTCTGCTGCGTGTGCAGCCGCTGCAGCATGGCCAACGTAGAGTTCCACCTGGTGGGCATGTCACAGATTAGGCGGTTCTTGGGCAGGTTGTAATCCTTTTGCAGGTCAGCCAGCCGAGCACTGGCATTATATGACCGGCAGAAATGCCCACAGAGTTTCCTGGCCTGCTTCAGGACCTCCTGTAAGTCCGGGTACCTGCCCAAGAACCGCTGAACCACCAAGTTAAGGGCGTGAGCCAAACAGGGCACATGGGTCAGTTATCCCTGTCTGAGGGCGGAGAGGAGGTTGGTGCCATTGTCGCAAACCACCTTTCCTGGCTTAAGCTGGTGTGGCGTCAACCACCTCTGAGCCTGCCCCTGCAGAGCTGACAGAGTCTCTGCCCCAGTGTGGCTCCTGTCCCCCAAGCACACCAGCTCAAGCACCGCATGGCATCTTTTTGCCTGCGTACTTGCGTAGCTCCTTGAATGCCTACGGAGCACCGCTGGTTCCGAGGACAAAGCACAGGTAGAGGCCATGGAGGAAGAAGAAGAGGAGGGGGTGGAGGAGAGAGGTGTGTCAGAATCACCAGTAGTAACATTTTGGAGGCGTGGTGGTGGAACAACCTCCAACACTACTGCACCTTGTCCTGCATCCTTCCCAGCTGCCAGCAGAGTCACCCAATGTGCTGTGAAAAATAGGTAATATCCCTGTCCATGCTTGCTGGACCTTGAGTCAGCGGTAATATGCACCTTAATGCTGACCGCCCTGTCCAGCGAGGCCAAGACATTGCCCTCCACATGCCGGTAGAGAGCTGGAATTGCCTTCCGTGAAAAAAAGTGGCGTTTGGGAACCTGCCACTGAGGAACCGCACATTCCACAAACTCACGGAAGGGGGCAGAGTCTACCAACTGAAAAGGCAGCAGTTGAAGTGCTAGCAATTTAGCCAAGCTAGCATTGAACCGCTGGGCATTTGGATGGCTGGGAGTGAACTTCTTTCGACGGTCCAGCAGCTGGGGCAGGGAAATTTGCCTGGTACAATCTGGCGTCGGTGTACCAATAGCAGATTGCCCGCAAGTACTTGGCTGTGACACACCTAATTCTACACCTTCATTCCTCAGTGCAGGTTTCAGAGAGGACTGAAGGTATAGTGGGGTTGGAGATCCCAGCTGATCAGGAGAAAGGAGAGGTCTTTGTTCCTTGGTGTGGGTCTTTTAGGTACACTTGCCAACGAACTGCATGGAAGGTCGACATATGTCTGGTCAAGCACGTGGTGCCCAAGCGGCTGATGTTTTGGCCACGCGAGATACGCTTCATATATATGTTGCAAATGGCAATGGTGCGATCTGCTGCACATGTCTGAAAAAAGGCCCACACCAAGGAACTTTTGGAATAATGTGCAGAGACAGCAGCGCCCTGCACATGCAGAGCTCTGTGGTGTGATGCAGTCAGTGTGCTGCCCTTAAGCTGGCCCCTGGAGGGCATCCTGCCTCGTTGGAGATGTGCCTCCTCCTCCTTCTCTCTCCTATCAGGCACCCACGTGGAGTCAGTGACCTCATCATTCCCCCCCTCCTCATCACTGGAGCAAATCTGGCAGTATGCTGCAGCTGGGGGAACATGACTGCCAGATAGCTGTCCTTGTTGGGCACCCCCTCTCTCTGGGCTCACGTTACTACCCCCTCTCTCTGGGCTCACGTTACTGCCTTCCTCTAGCTGGGTTCCATCATCGGAGCCTTCAAAACGCTGGGCATCCTCCTGGAGCATGTACCCAACACTGTGGTCAAACAGTTCGGGGGACACCTCAGGAGGAAATGGTGGGGCTAGGGAAGGAGTGACTGATGCTATTGAGCCGAGGGAAGAGGCCGCTTTGGCAGCTGCTTTGCCAGACAAAGTACCCTGAGCCTGGGTGAGAGAGGATGAGGAGGATGAGGACAGCTTGGTCATCCACTCTACCAAGTCTTGGGCATGTTGCGGCTCAACATGGCCAGCTGCCGAAAAGAAGGACAAGCGTGTCCCATGGCCACGTGCTGATGAGGCTGCACCGTGTCCACGATCAGCACTGTTGCCTCTAGACACAGAGCCTGCTTGCCCTCTTGTATTGCCTCGTGACTGTCTGCCTCTCCTTGTTTGTCTTCCAGACATACTAATGGCCTGCAGTGAGATGTAGCTGCACAAAGGTGGGATGTATATATATATATATATATATATATATATATATATATATCTGTACTGATTATAATGCAGCTATCAGAATCAACTGCCTGCTGTGGTATTAGTATGAGAAAAGCAGCAATTGCCTTTAGTTAGTTTTAGGTGAACACTGTGCAGAGGACACAGTACACTAACTGAAAATACTTGCAGCTCTCTGCCTGTGGTTTTATTTTGAGAACACCACAAATTGTATTCAGGTTCCTTTAAGTGAACGCTGTGCAAAGGACAGAAGTACTGCAGTACACTAAATGAAATTAATGCAGCTCCCTGCTTGTGGTTTTATTATGAGAACACCACTAATTGTATTCAGGTAAGCTTTAGGTGAACACTATGCAAAGCACACAGTAAACTAAGTGAAACACTGCAGCTAGCACAATCACCTGCCTGCCTGTCACAGTATAGAGAATAACAGGAACGGATCTAGCTAAACTGAATACAGTGTGTAAATATATATACAACACCTAGGATGCATATATATCCTCTACACCATGGATATGCAATTAGCGGACCTCCAGCTGTTGCAAAACTACAAGTCCCATCATGCCTCTGCCTCTGGGTGTCATGCTTGCTGCTGTCAGAGTCTCGCTATGCCTCATGGGACTTGTAGTTTGGCAATAGCTGGAGGTCCGCTAATTGCATATCCCTGCTCTACACGCTGTAACTGCAGCTAATTGACTCGCCTGCCTGCTCTATCTAACTCAATATAAATGACACTGTCTCTCTCTCTCTCTCTGTAAGCTCTCTTTTTAACCAACACCGCAACACACTACACAAGGCCGCCACGGAGGCGGCCTTATATAGGGTGGGGCGTGTACTAAACCCCCTGAGACATAATTGGCCAAAGCCACCCTGGCTTTGGCCAATTATGGCTCTCCGTTTTTTGCACGCTGCGATTGGCCAAAGCATGCGGGTCATAGTGCATGCTTGGCCAATCATCAGCCAGCAATGAATTTGGCGCAAACGGCCCATAATGTTCGCAATTCGGCGAACGCCCGAACAGACGATGTTCGAGTCGAACATGGGTTCGACTCGAACACGAAGCTCATCCCTACTGGTAAACATTCTTCCACCTTTCATGTTTTTATATATATCATGTAATCCTTTTATGTTCATTTTGTGACAGCAAATGTTTTCACTACATAATAAATGTTAAAGCTCAACTCCGACCATTTTTAAAATTTTCGGATAGAGTGTGGAAGAGTTAACCCTGCCATGTTTTTATTTCCATGTGACTGCATCGGGAACATTTATCCTTACCTCCCTTCCTCGGGAGGCCCATACAAGACATAGGAGGAGTGGTTTTCACTGAAACAGGAAGGCACTGACAGCAATAAAAACATTTACATAAGTTGCAGCCCTTCACCCCCCTCCCCCCATAAATGTTTTTGATTTTGTCCGTGAGAAAGATTTCCCATCACTTCCTGTTTAGAAAGAAAGTGATGTGGAAATTTCCCCAAAAAGACATATATAGTAAAAATCTGACTTACCTTTCCCAGCCCTATCCAAAAAAATACATTTGGAAAGCAACTTCTTCTGCCAAGACTTGTTCATGCCTATTTGTTCAAATGCATAGGGACTGGAGTACAGGCTGTGATTCAGTGGTTTGCCTAGTGTCACAGGTGGACATTAAGGAATGGGGCTAATTGGTGTACCTATTTAAGGTGTTGCCACTTCCTTTGTGTATAGAATACTGTTTATGTAGAGAGTGCAGGAACACTGTAAGGTGGCTGTCTAAAACCCTCGAAGGTAACAAACAGGTAAAGTTGAAGAAAAAGGGTGTATAAGTCTTATAACTAAAAATAGGCAAAGTGATTTTGTTCAAATTTAATTTGTTGTAATTTTAACTTTAATTTTGACTTTAGTTAAAGGTATCTTCAAATGTTGCTTTGGAAAAATGTAATTAAAGAAAAAAGTACACAGCTTTATTTTTAACAAAATCATGTGATCACCATACCAGTACTGACAAGGTAATCGGCATTTTAAATTTCAATTAAGAAATGTTCCCTTTCAATGATTGTTCCTCTCCATGAAAGAACATGTAGGCAAATATAAACACAGCAGAGAAACAAATGCAGTAAATTCAAGTGTGTAGATTGCTACAAACAGATAAATCTGTACTTTTATTGTGAGATAACTCAGAGATCTTCCAATAACTATTCAGTGTTAGGTCTATGTTGCTGCCTCACATAGCATCATCTGACTACTAGACATGTGCACACTGAAATATTTTGTTTCGGAATTTCGTTTTCGTCCGAAAAATTAATTAATTTAGTTACTCCCGAAATTTGTTTTTATTTATTTTGTTTCGTTTTAAGAATGCATTTGTCCGAAAATCAGAATTAATTAAGGTCGAATCTATCATTGAAGGCTTATGGTGTCCATCGAATGTTCTAAGAAGATTCGACGAAGCAGCTAAACTGTACGATGCCGCAATTGTACATTTCAGGTCGAATGCTCCGCCCACAAGTTATAGTAGAATTCTAATGTTGTATGACTAGTAATAATTATATTTATGAATTATTATTACTAGTCAACCAACATTCAAATTATTTTATAGCCTATGGGCGGAGCATTTGACCATAAATGTCCGCTCGTGACGATCGTATGTTTTTAGCTGCTTTGTTCGAATCTTCATGTCTCTATAATGTCGAATCTTTTCTCTCTATGTCGAATAATCTTGGACTAATAGAGTTAGGTTAGGCACATTCGACGCAGGTTCGATAGACACAGATCGCTATTGTCACCGTCATGTTGAATCTTCTATCTATATCTAACTGTTGTCGCAGCGAAACGAAAATAAAGCATTTTTTATGTCGGATCTTTCGGATTTTGGATTCTGTACGTTCGTTATCGTTTGTTAAAACAAATGTGAAAATCCCAGAAATTCGGACGGAAATGCATTCGGACGAAAACGAATGCACATGTCTACTGACTACAGGAGTACACATCCTGTTTTTATTTAATGTGTTAATATAATACTTATACAGTAAACTAAAATGCAGTACACATCCTGTTTTTATTTTATGTGTTAATATAATACTTATACAGTAAACTAAAATGCAGTTTTAACATTTTCTGCATTAGTAGAACTCCTCACCCCAGTCAAGCTTGCGGCCTAGAGAGGTGCTTTTAACCGCTTGCCGACCGCCGCACGAACTTATACGTCGACAGAATGGCACTGCTGCCTAAATGGGCGTATATATACGTCCCCTTTAAATTGCCGCTGGGTGGTCGCCGTGCCCGCGGGACCCGCGGACTCGATGTCCACCGGTGTCCCACGATCGTGTCACGAAGCTGAAGAACGGGGAGATGTCAGTGTAAACACAACATCTCCCCATTCTTCCTAGTGACATGTCACTGATCGTCTGTTCCCTCTCATCAGGAACAGCGATCAGTGACGTGTCACTTGTAGCCACGCTCCCTAACAGTTAGAATCACTCCCTAGGACACACTTAACCCCTTCAGCGCCCCCTACAGGTTAAGCTCTTCACTGCCAGTGTAATTGTTACAGTAATCAGTGCATTTTTATAGCACTGATCGCTGTAAAAATAACAATGGTCCCAAAATGGTGTCAAAAGTGTCCGATGTGTCCGCCATAATGTCGCAGTCACGATAAAAATCGCTGATCACCACCATTACTAGTAAAAAAAAAAAAAAAAAATGCCATAAAACTATCCCCTATTTTGTAGACGCTATAACTTTTGCGCAAACCAATCAATAAACACTTATTGTGATTTTTTTTTACCAAAAATATGTAGAAGAATACGTATCGGCCTAAACTGAGGGAAAAAACAATGTGAGACATAGGAAACTTTTCCATCTGGACTCTGGTAGCTGGTTGTTCTAACCATAACAAGAAATCGAACTGTGCATTGTGTGCAACATCTAGGCAACCAGTACCCTACCTTGCAAGCAACAATTGTCTGCAAGACATGAATGATGTCAAACCAATTCACAATAAAACTGTATCTGTGTATGTACCACTCTAACCTAACAGTATTGAAGAAGTTTGTTTTGTACTGTAGATGTTACAGACAGTCTCTGTGTGGTTCTGCAAGATTCTCAGACAACATATTTATTGCCCTTACTGCTTCCAAGCAACCTTTACAGAATATTTTGCTGACATGTTTGAGTGATGTTGTCCTTGTGAGAATATTCTATCTTGCACGCTGGGTGATGTCTTTAATTTCTAACACTGCAATTTCACACTCCATTTTACACTGCAGGAGTCCTGAATCTTTGTTTTATGATTCTTATCACCAAGGCAGGGAGGACTGGAATGACGGATCTAGTGGCCAAGGATATTAACAAGATAATAGATAAGAATAACAAAGGACTAGAAATCCTTTGTCAGTGGGAATCATGATGTGTGCAGGAAAAATTTTCCTCTCACAAAACCTTTGAGATTATTAAATAACCCAGCATAAAGTGCAGTGATGTGGAATAAACTACTATTCACAAGCTTTCAAAGTTGGTGTAAAATCACCATAGACATTACAATCTTAGTGTACAATCTCCTCTAGATTTACTAAAACTATAATAGAAGGTCATACCTAGACTATCTATTGAATTTTTATTCAATCATACAGGCCCTCTCACTACATAGTTGTTCATAGATCTAAAGAAAATTTTACTTTCAGATTATAATATGTGTGGTAAGTTTTGGGATTTGGTACATATTATTTCACTTTGCATTTAAAGAACTAATATATATATATATATATATATATATATATATATATATATATATATACAGTATATATACACTGAGAAAAATTATAAATGCAACACTTTTGTGTTTGCCCCTATTTATCATGAGCTGAATTTAAAGATCTATGACTTTTTCTATGTACACAAAAGGCCTATTTCTCTCAAATATTGTTCACAAATCTGTCTAAGGCCCCTTTCACACTTTTACGACTTGTCCCACGATTTGAGACTGCAAAGTAGCATGACAAGTCATTTTCCATGATTTCCAATGACTACCATTCATATTAGTACGACTTTAAAGTGGAAGTAAACCCTCCAATCATTTTCAGGCAAGGAAGCTGCCATCTTGGCCTCTGTTTAATCTTCAGCTACCATGATGCTGCACATGTGATCAGTTATGACACCAGCCATTGGATGGTTTGACAGTTTGGTTGAGAGCACAACCAATGAGACAGTTGGCATTCCCGGCATGCCGGGAATGTAACTGCTTTTTGAAACTGTTAAATCAATGGGTTTACTTCCACTTTAAGTCATGCCGACTTCAAAGTAGTCCCTGAACTACTTTGGTCCGTCTTTGATGTGAGTTCAGGTCCATAGACCTCAAGTCTCCCTTAAATCGCTGCAAAATCGTGGCGAAATCGCGCGACTTAGAAGTCGCGGTAGTGTGAAAGGGGCCTAAATCTGTGTTAATGAGCACTTCTCCATTGTCAAGATAATCCAGCCACCTCACAGGTGTGGCATATCAAGATACTGATTAGACAGCATGATTATTGCACAGGTGTGCCTTAGGCTGGCCACAATAAAGGCCACTCTAAAATGTGCAGTTTTATCACACAGCACAATGCCACATTTGTCGCAAGTTTTGTGGGAGCGTGCAATTGGCACAATGACTGCAGGAATGTCCACCAGAGCTGTTGCCCTTGAATTGAATGTTTATTTCTCTACCATAAGCCGTCTCCAAAGAGAATTTGGCATTACATCAAACCAACATCACAACCAGGGCCATCTTTTCCATTGGGCACACTGGGCAGTTGCCCGGGGGCCACACTTGCCTGGGGGGCCCCACCGGCTGCCCAGCGACTCCAGTAAAAAATGGTGGGAAGCGGCGAGTCAGAACTGTGCATGCGCAGTTTGCGGAAATCGCTGAGAAAATCCGATCCTCCACAAGTGCTGCCTCTCTGTCCGCCGATGATGACGTTAGCCACACCCGCCAGACTTAAAAAAAAAAGCAGGAGGAGCTGAGGGTGAATGGACAGAGTAGAGTTGTCAGAGCAGACAGCACAGCAGGCTTGAAGCAGAGTGTGGCGGAGTCGGACCCCTGTCGGCAGTGCCGGTTTTCGTGAGCCTGTAACCTGCCCAGCCACCAGCCAGTACAGACACAGAGTACCCTGGTCGGTGTCGTATGGTGAGTGGCTGTCTGGCTGACTGTGCAGCTTGCACAAAGAGATCGGGGGGGGGTGGTCTGTTGCTCTGATGTAAGTGGGAACTCTGATGTAAAGAGAAAGCAGTGGACTCTGATATAAGGTGGTCTCTGGTCACCAGAGCCCCCCCTTACATCAGCGTTTCCCCTTACATCATGATCTGCAGCATTCCCCTTTACATAAGAGTTCCCTTTCACTGTAAGGGGGAGTCCTGCAGACTCTGATGTAAGAGGAAACTCTGTGCTGGCTGGGTTATAGTAACCTAACCTTCATGTCAATGAAGAAATGTTTTTTTTTTTTTTACTTTTGTTTAGCTTAAACACATTGCTAATAGCACAATCTATGTTTATAGTTTAAATGCTGACATTTGCACTGTTTGGCACTGAAAACTGAAATTTTAGGTACCTTTTTGCAGTGCCAGTAAAAAATGTGGTTCTGCCAGTAAATGGCATGATTTTTTGTCAGTAAACAATTCTCGTGCGTGATTGTGTAGACAGGGCCCCAGTGCACCGTATTGCCCAGGGGCCTATAATGCTCTTAAGATGACACTGATCACAACTGCAGACCACGTGTAATCGCACCAGCCCAGGACCTCCACATCCAGCATCTTCACCTCCAAGATCATCTGAGACCAGCCACCCGGACAGTTGCTGCAATATTCTGTTTGCATAACCAAAGAATTTCTGCACAAACTGTCAGAAACTGTCTCAGGAAAGCTCCTCTGCATGCTCGTCGTCATCATCTGGATCTCGACCTGACTGCAGTTCGTCGTCATAACCGACTTGAGTGGGCAAATGCTCACATTCAATGGCATCTGGCACTTTGAAGAGGTGTTCTCTTCACAGATGAATCCCAGTTTCTACTGTACAGGGCAGATGGCAGACAGCGTGTATGGTGTCGTATGGGTGAGCGGTTTGCTGATGTCAACGTTGTGGATCGAGTGGCCCATTGTGGCTGTGAGGTTATGGTATGGACAGGCGTATGCTATGGACAACGAACACAGGTGCATTTTATTGATGGCATTTTGAATGCACAGAGATACTGTGACGAGATCCTGAGGCCCATTGTTGTGCCATTCATCCACGACCATCACCTCATGTTGCAGCGTGATAATGCATAACCCCATGTTGCAAGGATCTGTACACAATTCCTGGAAGCTGAAAACATCCCAGTTCTTGCATGGCCAGCATACGCACCGGACATGTCAACCATTGAGCAAGTTTGGGATGCTCTGGATCGGCATATATGACAGCGTGTTCCAGTTCCTGCCAATATCCAGCAACTTTGCACAGCCATTGAAGAGGAATGGACAAAAATTCCACAGGCCACAATCAACAACCTGATCAACTCTATGCGAAGGAGATGTGCTGCACTGTGTGAGGCAAATGGTGGTCACACCAGATACTGACTGGTTTTGGGACCTCCTGACCCCCTCAACCCCCCCAATACAGAAAAACTGCACATTTTAGAGTGGCCTTTTATTGTGGCCAGCCTAAGGCACACCTGTACAATAATCATGCTGTCTAATCAGCATCTTGATATGCCACACCTGTGAGGTGGCTGGATTATCTTGGCAAAGGAAAAGTGTTAGGCTCCATGTACACTGAAGCTGATAAACTGGAGTTTATTGGCGTTTTGCCGTTTTTAGAAAAAGCCCATTAACTGCACTCTATGTTAGCCTATGTGTTCATGTACACATGGTCGTTTTTTAGCATTAATGAGCAGTGCAGTTTATGTGCTGTTTTCTGAACACAAAAAATTTGCGTTCAAAGTGCCGTTTTTCGCTGGGAAAAAACACAGAAAAAAGCCAAACGCCGATAAACGCCAATAAATGTGAATTAGCGGCCGCTAATTAGCGTTAGGCGTTTCTCTGGCTCTATTCAAAACCAATGGTTTCCTATGGGAGCCCATTGATTTGAATAGAGGTCGCACCGCAAGTCGGATCATCATGATCCGACTTGCGGTGCGACATGCGTGCTGAGGATGAAGGAGAACCCCGCCAAAAAATGGAAAAAAAATTGCCGTGGGGTTCCCCCCTCAGACGATACCAGGCCCTTCGGTCTGGTATGGATTTTAAGAGGAACCCCCTACGCCGAAAAAACGGCGTGGGGGTCCCCCCAAAATCCATACCAGACCCTTATCCGAGCACGCAGCCTGGTCGGTCAGGAAAGGGGGTGGGGACGAGCGAACGACCCCCCTCCTGAACCATACCAGGCCGCATGCCCTCAACATGGGGGGGGGGTGGGTGCTTTGGGGCAGGGGGGCGCTCTGCGGCCCCCCCACCCCAAAGCACCCTGCCCCCATGTTGATGTCTGCGGGTGGGGGGCTTATCGGAATCCGGGAGCCCCCTTTAATAAGGGGGCCCCCGGATCCCGGTCCCCCACCCTATGTGAATGAGTATGGGGTACATCGCACCCCTACCCATTCACCTGGTGGGAAAAAAGTCAATAAAAAAACACTACACAGGTTTTTAAAGTAATTTATTAGGCAGCTCTTCTACCGACGTCGGGGGTCTTCTTCCGACTTCGGGGTCTTCCACCGACTTCGGGGGTCTTCTTCCGACTTCGGGGGTCTCTCCGGCCTCTTCTCCCGGCCTCTTTCTGCCTTCTGCCGGGCACCTCCGCTATCTTCTTTCAGCTCTTTTGCTAGCGGGGGCCCGGTCTTCATCGTCGTCTTCTTCCCTCCCACGCTGATAAAATCTCATTTTTAAGCAGCGTTTTCCTGCCATCAATCCGGCGTTCAAAACAGCCGTTTTTGAGCTCCAGTGTACATGGAGCCTTAACTAACACAGATTTAGCCCTGGTTCACACTGGTGCATTTTGACATGCGATTTGGCATGTCAAATTGCATGTCAAAACGGCGATATTTGCCGCAAATTGCTGGCAATGGCACCGTCCTAATCGGTGCAACGCCGCATCTGTGGCGCTGCACCGATTTCAAAAAGTAGTTTCTGTACTACTTTTTGCGATTTTGGCCCGCTATTTACATGGACATCTGTCAGAAACCTGCACAGATGTCTCTGTAATTGCGGCCGAAATCGGGACTGACCAGCGGGAGTGAAATCGTGCGAGTTCAGCTGAACCTGGGCTTAGACAGATTTGTGAACAATATTTGAGAGAAATAGGTCTTTTGTGTACACAGAAAAAGTCATAGATCTTTGTGTTCAGCTCATGACAAATAGGGGCAAACACAAAAGTGTTGCATTTATAATTTTGCTCAGTATATATATATATATATTATATACAAGGGATCTTCAAAATGTTTCCGCACTCTTTTTAACTCTACAGTGGAACTTCGGATTGCGAGTAACGCGGTTAACGAGCGTTTCGCAATACGAGCACTGTATTTTTAAAAATCGTAACTCGGTTTGCGAGTGTTGTCTCGCAAAACAAGCACGATTCAGGCCAAAGCGGTGTGTAGCACGGCTGACATTGGCAAATCTCGGGAACAAAGTCTTTCCGAGGTTTGCCGAGGTCAGCCGAGGTGTCCTCGGGCCTTTTTGGCCTCTGGCCGCATATGGCATTGCATGCCATTGAAGTCAATGCGGAACAAATTATTTTCAATTCCATTGACTTCAATGGGGAAACTCGCTTTGATATGCGAGTACTTTGGATTACGAGCATTCTCCTGGAACTAATTATGCTCGTAATCCGAGGTTCCACTGTATTTATTAAGAATTTCAAAAACAAATGACATCACTATTCTACATAGTCATCTTCCTTTGCAATGCATTTTTCCCAGTGTCATACCAACTTTTTAACACCATCAGTAAAAACTGTTTTTGGTTGAACACGTAGCCACTGATGCATTGCTGCTTTCACATCATCGCGACATGAAAATCTTCTTCCCCTTAAAGCTTCTTTGAATGGTTCAAAAAGGTGGAAATCAGATGGTGCTGAATCCGGATGAGTGTTCCATAACCTCCCACTCATAAACAACTTTACGAGAGGGAACTTTATCCCCATACTGAGCATACATGTGAAGATGAATTTGTGCTCCTGGCACACCTTCTGCCCACAAAAAGCATATGACAGAACGCTGTTCCTCGTTGGTGCAATTTGTAAGTTTTGCAGCCATCTCCCCCACAGCATGACAGCTCTTATACTAGACTGCAAGGTCAGCCGGCTTGCCAGACAGACTAGTCGCGTGACACTCTCAGACATGACCAGTTACTACTCCTCCCACTCTCACTGTTTCCAACGAAAATATAAAAGTGCAGAAACTTTTTGAAGACCCCATATATACACTCACCGGCCACTTTATTAGGTACACCTGTTCAATTGCTTGGTAACACAAATTGCTAATAAGCCAATCACATGGCAGCAACTCAATGCATTTAGGCATCTAGATGTGGTTAAGACGACTTGCTGAAGTTCAAACTGACCATAGGAATGGTGAAGTAAGGGGATTTAAGTGACTTTGAACATGGCATGGCTGTTAGTGCCAGACGGGCTGGTCTGAGTATTTAAAAAACTGGTGATCTACTGGGATTTTGACACATAACTCTCTCTAGGGTTTACAGAGAATGGTCCGAAAAAGAGAAAATATCTAGTAAGTGGCGATTGTGTGAAGGAAGATGCCTTGTTGATGTCAGATGTCAGAGGTCAGAGGAGAATGGGCAGACTGGTTCCAGATAAAAGAAAGGCAAAAGTAACTCAAATAACCACTCAACTAAGGTATGCAGAAAATCATCTTTTAGTTACATAGTTACATAGTAGGTGAGGTTGAAAAAAGACATCAAGTCCATCAGGTCCAACCTATGTGTGTGATTATCGGTCAGTATTACATTGTATATCCCTGTATGTTGCGGTCGTTCAGGCGCTTATCTAATAGTTTTTTGAAACTATTGACACCCCCTACTGAAACCACCGCCTGTGGAAGGGAATTCCACATCCTTGCCGCTCTTACAGCAGTAAAGATCCCTCTACGCTAAAAGAGGTTAAACCTATTTTCTTCTAATTTTAGTGAGTGGCCTAATAAACTTCCTTCTGCAAAAATTTTTTATCCCTATTCTGGGGTCACCAGTATGGTATTTGTAAATTTAAATCATATCCCCTCTCAAGCGTCTATTCTCCAGAGAGAATAAGAACAGTGCTCGCAACCTTTCTTCATAACTAATATCCTCCAGACCCTTTACTATTTTTGTTGCCCTTCTTTGTACTCGCTCCATTTCCAGTACATCCTTCCTGAGGACTGGTGCCCAAAACTGGACAGCATACTCCAGGTGCGGCCGGACCAGCGTCTTGTAGAGTGGGAGAATTATTGCTTCATCCCTGGAGTTAATCCCCTTTTTAATGCATGCCAATATTCTGTTTGCTTTGTTAGCAGCAGCTTGGCATTGCATGCTATTGCTGAGCTTATCATCTGCTAGGACCCCCAGGTCCTTTTCCATCCTAAATTCCCCCAGAGATTCACCCCCTAGTTAGTAGATTGCATTCATATTTTTGACACCCAAATGCATTATTTTACATTTTTCTACATTAAACCTACATTAAACCTTGTTTGCCATGTAGTTGCCCATCACATTAATTTGTTCAGATCTTCTTGCAAGGTTTCCACATCCTGCAGAGAAGTTATTTCCCTGCTTAGCTTTGTGTCGTCCGCAAATACAGAGATCGAGCTGTTTACCCCATCCTTCAGGTCGTTTATGAACAAATTAAACAGGATTGGTCCCAGCACAGAACCCTGGGGGACCCCACTTCCCACCCCTGACCATTCTGAGTATTGCCCATTTATCACCATCCTCTGAACCCTTGTAGCCAGTTTTCAATCCATGTACTCACCCCATGGTCCATGCCAACGGACCTTACTTTGTACAGCAAATGTTTATGGGGAACTGTGTCAAATGCTTTTGCAAAGTCCAGATGCACCACATCTTCGGGCCTTCCTTTATCTAGATGGCAGCTCACCTCCTCATAGAAGGCTAATAGATTGGTTTGGCAAGAACGATTCTTCATGAATCCATGCTGATTACTGCTAATGATATTGTTTTCATTACTAAAATCTTGTATATAGTCCCTTATCATCCCCTCCAAGTGCTTGCATACTATTGATGTTAGGCTAGCTGGTCTGTAATTCCCAGGGATGTATTTAAATATTGGTGCTACATTGGCTTTTCTCCAATCAGCTGGTACCATTCCGGTCAGTAGACTGTCAGTAAAAATTAGGAACAATGGTTTGGCAATTACTTGACTGAGTTCCCTAAGTACCCTCGGATACGAGCCATCTGGTCCCAGTGATTTATTAATGTTAAGTTTCCCATGTCTATTTCTAATTCTGTCCTCTGTTAGCCATGAGGGTGCTTCCTGTGATGTGTCAAGAGGACAAACACTGCAGTTTTGGTTACTGAAGCCCCCCAATTACCTCATGAAGACTGAGGAGAAAAATAAATTCAATACCTTCGCAATCTCCCTATCCTTTGTAACCAGATTTCCTTCCTCAGTCTTTATGGGGCCAATATGGTCTGTCCTCTCTTTTTACTGTTTATATATATGTCTTTTCTTTTTGTTTGCTCTCCTCCGCTATGTGTCTTTCGTGTTCTATCTTAGCCGCCCTAATTGCACCCTTACATATCTTGTTGCATTCTTTGTAAAGTCTAAATGCTGATGATGATCCCTCAGCCTTGTTTTTTTGAAGGCCTTCTACTTTGCTTGTATATGCATTTTTACATTGGAGTTAAGCCATCCAGGACTTTTGTTCGCTCTTTTAAATGTATTTCCCAATGGGATGCACTGGCTAATGCCCTTATTTAATATGCTCTTAAAGCAAACCCATCTCTCCTCCGTGTCCTTTGTTTCTAAGATTTTATCCCAATTTATATCTTCTAGCAAGGTTCGAGGTTTAGGGAAGTTGGCTCTTTTGAAATTCAGTGTCTTCGTGTTTCCCTTGTGTTTCCTATTTGTGTGATTTATACTGAAGCCAATTGACCTGTGATCGCTGTTTCCTAAATTGCCCCGTATTTCCACATCCGTGATCAGGTCTGTATTGTTGGTAATCAGTAGATCTAGTAACGCCTTGTTTTTAGTTGGTGCGTCTACCATCTGACCCATGAAATTGTCCTGCAAAACATTTAGAAACTGGCAAGCCTTAGACGAATGCGTGGTTCCCTCTGCCCAGTCTATGTCTGGATAATTAAAATCCCCCATTATGATAACACTTCCCATCCTTACTGCTAATCCAAATTGTGATAGGAGGTCCGGTTCCCCTCCTCCCTCAGGTTAGGGAGCCTATAGCATACCCTCAGTATTATTTCCCCCTTAGCTTCATCCCTTTGGAACTCTACCCATAAGGATTCCACCTCCTCCCTAGCTCCATTATTGATGCCATCTCTCACATTCACTTGTAGATTATTCTTGATATATAGGCATACCCCTCCCCCTTTTTAACCCTCTCTATCCCTGCGATAAAGGGACAGCAGTTTAACAGTTTAGACAAGTGTGTCTTGCCTACAGTCAAGCATGGTGGTGGGAGTGTCATGGTCTGGGACTGCATAAGTGCTGCCTGCACTGGGGAGCTACAGTTCATTGAGGGAACCATGAATGCCAACATGTACTGTGACATACTGAAGCAGAGCATGATCCCCTCCCTTCGGAGACTGGGCCGCAGGGCAGTAATCCAACATGATAACGACTTCAAATACAGCTCCAAGACCACCACTGCCTTGCTAAAGAAGCTGAGGGTAAAGGTGATGGACTGGCCAAGCATGTCTCCAGACCTAAAACCTATTGAGCATCTGTAGGGTAGCCTCAAACAGAAGGTGGAGGAGTGCAAGGTCTCTAACATCCACCAGCTCCGTGATGTCGTCATGGATGAGTGGAAGAGGACTCCAGTGGCAACCTGTGAAGCTCTGGTGATCTCCATGCCCAAGAGGCAGTGCTGGAAAAGAATGGTGGCCACACAAAATATTGACACTTTGGGCCCAATTTAGACATTTTCACTTGTTGAGTTATTTTGAGAGGACAGCAAATTGACACTGTTATACAAGCTGTACACTCACTACTTTACATTGTAGCAAAGTGTCATTTCCTCAGTCTTGTCACATGAAAAGATATAATAAAATATTCACAAAAATGTGAGGGGTGTACTCACTTTTGTGAGATACTGTATATATATATATAGTGGTAAGTCAAGCATGTGCCACTGCTTAAAATGGCAGTCTGGGCCAGATTTTCTAGGAAACAGGCACACTAATGGTGAAGCTGTGTGCTGGGTTTATGTTGGAGACATAGTTGGAGGTCAGTGGGCCCACCCTCCTGAGGGGTTCAGTCTGTGAAGGGAGTTGTGGGATGCACATTGTTCCATACTGTCCAGGTCAGCAAAGATAAAGGCAGGAGCCTGTGAGAATGTAGCAGTTGGGAGCTACAGGAAAAACAGTCAGAGCTGACAAAGGTACAGCGTTTTGTGCATGAGCTTGACGGTCTGAGGACCAAGGCACGAGGCCTGAGCAGTGAAGCTGCAAAGAGAGCCAAGAGGCTGAATATTGTTTATTAACTTGATGGGGAGAACCCCTGTGTGGGAAGATATCCATGTGAACTTTTTTGTTTCTTTTTGCTTTGTTTTAAACAAACGTGGGCAGAAAAAGCCCTGAAACATCCTTCTGGCGTGGAGTAAACTCACTGTTTGGCGCTACCAATGAGCTACCAATTCCCCAACTTATCATTAATATATATATATATATATATATATACACACACACACGCACATTTTTCAGTAAATGAACAATAGAGCATGTGTAGTTTATTTATGTGCTCAGTGAAAGATCCTATCCCACAGTAGTTTTGTAATTCTATCCTTGTGGTGCTTGTGGTTACAAGAAAATTTGTGGTCAATTTAGCTGATTAGAATGAGAATAATCTTTACTGTCCATGGCGAGTTATGGAGATTAAAGACAATTCTTTTGTGAACCTAATGTTTATAATGCAGCTTTAATATTGGTAATAGCTAATAAGCTTAACCTTAAAAATAACTAACCCCAGCTCAAACAAAAAAACTATTTAGCAGGTTTCATAAAATACAGTATGTAACATAATCAAGTAGGTATTCAATTCAAAGAGGAAGTCAAACTTTACATACTGATTCCACCAGATGCTGCATATAGATAATTGCATCATGGAATACTAGCAGATCTATTAAAAGCCCTTTTCTTATTGTGTATGGGTGTAAGTCATATCTTCATTCATTCATTCATTCATTTATTTGCAAGTTGATGATGCAATTCTAAATTCAACTTACCTGTACTCTGAGGTTAGGACTTGGTTTCTCAAACAGTTTATAAAGAAGTAAGTGTTGATGACTGTACAGGTGGAAGTTCATGAAACTGGGCCAATCCATTAAATGTTACTGTATATTGTCCAGCTGCTCTTGTGTATCAGTGTTTTATATATATATATATATATATATATATATATATATATATATATATATATATATAAAATAAAACTTAGGCTTACATTTTACACTTTAGTTTTGACAGATGAGTATGTTAATTTCTCTGTACACTCTTAAACTACAAACCAAACACAATTGTTTAAGGATATCGTCTACATGCCAAGTTCAGATTTTGTGTCAGATAATTAAAGGGCTGCCTGTCGTTTTCATATCCTTACCTTATTGAAAAACCACATAATGGGCACAAGAGAGAAACTGATCCATCTTAACGCATGGTGCACTGAGTGATCTGTGACCTCAAGGTGAAAGGTGAATAGGTTATATATCCTCTTATGTTGAACACAAAGAGTCCCTGTACATTACTGTGACCCATGTGACACTAATGTATTTGTAATATCAGTTGGCTCTCTGTGACATTTAAGATGAGGTGCTAGCTCCTTGTTCAACCTAAATGTAGCTAGAAGGATGCATCTATCTACATTACTGGCCAAAACTGAAATAGTGTATTTTTTTCAATAATTAACAAAACAGCATATGTGTTCTGAGTGTGCAAGACAACTAATTAAGGATGATGTTTGGTAATGTTGCTTTTTAATGAAACACACCACCTCAGCGCCATAATCTCTTTTTCTAACATTGCTAAGGACACACAGCTATGTAGAAATACTCTTAATCCCTCAGCAAAGAACAGGGCTTTATCTGCTGCATGGTGCCACTTTATACCAGCTGTCTCCTTACGTGGCCTCCATACATTGCACCAAAAATTTACCATGTTGACCATTCCAAATGTTATGATCCTTTAAACACATAGATGCAAAACAAAACAAAAAAACAGCAATCTCTTGTAAACTTTATTCTCATTTATAAAATATAAGATGAACATATGAACAATTTGATGGTATGATTCTGTTACATTCCAGCGAAAATGTAGGTGCCATGCAGTGATTGGTAAAATAAAAATAAAAATATAGCATGGAAGACTTCAATGCACATGTCACAAGTAGGAACTTAGTCAAAATAATACATATTTCAAAAGCATGTATGCATAATTCTTCCTATTAATTTAATTATTGGTTCTAATATAAAATAGTTATCCCAGACCAGTTTTACCTAATGTGAGCTATAAACTTTGTAAAATATATTTTTCCTATTTATGAACACTTTCAATGATTGCAAGTTTGGTAACATTTCCTCGGTAAGTGAATGCTATGTTGTATGTAGAGTAAACAGTGTTCACTTAAATGAGTGATCACTTAGTTTAGTGAATACCAAAAAACAATGTTTTCTTTAGAATACCCAATCACATGCAGAGGAATTTTAAAGAACAGGATTTTGCCTTGCAAATGATTGAATTCAACCGATCACAGCTTTACTTTATTAATAAAAGCAAACAGTCTCTAATATTTTACCAGATCAACTCCATTGTGTTTATTGCTAAACTCTGAATGCAGTATAATTGGCTCGGTTCAATTTATTTAGGCGGTTGCATTCTATTTGTCAAAGTTGACATACAGAACAATTAATATCAAAATGTTATCATATAATTAAATTATATTTTCCTTGTTCCTTTATTGCTAATATATTTTCTTTCATAAATAAAGAACTTACAAAATAAAACTTAGTAATGTCCAGCACTGTAACATAAATATCATTAACATTATAAGCTGGGTAAGTAGAAAGTAGTAAACTGTGTCTCACTGACCTTAAATAGATTTTTTTAAAACCTACACTAACAGCAAAGGATTGTTTTACCGGTTAAAAAATATATAATTAATTATTAGTGTACATGGCTAGATCCTAATATAGTGACCTTCACCTCTCCAGCTGTTGCAAAACTATGTCCCCAGGGACTCAGTGAACTTAACAGGAGATGTAGCGCAGTGAAAGCAGGAGTGCCAAACCCTATCCATCCCAGAAACCAAACTACAGGGTTTAAGTTTAAAAGTCAGAGCAAAGCAAAAAGAGGAAAAAGCAACCCCCAACAACCAAAAGGCCTGTAAAGCCCAACTCGAGTCACATTTTTTTCCCCTTTTTTTTCTAGATTTATGCTTCACGATTTAAAACTTCTCCTGAATGATGGAACTTGACAGCTAGTAACCGTCGTTTAAAAACGTCCGTTGTGCCGCGTTTACATGCCGCGTTTAGGCGCGTTTAGCTGCGTTTAACCGCGTTTGCATTTAGAAACAGTGTAAATGGTCAGAAATGTATCTCCATTAAAAACGCCTGTAAACGAAACGTGGCTAAATGCGAGTTACCGCATTTAGACTTGTTTACAAGCTGTTACAGGCATTTGGCGTTTCAAATGCCTCTTAAAGCGGAGGTCCACCCAGAATTTTTTTTTTACATTAAAAATCCTATAAAAAATAAATAAATAATATTAATAGAAAAAATAAATGTTATACTCACCCGAAATGCCCGTTGCTATGCGGAAGTCCCCTAATCTGCCTCTAATGTGCCTCTTCTAATCCGCGGTGGGTCTCCTTCCGCTTCCTCTTCTTGTGAATGGGGTGCGCTGCCTTCTGGGAACTGTGTGTATCTCTTAGTCAGGATGGAGGAGCCGGGACCTGCCAGCAGCGATCGATCGCCGTGGCGGGACCGACATCGCGGGCGAGTAGGACAGGTAAGTGTCCTTATTAAAAGTCAGCAGCTACATTGTTAGTAGCTGCTGACTTTAAAAAAAAAATCTGGCTGCACCTCCGCTTTAACATCCGTCCTGAACGCAATGACCGCAATGCTTTCCAAAAAATACTTCTAACCTCAACTGCCTGGAAACTACTATAAACGACTCAGTGTACATGTGCTGATAAGATAACATAGAGGAGAGTTCAGAGGCAACTAAAAAAAAAAAACGCCCAACTGCTCCTAATCGTCCTTTTACTAGCAGCAGTGTACATGAAGCCTTAGGGAAAAGTTGTGTGTGGACACACCGGAGACACTTGGTTATTCAAACAGGAACTTTCACCCTACACCAAAGTTATAGCTGGAGCCGGGCTTCATATTTGAAATATCAATGGTTACTATATGAATTACTTTACCCTTGTATTTTTAGACCCGTCTTCTATAATTTGCAAAAAAAAAACAACAATATTGACAGATCTTATTTTTTTATTATCCTTTTCCCTTATTTAACTTTTTATCGAATAAGATTGTTCATTCTCTTCTTTTATTTAAAGTTGATAACTTTATATAAGCACATTTTAAGATTGTATTGCTAGTGTTTAAAAAATATTAATACTTTAGAACACTAACAATAAAAACTGTCAGATGCTTTTCAATTTTATATCAGCTATTGTTTTTAGGAGTTGGAGTAGAAAAGTGTCTGTTATACAAATATAGTTCCCAGGATGAACTGATGAACCAGATTGTTCATGATAAAATCAGCTCCATCCTTTCTTTTACCCCATTCATTTCCTACGTACTGAGGGAAGCAACGGTAGTAGCTTCACTCTCCATTCCTTCATTAACATGATAATAGTGATAATGCTAGTTACACACCAGTGTGGATTCTGGCATCCAATGACATTAGTTAGGGTTCTTAGCCAAAGCATAATCATAAAATAATATAGCACATAGTTAATTAAGTAAACTCATATGGAATGCATTTAAAACAAAATACTGCATTATAGATTTAATAGCCATAAACCTTTCATTAGATTGATATATTTATATAACTATTACATCAACACTCAGATTCCACAAAATCCCATAGGCCAGAGCTAGTAACTATGAGTCATTAAAATCTGAGTTTACTTAGAAAATATGCTTCTTGTACTTGCTAAGAGCTAACTGTCAACTTAAAATGGACCTGTCAGCTATTTTAAACTGTCAAGAGTAACCCTCCCTAGATCCTGCCTACACTCCATTTTGTTTGTTTGTGCCTTTATAAGTTAGAAAACCCTTGTTTATATACTTTCTGAATAAGCATGGGCCTGACTTACAGGTGAAACTCGAAAAATTTGAATATTGTGCAAAAGTTAATTTATTTCACTAATGCAACTTAAAAGGTGAAACTAATATATGAGATAGACTCATCACATGCAAAGCAAGATAGTTCAAGTCGTGATTTGTCATAATTGTGATGATTATGGCTTACAGCTCATGAAAACCCCAAATCCACAATCTCAGAAAATTAGAATATTGTGAAAAGGTGCAATATTCTAGGCTCAAAGTGTCCCACTCTAATCAGCTAATTAAGCCATAACACCTGCAAAGGGTTCCTGAGCCTTTAAATGGTTTCTCAGTCTGGTTCAGTAGGAATCACAATCTTGGGAAAGACTGTTGACCTGACAGTTGTGCAGAAAACCATCATTGACACCCTCCATAAGAAGGGAAAGCCTCAAAAGGTAATTGCAAAAGAAGTTGGATGTCCCAAAGTGCTGTATCAAAGCACATTAATAGAAAGTTATGTGGAAGGGAAAAGTGTGGAAGAAAAAGGTGCACAAGCAGCAGGGATGACCGCAGCCTGGAGAGGATTGTCAGGAAAAGGCCATTCAAAAGGGTTGGGGACTTTCACAAGGAGTGGACTGAGGCTTGAGTCAGTGCATCAAGAGCCACCACACACAGACGGATCCTGGACATGGGCTTCAAATGTCGTATTCCTCTTGTCAAGCCACTTCTGAACAACAATGTTGAAGCGTCTTACCTGGGCTAAAGAAAAACAGACCTGGTCTGTTGCTCAGTTGTCCAAAGTCCTCTTTTCTGATGAGAGCAAATTTTGCATCTCATTTGGAAACCAAGGACCCAGAGTATGGAGGAAGAATGGAGAGGAACACACTGCAAGATGCTTGAAGTCCAGTGTGAAGTTTCCACAGTCTGTGCTGATTTGGGGAGCCATGTCATCTGCTGGTGTTGGTCCACTGTGCTTCATTAAGTCCAAGGTCAACGCAGCCGTCTACCAGGAGATTTTGGAGCACCTCATGCTTCCTTCCGCAGATGAGCTGTATGAGGATGCTGACTTCATTTTCCAGCAGGACTTGGCACCTGCCCACACTGCCAAAAACACCAAAACCTGGTTCAATGACCGTGGGATTACTGTGCTTGATTGGCCAGCAAACTCGCCTGACCTGAACCCCATAAAGAATCTATGGGGCATTGCCAAGAGAAAGATGAGAGACATGAGACCGAACAATGCAGAAGAGCTGAAGGCCGCTATTGAAGCATCCTGGTCTTCCATAACACCTTAGCAGTGCCACAGGCTGAAAGCTTCCACGCCATGCCGCATTTAGGCAGTAATTGCTGCAAAAGTGGCCCAAACCAAGTACTGACTACATATGCATGCTTATACTTTTCAGAGTTGTTCTATGTACAATCCTTATTTTATTGATTGCATGTAATATTCTAATTTTCTGAGATTGTGGATTTGGGCACATAAGGAGCTGTAAGCCATAATCATCACAATTATGACAAATCACGACTTGAACTATCTTGCTTTGCATGTAATGAGTCTATCCCATATATTAGTTTCACCTTTTAAGTTGCATTAGTGAAATAAATGAACTTTTGCACGATATTCTAATTTTTCGAATTTCACCTGTATCTGATTTCTGGGTTAGGCCTTTCCCATCTGCCATCAGCAAAAGTACTTCATTGGCCATGAAGGGCAGTTTAATTTGACACGATGCATGTTTGTTAACAGGTCAGAAATATCATGAAAAGTCTTGGAAGTCAAGTCCCTAGCAGCAATGCATGAGAAATCTTAAAGGCACATGGTAGAACTCTGCAATCTACCTGTATACAGAGTTGGAGGTCCAATGTCACGTAATCTCTTTGTGAATGCTTAGTTACTAAGGCAGTAATGGTAACGTTCAGATATTTATTTTTCTGGATATTATACAAAACATAGTCCAACAATAACAAAACACTTTCAGTATAATAGGATACTCATTCATCTGTTTAAAAAAAAAAAAAAGTTTTATTACTGTTTCTTCCTGTCCGATTGACAACTGTTCCCCCTATTTCTTGTGCTATCTTCATAGGCTGTCAAGGAGACAGGAAGTGAGGTGGACCCCAGCAGGGTCACAGACAGCCATAAAACTTAACAGAAGTATTTACTCTTCCCAAGTCAAAAACAAAAAATTGGCTAAAGTTGGGCTTTAAAGGTACTAATAGCAATTTATATAAGGCAACTTGTGTGTTGGGGCAACTGGCTTCTCCATTAATACAGTCCTGAGTCCCACAGACCACCATGAACAGTAACATCAACATACAGAAATGGTTAAATAAAAACATCAGCAGAGCAAAAGCAAAAAATAAAACTGTGTGAAGACATGGAACTGACTGTAACTGATGGACACAGATAAATATCTGTGGATAGCTGTGCGAAAATAAGGGAGGCGCTGTAATTACCTTTCTTTTTGCTCTTTATCTAACTTCTCTAGAAGATTCTAATCTCTATATACTGACAGACAAAATAATGCAAATGGAAACAATCTGTCATTAAACTCCTCACACGTTTAAAACAATCCCTTTAGTTTGAGTTAAGTAAAACTTGTGGCAACACTAATCTCTGTTGCATATACAAAAACAACAGGAAGACCCAGCGGTGATTTCATTTAAAGCCTGCTATTCATTGCATGCCAAACCAAATAGTAATTATAGTATAGACTATCTGAAAAATATACCATTGTAATGTGTGTACAGTAATGGGACTTGCCTATGAAACCTGGCACTGAAGGAAATTTAACTTCATGTGAACAGATAAAAACGCCTATATGAGAGTTGTTTCACTGGCCAAAGATTTATATTTTTAACTAACAATTTCTGAGATTTGTGCTGTCACACAGCACAAACAGCCTGAAGACCTGACTTTTCTTTACTGCAGTTAAGTAATATTACTAGGTCTTGTCCCTGCCCCTAGCTTGTGATTAATAAGTGAAGAAGATGCAGCCTTCTTCGTCTCTCTTCCTTCCAGCATGTCCCCTGTTGGAACAATAATACTACAGCTTGCCTGACTGGCTCTCAGTCCTAACCCGCCCTCTCACAGGCTGCTGGGGATTGCAGGTGGCTAATACCAAATTCAAATTCAGGTTCTTACACTAGGTTATTTTAAAACTACAAATACATATTTTTAATTCACTGAGTTTTGGTGCCAAATTTGCTTTTGTTTTTCGCACACTTTGAAAAGACTAGGTAAAACCCCCAAACATTATATAATTTCTGAGAGCTGAGACCTTGGAGAATAAAAAAGGAGTGGATCCAATTTTGTATGTCAGACGATATTAGCGCAACAGTTTATCAAGTGCAAAAAATACACTAATGTTAATTTTATTGAACACAAACACATTAAGGTTGATTAACTTAAACTTGAGATCACAAAACCTGGTGCAGTTTTGCATGGTAGCCAATCATCTTCTAACTTCAGCTTGTTCAATTAAGCTTTTACAAAAAAAAACAAACTGGAAGCTGACTGGTTTCTATGCAGAGCTGAACCAGGTTTTGCACTTTCCAGTTTTATTAAATCAATCCCATTATATTAACAAATTATTGGTAAATTTTAAAAGATGACATTGCTGAGTAAACAGACACCAAACATGTCAAGCCATAAAATTTCCCATGCCCATGAAATGGCAACAAACTTCAGTTCCCAAAATTTTCCATAGGCGATGCTTTAAAAGCTCTGATAGAGCATCAGTTTAGGGTTAACCATAAAATATGACCCTAAAATTATTGCTTTCAGACGTGTGGCAATATATAATGTGTAATTAGCAACAAAGATTTTCATATGTATGCACCCCCAAAGTGTGTATAAATTTACGTCTGTGCATGGGACTCAATATTTTTGGGGGGAGGGGGGTTAAGTGCTTGGTGTACAGTGCATTGAAAAAGTATTCACACTTTACAAATATTTATTTGTAAAAAAAATTGGAAACCATTTATCATTTTCCTTCCACTTCACAATTATGTGCCACTTTGTGTTGGTCTATCACATAAAATCCTAATAAAATACATTTACGTTTTTGATTGTAACATGACAAAATGTAGAAAATTTCAAGGGGTATGAATACTTTTTCAAGGCATTGTATCATATATTTTTTACTCTTTTTTAAACTTAACTTTTTTTCTATTACATAGGGGACCAATAGCCCCCTATGTGATAGCATAACTATAGTGACAGGTTCCCCCTGCACTCACATTCATTTGGCTTCTACACCATCCGCAGCAGCTGGGAAAAGTGACAGCAGAAAACAGAAGTGACTAAATCCTTGTTGCTTCTGGATTCTTATGATCTAGATGAGATTAGCAAACGTAAGTGGAAGTGTCTCTCTCCACTCTACCCAGTGACATACGCAATGTGGGTCCTGGGCCTACAGGTGGGATAGCAGAGTCTGGAAAACATGGCAGGGGGATCGTGCTTGAAGATGGAACACCCATTTGAGGTGTGTATATTTATCAGATCACAAGGGACCAAAATATATGTTTATTGTTAGAATGTACATACTTTTAAATACAGTATTTTTTATTAGCTGTAGGCAACACCATTTTCTGTAATGCCCGTTTACATGGTTAGCATACTTTAAGATGTTTATTGGCGATCAATGTCATTCACTAATGCTGGCCATACACATAAGCCTCATACACACGATTGGATATCCTATGGATTCTTATCCAATGGATATTTCCATCGGAAATCCGATGAAGCTGACTTCCATCAGTCTTGCCTACACACCATCAGTCAAAAAACCGACCGTTCCAAACGCGATGACGTAAAACACTCTGATGAGCCGAGAAAAATTAAGTTCAATGCTTCTGAGCATGCGTGGACTTGATTCTGAGCATGCGTGGGTTTTTAATCCGATGGACTTGCCCATAGACGATCGGAATTTGCTATCGGTTTTTGATCCATTGGAAAAATTAAAAACATGTTCTATTTTCTAAAACCGATGTAAAAAAGACAGATGGGTCCCATACACGATCGGTTTGTCCGATAAAAAAAGTCCATCGGACTGTTTTCATCGGTAAAACCGATCGTGTGTACATGGCTTAACACTAAACTAACAGAATCCCACATTCACGCTATACAGAGGGGATAAACAAACTTCCCACTGTGCCCAAATTGAGGCTGCATCTGATTAGATAGAGGCACTTTTTGGCCAACAATTTTTTGCCTGGCTCCGTTAATTTGTTAATTAAGAGGATGTTGGGCAAGTGACAGCTGACAGGGCCACCAAGTTCCTCAGGAACAAGCCAAAATTTACACAGTGTATGGCCAGCTTTAAAATGTGACCTCAATGAAGAAGCAGAGATTAACATTTTTTTTATATATGTGGGTGGTTATACTGAATACCATTAGAAAAAGTTGGTATGTATCATCTAGCTTATTTTCAGATTAAGGTTTCTTTCTTTGTTAACTATATTTAAGCCATGACAACCGTGTTAGGAAAACAATAGCTTTCAGGAAAAATAAAAAAAAGTTTAAAAAAAAGTCTTCTTTAATCCTGTTTTGAAGTTTCAATGGAATAGCATATTATTATTACTTGTCAAATTTGAGCTTGCTAATGTGTCAGAGGGTGTCAACATGCAAGGTGTGTCAGAAGATGTTTAAAGAAATATACCTGATAAAGACCTGAATAGATGAAAATATTTTATGAACTTTATACTTATTTGTGGCAAGAAATGTATAGATCCTTTAAATTATACCCTAATGCCCCATACACACGATCGGTTTTCCTGTTGGAAAAAGTCTGAGAGCTTTTGGTCGGGAATCCCGACCGTGTGTATGCTCCATCAGACTTTTTCCAACAGGAAAACTGCCGGAAAAAAATAGAGAGCAGGTTCTCTATTTTCCCATCGGAAAAAATTCCTAGCGGAAAAACCGTTTGTCTGTACGCTTTTTCGACGGGAAAAAAAACACGCATGCTTGGAAACAATTCAACGCATGCTCGGAAGCATAGAACTTAATTTTGTCAGCTCGTCATAGTCTTTTACGTCACCGCGTTCTTGGCAGTCAAAAGTTCACCGGACTTTTGTGTGACCGTGTGTATGCAAGGCAGGCTTGGGAGGAATTCCATTGGGAAAACCATTGTTTTTTTTTCCGACGGGAAAACCGCTCGTGTGTACGTGGCATATGAATTAGTCTCCTAATATGTTTATGTAACAAGTAAACTTGGACATTTATAGAAATAAACCTTTTTCTTTCAAGTTTCTAGACATGCCATCCCTTATTTTTCAACCTGATCACACACCTAGAGACGTGATAAGCTTAATAATAAACATAAGAAAAAAATGTGTTAATTCAAGGCCACTTTCTTAAGATTACATGGATCTAAATTCAGCCAGTTCAGCAAGGACTGGATGAATTGGCATCCATGTACAGGCAGGCTGGTTGTATACAAGCCAATCTATCTATCCACTTAAAGCGGTTGTATACCCTCCGGTACTATCATAAAAGTTTATATGTTTTTAAAGCCCAGATAGTTCGATTGAGCGCTATTGTTTTACCTACATTATTTTACTTATTGTGTAACTGGCGATCGAGTAAATATTAATTCTTGTGGTAAGTCTGCGCCATTTCAGTTGTGGTCTTCCGCGTTGAATTCATGTTCTATTTCCGCCCACATTTTCTTCTTGCCTGTGTAATCCCACGCGTGCGCAGTAAGGTCACTCACTATATTTAAGCCTCTACTTCGTTTCCGGTTATCACGGTAACGAAGAAAAGACATTCACAGCATACACCATCTGTGATGTGTAGGTCACGTGATAACCACAATGCTCTTGGATGTGGGGACGAACCATCGCGGGATGTCAGGGCTGACATCTACATGAGGAAATGACGCAGCCCCGACATAAAGAAAGAATTTATCCGGCAGAGGCTCTGCTTACCGGAATGGACGGGGATCCGGCGCATACGCGGTACACGTCCGCACTACTTATTGCAGCGATAACTACTGAATGACACAGGTAAAAAATAAATAAATAAGAGCAAACAATTTAAAATAATGCCATGCTTAAATAAATGTAAAATCTAATTTTTGACTATACAACCACTTTAAGCAAAACCAGCCTGGCGGGTTTTTTCCAAACGATCCGTGCCGCTGGCTTTAGCCAGCAAAACTGGTCATTGTATTCTGAAGGTGGGGAAGTCTCTCTCTGCTGGCAGAAAACAATACCACAGTGGCGAGGATTCACCCATCCATCTAGAATGTGTGGATGGGGGAATCAGATCAGATCAGATCCGATCAAACCTTACCCAGTTTGTTTTTCTGATGAGTATTAATATGAAGACAGTAGGTATGTAATAAGCTGGTAGAAAAAAAGGTTACAGTTGAGCAGAAACCCTGACAAAGAAGTAATTTTACTGCAACCTGGAAAGTAAAGTTTGATAAAGCTACATTTACCTGAAGAAACACAACATAGGGCGCCTCTGCCTGCTCAGCGGGGGATCTGTCCGCTGATCTCCGCTGAGCAGGCAGATGACAGGTCTGCTCCACTATGCAGGGTGGACACGGACACAACGCGTTGTTTTCTATTGGGCGGTCGGATGGAAACGGACCTCCTGCCCATTTCCATTCCACTGTCAACTGATCCGATCCGCCGGACTGTTTTTAGCAGACCAGATCGGATGCCGACGGGTGTCCGCTGACATCCGCCGCTCCATAGAGAGCAATGGATGATCTGATGGGGTCCTCCTGAAAAACTGACAGGTGGACCTGACTGGTCAATCAGTGTGAAAGGGGCCTATAGGTCATCATGAACTGAAAATTATAAAAACACTTCAAGTGCATTTTCTCATTTACAATGACTTGGGCTAAAATCATGGTTCATCTCTGTTTAGAATTAGTCATCCTGCAAAATCAATACATTTTGCTTATACTTGACATGTGTGCACTAGCACTGTACATATATACATATTTAAAGCCCAACTGAACTGTCCAAATGTATTGCAGTAATGCAGTCAGGCTGCACATACCGTAATACTGTAAATGTGCATCTTTTTATATTTTTTATTATCTAAGTACTGCAGGGTTAAAAAAAAAAACCCTGTGCTAAGAAAACTAGGACAGTCAGATCCCAGCTCTCTCACACAAGCAGCATCCCAGCTATCCGAAACATCTCCTGACCACTGCTCAAGTCAACAGCGCTGCTCAAGGAGCATGAGTGGTGTTGATTAGAGCTGCATTTAGTGGGACATATCGGGCTGCAGGAAAGCCAAGTTGCTTCTTGTGTAAGAGAGCCACTGTGATTTATTGGCACACCTTAGGTCTTTTAATACCAACTGGGTGTCATTTGAATGCCACAGTGTCCCTAAATATTTTTGAAGGCCATGTGCACTCCTTCTTGGGCACTAGGTGTAGCTAATAATGTAGTCCTTAAATGATCATATTCTTCTAGGAGGATATTGATACAATATATTTTATTACATTATCATGTACTTTATATATTATTCAATAAAATATTATGCACAAGTGATTGTTGATTTACTGGTATACCACCTATTTACTGTATAAGTACATTAGACATATTAATTTTTTGAGGGCATTGTTTTTTTTTTTTTTAAGTGTAGGCAAAATCCCCTACACATCAGCATTCAGACTGGGGGAGAAAGGGTTAGAAAGGGTTAGCACTATACGCAAATATGCTTTACTGCACTGTACATTATCCACCCAACCTTGACCAAGCTATATCATTTGACTGCAGTAGAGAAATGTATAGTGTCCAGAACAGAAAACTGACTAAACAGAATTCCCAATTTTTCTGTCAGGTATAACAGTTTTCATATATAACGTACATTTCAACTGTGTGTGTGTTTAGCTGTGTGACTACACTATGAAGCCAATACTTTCCTCACTATCACCTCCCCCACACTATATTAATGTAGACACTATTGTCCTAAACCTCACTACAGGAAGTTATATTGTACCTCACATGCACCTTTTACATGTTTTAAATCAGACTTAAGGCCAGACTAGTCTATAAGTGTTCAAATGCAAGAAGAAGGTATAAATATTCTCCCTAGATGAGGTTATTTGCATCTTTCTAGTCTATGTATTGCAGTGAATATTGTTCAACAGCCGACTGATGTTCACCAGGTATTACTGGAGGGACAACATTAAGTAAATCTGTCTCTACAAAACAGAAATATACCCTGTCAGAGAGGCAGATGGTGACACAGGGACTGATGTCTACACATTGATAACTGGTGCTTTACATAAATTGTTCCTTGAGGATAGTGTAGAAACTTACTTGGCCATCTTTTACACTCACAGAACCGAAAAAGCTACCCGAGGAGCAATGGGCTTATGTGCTAGCACCCTTTTTGATAGGGATCCCAAAAAACGCCTACCTTGTTACAGCCTCAGGATATCAAAGAGTATCCTAAACTCAGAGGCCAGGGAATGACCCTGGAAAACATGCAAGGTCTCAGATGTATGATTTGCTCCATCTTAGAAACAAGTGATTTCAATGGGAGGTTCTCAACCACCCTGCTCAGATTTTGGAGTAAGTCTGCACCTGTTACATCAGAGCCTTGCTGTTTAAGATACAGTAGCACATTAGGCTTACAGACCCCAAGAATGTGGATGAGCTTTTGAAGCCAGTAACGCCTGGAAACAGGAAAACATCAACCTTGCGTAAGACTAGTCTTTTCATTCCAAACTGTATTTGGTTCCTAAGAAAGGTGGTTTGACACCTATGGGTTGCCAGATATGAACAGCCTCCTAGCCCAAAAAATTGCAATTTTCCTTAAGAGACACATCATATTAGGTCCTAGCAAAGCCAAGGACTAGAATATGTGGATGCGAACTATCTCATAATACATGAACTTCTATGTGGTGACTTGAGGAAGCATATGTCACTATTTATCAAGCCAGCACACCTAGAAAGAAGGTATGTCCTATCACCATAGAAAGATACCCAGTGGAAGCCCTTTTAGATTATGAAAACCTCATCACCTTGGCCCATGCCAATTCTCATGGACCCTGCTAAGCTTGACCCTGACCAAATAGAATTACTTTCTATAACTGACTAAAGTGTACTTTAATTCAGTGCTCTTAGTAGAAGATCCTACTGAAACCATAAAGCGTGTTATGGGTGTAGCAATATCAAGGAAAAAGATCCATAAGCCACACATGAAGCAGACCCATATGCATGAAGTGATAAATGGCAGCCTCAGCCTGGACTCCAGCCAGGCCACACCCCCAACATGTTTCACTCTGCTCCCCATGATTAAGCTCCAAGGGATGCAGTGAAATGCGTTGGGGGTGTGGCCTGGCTGGAATCCAGGCTGAGGCTGCAGTTCATCTCACTTCATGCACATGGGTCTGCTTCTTGATGTGCGGCTTGTGGATCCTTTTCTTTGACATTGCTGCAGCTTGGAGCTAGAACGAGCTCCCTGTCCCTGCCTGCACTCACAGTGGTCTAGTTGGACTTTACCTCTCTACCTGAGCGTAGTGTTATGGGTGTAGTTAAGAACTTGCTACACATTAATGGGTGAGGATAAGAACTTGTTTCACAGTGTAATGGGAGATCGGAGCGATAAGGAATTGAAAGCATCTGCTACATGCCTGATGGTCATTTATGGCCGCATATTTCTGCTGAGCATATTTGATTGTCACGTCCGGTGAAGCACTATAACAACATATTGCACCCTTTAAGAGCACGGTGGTTGGAGTTTTAAACATTTGGAATATAGCTTCACCATGCTATCTTCACATTTGGATTTTTCTACTTCTATATTTGGATTTTGAACTTATATATATTGGTGTTTATGGACATTATTTAAACTTGTTGCGCCCTTTATACCTTCCTTATTACTATGTCACCTAGCATCCAGAACAATCCCTCTCAGAAAAACATCCTTTAAGCTTATAGGGAAACAGTTGTTCCATTTGTTTCTTCTTACTGGTATTCCTAAGGAAACTTGACAGACCAAGGAATCCCTGTCATGTCAAAAATAACCAAAGAGTTGTGTCAGTTTTTGAAATTTACTCAATCACACTCCTCAGTACCACCCCCTAACTAATGGGCTGGTAGAATGCTTTCACAGAACTTTGAATAGCATGCAAAAAAAGTGGCTGATAAGTATGGCGAAGACTGGGACCTCCTCCACTGGGTTTACTATGTCTGAACTTTTGTATGGTAGACATCCCGGGGATTCCTGGATATAGTCTGGGAAACATGGGAGCAAAAGTCCACAGAAAACTCAGAGATGGGATAGAATAGCAACAGTCATATACAAGCAAGCTCAAGAGGAGCAGGCCACAAGTCTTTGTAGAAGAGAAAGTAACCATAAAGTATCGCCCCTGAAAGGTATACAGGAGGTTAGGATGTCAGGGACCTATCTGTGATTAGAGAGATTAGATTAGGTTAGAGAGTCCCTGCAGAAAAATCAAGAAATATTTTTAGAATTACTTGGCTGAACTAATGGAATTTGTCATGAGAATGGGAGCCGCATATCAAAATAAAGTTAAGACCTTATTCGGTACCTAAGGCTCACAGCAATTTAAGAATAATGACAGAAAATCTTAGCCCCTGAGTTTACAGAGGAATCTAATAGCAAGTGGTCAAGTGCTCATCCCTAAGTCAGATGGCAGCCTAGGGTTCTGCAATGACTTCAGGAAATTAAATGAAATATCCAAATTCAGTGCTTATCCCTTGCACGGAGTTGATGGAAAAGTTGGGTCCCACTGGATTCTTTACCACCTTCAGTCTTACTAAAAAGGTACTGACAGGTTCCTTAACTGACAGGACAAAAGAAAAGTCAGTTTTTGCTACACCAGATGGGTTGTACTAGTATATGCCTCGCTTTTGGCTTACATGGGACCAGGGGCTCCTTTCAAAGAATGATGGAACGCATTCTTAAGGCAATCAACAAAAAAATACTCAATAGGCCAGGAAGTAGCCTGGTATTTGGGTTAAAGCACTAAGCAAAGGGTCAAAAAGCTTCTATTTGGCAAGACTGATGCAATTAATGGTTGGCTTCAGCCAGTATCAAAAAACAGGTTAAAGCTTTTATAGGTATTGTATGATAGTACCGGAGGTTTTTGTGCCAAACTATTCTACTATAGCAATACTACGCACTGATCGCACCTAAGGGAACAAGTCCACTATTGTGAAATGACATGAAAAGGCAGAGAGGGAGCTTTTTAGGAACTGAAGGAATTATTGTGTAAGGGACCAATGTTAACTAATACCAACTTCAAACAGGAATTTCTTTCTTCTACAAACAGATGCCTCTGATATTGGCCTGGGAGCAGTTTTGTCCCAGGACATAAGTGGGCAAAAACATGTAGTAGTATACCTCAATTGTAATCTAACCCTTGCAGAGAGGAACTGTTCAATGTTGGAAAGGGAATGTCTGGCCATAAAGTAGGCACTAGTGTCATTAAGGTGTTACCTTTGGAGCAGACAGTCCCGACTAATTACAGGCCATTCTCTACTATGGTGGATGGCTTGGAACAAAAAAAACAATGCAAGGGTCACAAGATGATTTCTGGCTGTGCTAGACCTTAAATTTTAGGCTGAACACAAGTCAGGAACTCAGCAAGGGAATTCTGATGGACAATCACATGTACAATGTATGCTGGAAAGATGTGCTCCTTCCCACACCAGAGCAGAGAGGGATGGTCTGAGGCACTGGCTGGCAAGATTATGGATGGTTTCTGATCTCCAGCCTGCTACTGGGTGAAAAGGTTGAGTGTTATGTTTGTTTGCTGTCTTGTCTCTATCTCGTGCATGCGCACACATGTGGGTGCATGTGTGTGTAAACATACAGTATATATAAACGGTATGTATATATATATATATATATATATATATATATATATATATATTTCATATACCTTTTATAAGGCACTTTGTATACAGATATGTGCTATACCACAATGTAATATTTTATTACACATACCAATTACTGCATAGCCAAATATTAAACAAAGCTATTCCTTGCTTAGATCAGGATAATAATGCGGTGAAGGAATATATGTGTTCAGTAGCCACATGCGTTCCATGAATGCAAGTTTATATTTCCTGTGCTATTTTATAAAATATAAATAGCATTGTGGGATAAAAATGTGCTTAGAATATCAACAATGCAATACACCAGTGAACAATTTAGATCACATACACACATAATGGACAAATATAATTTAAAGGCATATTTGTCTCTGCAGTACATTTATATGAAACTGCAGTGGTATTGAGGGCTAATTTTTCTTGTAAATTTAAAACATATGCACCAAATGTAGTGACTTTGATATTTATAAGCATTGTGGAATAATGCATTGAATGCAGTTAAAGCAGAATTCCAGGCTATAAATAGGGTATAGCTAATGTTAAAATTCCTCCATTCCGTTCTAACACCTACGCTGACTAGATGCATATACTTGCCTATGTTTAGGCCTCTCCAGTCCGGTCACATGATTCGGATTCCTTACGTCAGCCAGCACTGGTAGCAGGGGAGAGGAGGAAGCGCTGACACCAGAAGGACCATAGGAACCTATAGGAACCTATGGGAGACTTCACTGCTGCCAGGTTTTACCAGCCATTGTGGAGTGCCCGCTGCCGCTGGCTGACGCAGGGGAGATGACCTGACCAGACTAGAGCAGCCTGAAATATGGTAAGTATATGCATCTTTCTTATATCCTTATACTGGCTAGTCAACAAAGGTGTTGGGGGGGGGGGGTTTAAGGTTAGGTAAAGCCTGGAATTCCACTTTAAGTTTGTAGTTTGTATTAAAGACACAGATAGATTATAATATAATATTGAGAAAATATTCACTTGTAATGGGTTGTGCAATTTTTTATGTACATATTAATTCTTGGGAGACTGTCTGTTCACACACTTTATAGCTATATTAATAATGTTAAAACATAAATAATTATTTTATTTCATGGGTCTAGGGTTTGTACATAAGGAATAATACATTTGTATTACAAGACATAAAATAAATAATTTATTTAAAAGCTTAGTCTTATATTTGTTTACAAAAAAAAACAGTTTTTGTTAAGTTTGAATACCATTACTTTCTGAAATGTTAGTCTACCTTGGGGTTATTTTGTTAGAAAACAAGCAAGGCACATGTGGGGTTAGTTTTAAAGTTTTCTGTAGTTTATGTACATAATTTGTACATCAACAGTCCGCCAGATACTACCTCAAGTTGACAGAGGCAAGTCAGAGACAGATTATGTTTCGTAACAATAAAGGACATAGATAAGATAATCCATTCCCAGGCTGTACTATGTCAGCGATCTACTGGACCCCTCTCTGCCTCTTGTTTATGTCACCTACCCATCCAAGGGGACCGAATGAAACAAAACAAAACCTAAAAGAAATACAAAATAAACAATTCAGAAGACATGATAAAAAGAAAAAAAAACAACACAAATAAAATAATATGTGAAAGTAAATGGAACGAAATAGAAAAAATTATATAGAAACAAAATACGATTAGGAAGCAAGCCACATTCAGGAGAAAAATAAATAAAACGTTTTAAATTAAAAGAGACTCATATATAGAAAATATACCAAACACAAATGGTGAAAAAAAATGCACAAATAAATCAATAAATATGTATGGCAAATAGAAACTTTGAAATATAAACAAAATAATAGGATATGGAAAGGTTCTGCTTTTTACTCCTTATGTAGACAGCAGCACTGATAATAGGATGAAGCAAAATAATAAAGTCATACATGTGACTGTCAGTTAGGACTTCTGTATCATTCTGATCCAGACTGCAAAGAAAAGGTAACACATGGGACTTCCATCTTGTAACAAGGGCGTTCAAAATAAAAAAAGTCGTTTAAATTACATAAATATGCCTTTCCATCTGCCTATCCATTTGGTAATTATACTTTTTCCATATTTCTAACATGATAAAAGACACGTATAATGCCAAAGCAAAAGTAGATCTAATGACATGTTCATCCCAAGCATGAACAACTTTGGTCCCTTTGGCTGTTACCTGCACCAGCACACTGCCAAGATATGCAATGCTGTCAATACTGTTCTTATTAGCACTTTTGTTTACAGAGAAGCAAAGGAGTAACAACAACCATAGAGGATATTTGATGTAATGTTTTACATTTATTTAAAGTGAACATGTGACCAGACTATAGACATTAAAGTATTTATAATTATATATATATATATATATATATATATATATATTCTTAACAAACAGTAAAGAAGCAACCAAACAAGGCTTCACAGGTACAATGAAGAAATTTGTTTTCAAATTTCACAATAGACAATAGAGGCACCAAAATGACAGTCCCTCTCCCTTTTTTTATGGCAGCAGAGACTTGACAGCCTTTGAATAGCTGTAGGAATTTGACTGAAACCCAACCTCAGACTCTCTGATATTTGAGAATGAATTATTCCACTGTGCCAGCAGCTACTAAAGACAGTAAATGCCTGTTTAAAAGCTTATTTTACTGCTTGTCACCAGAGGCGTACTAAGTGGGGGGTGGGGGGGCGGGCCGCACTGGGGTGCCACACACTGGGGGGCGTCGGGCCGGCGCCCCCCCCTCCGTGACTTAAGCGGTGACAGCGCCGCCGTGGCTCCGTGACGTTAGGCAGCGCAGCGGCAAATAAAAGCTGCAGGGAGACTCCAGGCACAGGCAGATACCGCGATACAAAGGGGGAGGGGGTGCGGGTGACATTGCTGCACCATCCATCCCCTCCTCTCATGGCCGCAGCTGAGCGGTCCCAATTAGTGGTGTTCGGCACTTCTCACAGAACACCTGATGTCACACAGGCACAGCTGAGTGAAGCCGCCTCCCCCTCCTTTCTGTTTAAGTATACAGAGGGGGCATGTGCCACCGCGCGCTGATCTGAGGTACTGAATGGGAGGGGGGTTTGCACTGGGGGGGTCTGCACTTGGGGGGGTTTGCACTGGGGGAGTCTGCACTGGGGGTTGCACTGAGGAGGGTTTGCACTGGGGGGGTCTGCACTGAGGGGGGGTTTGCACTGAGGGGGGTTTGCAAGGGGGGGTTTGCACTGAGGGGGGTCTGCACTGGGGGGGGTTTGCACTGATGGGGGGAGTTTGCACTGAGGGGGGTTTGCACTGAGGGGGTCTGCACTGAGGGGGGTCTGCACTGAAGGGGGGTGTAAACTGAAAGTGGGGTCTGCACTGAAGGGGGTCTGTGTAACATGCAGGGGGTTCAGAGCTGTGGGGGGCTGTGTAATGTAAAAGGGTCCAGAGGTGCAGGGTGCTGTGTACTGTCAAGGGGTCCAGAGGTGCGGGGGGCTGTGTAATGTCAAGGGGTCCAGAGGTGCGGGGGATATGTAATGTCAAGGGGTCCAGAGGTGCAGGGGACTGTGTGATGTAAAGGGGTGCAGGGTGCTGTGTGATGTAAAGGGGTCCAGAGGTGCAGGGGGCTGTGTGATGTAAAGGGGTGCAGGGTGCTGTGTAATGTAAAAGGGTCCAGAGGTGCAGGGGGCTGTGTGATGTAAAGGGGTCCAGAGGTGCAGGGGGCTGTGTGATGTAAAGGGGTCCAGAGGTGCAGGGGGCTGTGTGATGTAAAGGGGTCCATAGGTGCAGGGGGCTGTGTGATGTAACGGGGTGCAGAGATGCAAGGGGTTGTGTGATGTAAAGGGGTGCAGGGTGCTGTGTAATGTAAAAGGGTCCAGAGGTGCAGGGGCTGTGTGATGTAAAGGGGTCCAGAGATGCAGGGGGCTGTGTAATGTAAAGGGGTCCAGAGGTGCAGGGGGCTGTGTAATGTAAAGGGGTCCAGAGGTGCAGGGGACTGTGTAATGTAAAGGGGTCCAGAGGTGCAGGGTGCTGTGTAATGTAAAGGGACACAGAGGTGCAGGGTGCTGTGTAATGTAAAGGGACACAGGGGTGCAGGATGCTGTGTAATGTAAAGTGATGCAGAGGTGCAGGGTGCTGTGGAATGTAAAGGGGTCCAGAGGTGCAGGGTGCTGTGTAATGTAAAGAGGTCCAGAGGTGCAGGGGGTTGTGTAATGTAAAGGGGTGCAGGGTGCTGTGTAATGTAAAGGGGTCCAGAGGTGCAGGGGGATGTGTAATGTAAAGGGGGGCAGAAGTGCAGGGGGCTGTGTAATGTAAAGGGGTGCAGAGGTGCAGGGTGCTGTGTAATGTAAAGGGGTCCAGAGGTGTAGGCGGCTGTGTAATGTAAAGGGGTCCAGAGGTGCAGGGGGATGTGTAATGTAAAGGGGTGCAGGGTGCTGTGTAATGTAAAGGGGTCCAGAGGTGCAGGGGGCTGTGTAATGTAAAGGGATGCAGAGGTGCAGGGGGCTGTGTAATGTAAAGGGGTCCAGAGGTGCAGTTGTGGAGAGGGGGTACAGTGGGGTGTTTTTACATTTTAACGTGGGGGGGGTGCCAGATATTGGATCCACCCCGGGTGCCAAATGATCTAGGTACGCCCCTGCTTGTCACAAATATGTAAATGCTTTAAAGTTCATAGTATAGTATATGCACTTTAAAGTTATTGTCCTTATCCAAATCATAACTCTGTTTCTAAATCTATACTACATGAATATTTGTGATCTAAAATAGCTACCACTTCACAAAGTGGCCAATCAGTGTATTAATATTAGCAGGTATCAAAACTACAGCCAATGTCATTATAATTGATTTTATCATATGAAAAACACTTTAAAAACAATGCTTACTATGGATGTAAAAAAGAGAACCCATGATTGTTTCTATTTTCATTATTCCTAATATTACATCCTTATGATCTTACCTCAGTGAAAGATCATACAGGTTTGTAATGTGAATATTGGGAGCTGAGTTATATATTTAGAGATGTATAAGTGGTATGTTTCATGTAATAGTCATAATTGACAATTTAGCGTGTATGGTGATAGGTAGGGCCCACATCCATTGTGTATTGGCCCTTTTTCTTTTGCAGGTTTGTAATGTGGCAGCTATTGTAGATCAAAATACAAATGCAATGCAGATTTAAAATTGATATGTGAACTAAACTTGCATTTACAGTGTTTCCATTTTTGTAAGAATTCAATGTGTGAAGGTGTCTACTAAAACCAATATATTTCCAGTGTTCACTCTGAATCATACCTCTAAGTTAAAGGTATGATTAAAATCATGTTTTTTTCAATTCATAGTAGAAATTAAGACTTTTGGAGGCAAACACTTAATTCTGGCAAAGTGCACAGTATGTGCCATCATAAATATATATTGGATAAACGAATTCTTTGGCTTTAAAGTAAACTTGACTTACCGTTTTTTCCGGCGTATAAGACGACCTTTTATGCTTAAAAATATGCCTCAAAACTCGGGGGTCGTCTTATATGCCGGTACCTGTATGCAGAGTCTCAGTCAGACCGCGGCCGTCCATTGTTCAAAAGCCGCGCCTCCTCCTCGTGCTGTTCCGTGATAGGCGGAACACTCATTTTCCCAGTAGAGCCTCTGTTCAGTGTTCCGCCTATCAAGGATGCCCTTTTGTCCTCAGCCTCGGATGAGATGGCATCCGTGATAGGCGGAACACTGAACAGAGGCTCTGCTGGGAAAATGAGTGTTCCGCCTATCACGGAACACCACGAGGAGGAGGCACGGCTTTTGAACAATGGACGCCCGCGGTCTGACTGACTCTGCATACAGGGATAAGGTATGGGATTGTCGAGGTGAGGCATGAAATGGCACAGTGAGGTATGCAATGGCACAGTGAGGCATGCAATGGCACAGTGAGGCATGTAATGGCACAGTGAGGTGAGGCATGACTAGTCGGAAGGGGGTCATCTTATACGGCGAGTATATCCCAAAACCAACATTTTATCTGGAAATTTAGGGAGTCGTCTTATACACCCAGTCGCCTTATACGCCGGCAAATACGTTATTTTATTCATTTTATTTTGACTTACAATATTTTTTTTTTTTTATTGAAGTGTAATAAAAGGTATCAGATCTAATATAGGAACTTAGCAACTATTTAAGTCTTTCAAGAAAAACATGTATTTTGGGCCATGTGTATGACATATATAAAACCCTTTACACAAAAACTACCTGTGATTCTGCCCCTACTCACATTTTAAAGCTAGGTTTTTGTAAGATTATATCTCAATTTGACATATCATTGGCTCCTTAGTTAAATTGTAACTTTACCAACAGTCCAACCATTGTGTATCAGTGATCACAAGGAAGGGGAGACTACTTCTTTGGATCCATGGCAAAGTGCTGGGTTTTTGTCTGGCCCTCACATTGTTATGTCACCTAAGTTGCGCTGTCTTAATACCACCCTCCAGTTTTCTAAGCTTGGCTTGCCTACAGCCCACTCTGACTGTTCCTCTCTGGATTTCATACTTGACACCATCTTTAGATTTTTCACAATGTTGTTTTCCTCAAGTATCCTCACTCTGACTTTAGTGTCTCCTCAACCCTCGACCAGCAGTTGTCTGCTGCTTTTGTGGCATCACCCTTCAATGATGGCAGAATTTGGAATGATACAGTATGCTGAATAAAATGAAAGGCTGAACCAGTCAAATAAATTAAAATAAATAAGTCTGATGTGTAACATTTTGTTCATGTCTGTGTGATTTTTTTCATGCTGTTCCTGCAAGGGAAGACCTCACTGACATTGAAAAATGGCTCCAGCTGCCAAGATAGCTCAAGGGAAAACCTTGCCAGCACAGGGTAACACTGGCCTGTACTCCTATCAGGATTGTGGAATATAGGCACTCTGTAAAATTCTCCAGCCGCAAAATAGAAAATATAGCTTTGTCACCATTTCACATAATATATAAATGCGCAGTGTAGATATAAATGTATTTGGAAACAAAATACAATGCAAAAAATGTTGTCATTTTTTAGTAATGACTAACTTTAGGCCCTGCTCACACTGATGTCAAAACTGACCAACAACTGGTATGAATACATGCACAAAGAAAATGTACTGCTGTTAACAGGAAAGATGTAGTAACGACAGCAAAATACACTATAAATGAATAATTTAAGGAACCATTATAATAGAAAATATTGTATTATGGTAACTGTATGGGGTAATACTTGTAATTATAGTTTACAGTATGTGAATTCTTTTTTTTTAACTACACAGTAATTTATTTATATTTTTCCTACATTTACATGCAGGCCAAGCTGTCTAGTAAAAGTGACACTTAAGCCCTGTACACACGATTGGATTTCCTATGGATTCTAATCCGATGGATTTTTCCATCGGAAATCCGATGAAGCTGACTTCCATCAGTCTTGCCTACACACCATCAGTCAAAAATTCGACAGTCCCAAACGCCGTGACGTAAAACACTCCGACAAGCCGAGAAAAATTAAGTTCAATGCTTCTGAGCATGTGTCGACGTGATTCTGAGCATGCGTAGGTTTTTTGTCCGATGGAGTTCCACACAGACGATCGGAATTTGCTATCGTTTTTTTTCCCATCGAATAAATTTAAAACATGCTCTATTTTTAATCACGATGGAAAAAAGACCGATGGGGCCCATACACGATCGGTTTGTCCGATGAGAAAAGTCCATTGGACTGTTTTCATCGGTAAAACCGATCGTGTGTACGCGGCATTACTGGGGTTTGTCTAAACCCTTTCTCCTTAAAAAAGTAAGTAAAGTTGGCCATACAGTGATCAATTTTCAACTGGTTCCTCCAAAGTTTGCTCAGTGAGTGCTGATCGCATTTTGTTTGGTTACCAGTGAACTCAATAAAATGCGCTTAGTGGGTGACCCTGTTGGCTGCATCCTGCCCGTCATCCCTTAAAAGAAAAATTTTAAGAGCTGGACAGAATTTTGTTGGCTGATCAGCTGCATCCAAACAGATGAAACCGTTGTTGCAGTGCTGGCTGTCAGAATACATAAGCCACAGCCTGACATTCATTCATCTGTGCTGTATAGCATTGATGGAGAAATCTGTTGGATTATTCTAAAATCTAATGCCGCGTACACACGATCATTATTCACGGCGGTTTAAAAACCGCCGTGAATAATGACATTTTAAACGAGGGAACAGCTTGTTCCCCACACACGGTAATTTTTCTCGTCATTTTTTAAAATGACGAGAAAAACGATCGTCTATGGGCTCCGCGGCAGTGTTTCCCTATGGGAAACACTGCCGCGGAAGAAATGTCAGGAAAAACGACGAGAAAAATTAGAACAGACGGGAAAAATGATCGTGTGTACGCGGCATCATAGTGTATGACCAGCTTAAAGCTTTCATTTGTTTGTTCCTTACTTAAAGTCAATTTAAAACTACAAGTCCATATAAGACTACTCTGTCCAGAGGGTGACAACGCTGCTGTGTGATTTCACTACAGAACAAACAGTATTGTCATGTTGATAAAAGAAGTGGAAAAAAAGGAACTTCTGGCAGGATCAACTGGCAATAAAAATATACAGGGTAGACTAAACAATTGCTGTGTTATTGTTCTTGACAAACTACAGCATATATGTAGGTTCTTATATTGAGAATGAGTTGATGAGTTGTCACCTCAGAAGACGACATACGTCGAAACCCGTCAGTTGATTGGCTGAACAGTACATCTCGCATCACTACCGGTTCACAGAGACAGAGTAGTGGAACGCACGCTGTGGTTCGCACTAGCCATCCCTGTTAGCGAGTTATACTGGTGTCCAGGCCTCTCTCTTACAATACGCTTGGCCAGTCTGCTTAGTGCATGTTATGCATACGGCCTGTTTGTAATTTTCTTAATACATTTTTTTGCTTTTAATTTTTTTTGCTTTTAAATATATTTTTTAAATAAAACTTGTATACGCTATGGGAGCAATCTCTGTTTTATTCCCTATGAGGAGCTGAACGGTGCTGTTTTTTCCCCATTGATTAGCTTAATCTAGGCGTGGATACACAGGAAAAAACGCAGCTGAAGCTGCACACCGGCAGCAGCAGGAGGAGCAACCCATACATCCCCCCAGAAGTGCCATTCACCCCTGCAGGGGTACCGACGTCCGGTGAGTGGGGATACACAGGGGGGGAGCACCAGAAGGCACCTTATATCAACCTGAGAACCAACAAGCTTGAATTTACATCACAGAAGTCACCTTTCTTATAGCCTGCTTGGATTGTACTGAATGGACCTATTGATCCAAGACTAGGGACTCTGTTTCCTTGCTTATCTAACCATCCTGGTTGCACCCACCTGGGGCAGTGACTAGGATATTGCTTGAATTTTTGCATTCTGTCATTAGATTTTTTGCATATAAGTTATTATTCTTTATGATTTATTTCACATCTGGGAGAAAAAGGAATTAGTTCATTCCTCACAAGTGTACACAAAGGAAGGATTTTATGCAGTTAATTTTTTCATTTTTTTTGTGTTTATGCTGTTTATACTAAAGGAATTTTCACTTCACTTGGTCATCCCCTGAAGGGCGATCCTGATGGTGATTACTCTTCAGAGGAATATTAGATATATCACTTTTACTCATTTATCACCCATCACTTTGGGTTACTCACACACTCCACAAGTGTGGAGTATATTGATAGCACAGCAGCACCTCACATCGGACACACAGCACTTGGTTTTAACTAGTTAGGAAGTACTATTTAGAAATATAGCAGCGCCACCACCCCTTTTCAACTCATTCTCTACCCTTCACTTGCCCTGCATAAGGACAATTTAGAGGGGGGCAGCAGCTTACACCATCCTTTTTGCGCGGATACCCCATTTTTCATAGTTTCTTATATTGCCTATACTTATACTTTCATGAATAAACACCTTTTGAAGCAGTAATGTGTAAAAATGCATGTTCATTGTACAGTCTTTTTTTGTTGTTGTTGATTTTGCTTATTAGGTATGTGTAAGTAATTGATAAAAATAAGGTGTAAGATTTTGTGCTCTTATCAAAAACATTTTAGACCCTAAGTTACTTATTTTGCCTGCTCTGAACTAATAAAAGGCAAATTCTGATTCATTGGTATTCATTATTAATATTATATTTCATATTATTAATAATGAATACAGTTCCCTACAATATCTGTTGCTGTTTTAACATTGTTGCCAAAATAGTTTATTACTGACCGCATTACCATCGCAAGGCAATTAACGTATTTCTGGAAATAGATGTTCTCATAAAATGCAGCCTTGATCTTTTAGAATGGGTTTTAAATAGAACTTGGATAGGTAAAAAATGTATTTCAAGTTCAAAACAAATAATATTTAGTAAGTTTGTTTAATGCTTGACAGAGAAAGAGGCATGTTTTATTTTAAGAAAATCAACTACCAGTGCTATTTATATAATCTTGAAATAATGATGAAATATTTACTAAATAAGTATTTTTTTCAATAGACTTGCCATGTACTATAAAGCCTCGTACACACGGTCGGACTTCAAACAAACTTTCCCGTGGATTTTTGTTCGAACGGAGTTGGCCGGGCACACCCATAGCATACACACGGCAGGACTTTTCTGAAAACCTTCCCAAAACTTTCCCAACATCACATGGTTTTTCTGCTCTTTTCTGCTCTTTACCGCCACCCTTTGGTCAACTTCTGCTATTGTTGGTTGATTTTAACATTGGTTCTGGGCATGCGTATTTGTACTTTGGACAAAAGTCCGATGGATTTCTGTACACATCATAGGACTTTGCACCGTAGGACTTTTGTTGCCGAAAAGTTTGTCCGTTTGCAGAGCGAACTTTTGTCCGATGAAAACCGAAAAAGTTTGTCCGATGGAGCGTACACACGGTAGGATTTTTTGAAAACTTGCTCATTTTGAAGTTTGTTGTCAAAAAGTTCTACCGTGTGTATGGGGCTTAAGGCTCCATGCACACTGGAGCTGATAAACTGCAGTTTATTGGAGTTTGGGCGTTTTTTTCAAAGCCCATAAACTCCACTCTATGTCAGCCTATGTGTCCATGCACACATGGACGTTTTTCAGCTTTAATGAGCAGTGGAGTTTATGGGCTTTTTTCTGAACGCCCGAAAATCGCATTCAAAGTGCCGTTTTTTGGTCTCAAAAACCACAAAACGCTGAAAAACGGCAATAAACGCTCAAAAACGCGGCTCGCCGGTTTTTAGCGTTTTTTGATCCATTGGAAAAAAAAACGCAAAAAAATGCTAACGCTGAAAAACGCTAATAAACGCTATTGCAAAAACGTTAAAAACGTTGAAAGACTCCCTGCAAAGCTACTGGCCTTTTTATAACTTTTTTTAGCATCCAGTGTACATGGAGCCTGAAAAGCAATCACGTTTTGCATGATAAACCAAATTCATTACACATATGAAACATAAACGCACGTGCTCCCTTACTTTTAAAGTTGCCATCTGCTTTAAGGTCACACTTTGAGGCCCTTTTATAGAAAAATTGCTTTAAAAATTTGTGCAAAAGTCACAAATAATATTTGTAATGTTTGTAAAATTAAGGAAATGTCAGTTTTTATTTACTGTCTTTTGCAAGAGAAACGTAATATTCCCTAACATTTAATCCTAAGAGAAAATAGCCGTAAGAACATTGAACCAAAAAAATTTAATTAGTTGTAAAGTCTAGGTGATTTTTACCTTAATGCATTCCTTGCATTAGGATACAAAACACCCCATAACTTGTTGTGCCCCACCCTACCTAAACTTGTTCCTGACATCTTTTACAACCCGGTGCTGTCCTTACCAGCAGCCCTCTGCTCTCCTCTCCATAAGCTCCTGCTGCTGTCAATCGAATCCTGTGAGGATGAAGAAGGGGCATGGCCGAGCTACGCTATGTGTGTCAAAGAAGAACACACCAGCATGGATTGCTATGACTAAGCACTGTTTGTTAGTGTGAAACGCGTCGGCTCTTCTGTCCGTTCTGTTCTCCTGTGGCATGTATTTTTGATGTCCATTTTTTAATAAAAGGCAAAAACTTTTTTGGAGTGTGGCTGTCCAGAATTTCTTCCCATATTTGCATTGTTGCGTGCATTGCCTGCACCTGGGGCTTCTAATCTGGAGGAAAGGCTTTTGCTTGAACTTCCTGGAGCGGTGATATCCCTTTCTCTATCATCATTTTAGGGCCTATCTACCAATGGAGAAAATAACCTACATTTTACAGTAAAAGCCTGCAATCCAATTCAAAATCTGTAGTAAGACTTGCATGAGAAAACCCCACTATAAAGAACCATAAGATGATTACTGCATATCTATGAGACATCATTCACAACCAGACCACTATATGGAAGACATAAATGTTTTTGTTCCTAAAGGGTAACTCCACTTTTGTGGGGGCGGGGACAGCAAATAAAATAAAAATAATATAGTGTATACAATTGCGACACAAGTCATATTGTAATAGAATTTTATTAAAGATGACCCTTCCTTTTAAATCTGCTGCTCTGTAATTTTCTGAAAATGCAATGCAATATGGCTACCTGGAGGTGTTCTTTACACAGAATGTGTACAGAATGCCCCCCCCCCCCCAGATATGTCATTTCCTGCTTGTGTGATTGGCTCACAAAGTCTGCCCTAAGATACAAGTCAGATTTCAGGCATCCCATGTGTAACAAAAATTTCATTTTTGGTGAGATACTTCCAATAGGAAATCACATCTAAAAGGATGCAGGCCCAGCAGCTTTCCTCATTAGAGCCCTGCAGATGCACGGGTGATTGATAATTATGAAATCACTCCTATTAGATTTACTTTCCCACATGGATACAGACAAACACACAGGGATTTCTTCAGAATAACAAAAGGTAGGAATCTGCAACAAAGTTGTTTGTGAAAATCCTTGCAATGTACATGGATCACCCAAAGTTTTTTCTCAACAAAAGTGGAGTTACGCTTTAGAGGGCATTACTCAATTGTTACAGTAAAGTTTAAAAATAGTTCTTAGGCAATAGTTTACATTCAGTCTGACAGAGCTAAAACAATATTTCCAGGAATCTGCTGCAGGATCCAGGTGTGCAAACTGTTATGCCGCGTACACACAACCGTTTTTAATGTCATTGAAAAAACAAAGTTTTTTTCAACGCGATTCTTCTCAAGCCTGCCTTGCCTACACACGATCGTGAAAAAAAATGCTTGAGCAAAGCGCGGTGACGTACGAAACGTACAACGGCACTATAAAGGGAAGTTCCATTCGGATGGCGCCACCCTTTGGGCTGCTTTTGCTGAACTCGTGTTGGTAAAGTTTGGTGAGAGACGATTTGCGCTTTTCAGCCTTGTGCTCTTCAGTCCGTTACAGCGTGACGAATGTGCTATCTCCATTACGAACGCTAGTTTTACCAGAACGAGCGCTCCTGTCTCATAACTTGCTTCTGAGCATGCACGTTTTTTTCCCGTCGTTAAAGCCTACACACGGCCGTTTTTCACAATGAGTAAAAAGACAACGTGAAAAACGACGAGAAAAAATAGAGCATGTTCCAAATTTTTAATGCCCATTTTTCACATCGCGAAAAATGCTCTGGAGCCTACACACAATCGTTTTTAATGACCAAATGAAAAATTTGCATTTTTTTCGTCATGAAGGTTGCGACAATGGGGGGTGGAAAACGTTCATGTAGACGAACTGAGCGAAAGTTCACCACCCCCCCCCCCCATTTGCCCCGACCTCCTTGGACACATCATAGGTCCCAGAAGGCTGCAGGACCCTTCGGAGCGCATCCTGCGCAGGTGTAGTGGGGAGCCAGCAGTGAGCCAGCACAGCCAGATTCCCATGGTCAGCATTGCAGGGCAGAGGACCCAAAGACAAGCGAAGAACTGGCCCGGGTGAAGAAAGTGGTGGATCCTTGGGCTGGTAAATGTGTTTTTATTAAGACCCCTTTCACACTGGAGCATTTTGCAGGCGCTATAACGTTAAAAATAGCGCCTGCAAAACGCTGCTAAACTGCTGCCCCATTCATTCCAGTGTGAAAGCCTGAGGGTTTTCACACTGAAGCGTTGCGCTAGCAGGACGTTAGAAAAGTCCTTCTAGCCGCATCTTTGCAGCGGTGAAGGAGCGGTGTGTTTACCGCTCCTCCACCGCTGCTGACCATTGAAATTAATGGGACAGCGCGGCTATACCGCCCGCAATGCGCTGCTTCAGCAGCGCATTGCGGGCAGCTTTAACCCTTTCTCGCCCGCTAGCGGGGGTAAAACCGCCCCACTAGCGGCCGAAATGCGACGCAAATCCGCCCATAGCGTCGGCGGTAAAAATAGCAGCGTTTTACCGCCGACGCTATGGGCACTCCAGTGTGAAAGGGCTCTTAAAAGTAAGCTAACTAAAGTATTTGTAGATGCTGACTTTTATTTTTTTTTTAACGAGACCGGAACTTTGGAGGATTGTATATTTACATACACACATATACCCTATGAGTGTTAAAAATGTCTTGACCAATCAGGTACAGACAGGTACTAAGTGTTCCCAAATGCACAGTAATTGTGGGACCATTCCACATGTAAAAGGAAAAGAGAAATTAACCCTAAAATGTAAATTTTGCCTTGCATTTCCTGCTTAGGATTTCTTGTGATTGGAACTCTGATGTGGCTCATTATTTCTTATACCATATTCTAGTGTCTGATGAGTCCATCTAAGATTCATTCATAGATTATGTCACACAATTTAGTAGTAATAATAAATCATGCTCATTTCCAGCACGTCATTTAAAAAAAAAAAAATCTGACATCCAGTCATCCGCAAAATGACAAAACAAATTAGCTACCTGTAAAGGCATTGCCTGTGTAGACATCCAAAAACCCGAACACTTCTGTAGGGTGCCACCATCTTAGATGGGATTTTAGCAGTCCCAGCAGACTGCGGAGCTGTTACCAAAATTACTCTATAGTATTTCCCTTTGCTCCTCAACCAGGTGGGAGTCAAGGGATGGGTGGTGTAGCTGGGTCAACAGAGAGTAATTAGACACTCCCAGAAAAAGAGAGACCTATGATCTGCAAGGTGAAGGGGCTGTAGTAGAGAATTTACTCTTTCTGGAGTAGCTGAATCTTCTATCAAGTTCAACTGCACATTGCAAGTGATTAAAACATGATTTATGAAATAAAAAAAATAAAAAATGCAAGTTCGCATTTAAAAAAAAAATTGTTTTCCACACTTTTACCTGCATTTCTTTTAAGTTGAAAAGAGTCTAAGTAAACTATCTTTGAGTATAAACTTTGAACTTTTCATATAAGGTTAATATCACTTATTGCAAATAAAATACCGGTAATCTGAATTATAGGACATAGTATAAAGAATAGTAGAACAAAATTGGGTATCATCATACTTACACTTTCTGCAGACTTTTTGGAAGAGCGAGAGTATTTTTATTTTTTGACAAGTCTTTGAAACATGTTTCATGTCACTACCTCAAGGCACTATTGCAAGTACTGTATGAATCTTAAGTATATTAGCATGTACACGTTTCAGGTGAGAAATATTTAAGGGTGGATACAAAATTCCTTGAATTTTGAACAATGACTATAGCGTATAACAATCAGCCAACAAAAACAAAACTGTCTTAACTTATCACAGTCTACTGCTTATATATCAAGTTTAGAACTGCCCAGCGTCTGTGATCAGTCAATGTCTGAGAACCTCTGGTTGATGCATGGCATATTTATTATTATTAAACAGGATTTATATAGCACCCACAGTTTGAGCAGCTTTTTCAAAATAAAGGGAGACAAAGGGCTGGTTAGGGGGCCCTGATCAAGATTGGGGAATGGCAAGTTATACAAAGGGTAATAGCTGTAATTGGATGAGATGACGAAGAAAGTAAAAATTCAGTTTTTAGGTAGAGGAGGGATATGCTTCCCTGAAGAGATGAGTTTTAGTGATTACCTAAAAGCAGGCAGAGTAGGGGATAGCTGAAGAGATTAGGGTATTATTATTATTAATAAACAATGCTTATAAACGCAGTCTTACCCATGGGCCTCAATGCGTATGACCATAGTGAGCAGGGAGATACTGATCTTCTTAATCTAGCTCCTTTTACTGGCCAGGATGTAGTGAAAGACTTGTATAGCACTACAATGCAAACTGAATCGCCTCAAGGCACTTTTTTCAGCCAGTGTCTTGCAGGCTGGTGCGGTCATTTACCCCATAGGATCTTGACACGCTTGGGACACACATACATACACATATATACTGGGCTTTTGGACAATCCAATTAACTTACCATCATGTCTTTAGAGCGTGGGAGGAAACCGGAGTACCTGGAGGAAACCCACACAGACACAGGGAGAACATACAAACTCCAGGCAGATGGTGTCATGGTCAGGATTCAAACCAGTGACCCCATTGCTGCTAGGTGAAAGTGCTAACCACTACACCACTGTGCTGCCCACAGGAATTCCTGAGGATTGGAAAGGCTCTGAAGAAGTCCTGGAGGCAAGCATGGAAAAAGGTGGCAAGGGAGCTAGAGAGCAGGAAGTCATGAGAGGAATGAGGAGGATTGTTTGGTTAATATTTTGAGACTAGGCTGGTAATGTAGCCTGTGGCAGAGTTGTGGTTGGCTTTGTATGGTATTTTTAGTATTTTGAACTTTTTTCATTGGGCGATTGGAAGCCAGTGGAGGGACTGGCAGAGATGAGAGGTGGACACTGAACATTTGATAAAGTGGATCTGGCAGCAGCATTTCTGATAGACTGCAGTAGAGATAGCTTGTGTAGAGGTAGGCCAATTAAGAGAGAGTTGCAGAAATCAAGGTAAGAGATAAAAAGTGAGTCCTCAATTTTCTCTCCACATATTTCTATAGCCAAATTTAAAGGATCACTAAAAAAAAAATTTTTTTTTTTTTTTAATTCAAACATGTTATACTTACCTCCGCTGTGCAGCTCGTTTTGCACAGAGTGGCCCCGAACCTGGTCTTCTGCTGTCCCTTGGCGGCTGTCTCGGCTCCTCCCCGCAATCACTCACCACCTATATGCAAGCTCTCTTGCATGGTGGTGAGTGATTGCGGGCGCGCTCCTGTGATACAGCCAGCGGCAATTGCCGGTCACTGTATCACTCGGCCCGCCGGCGCGCCGCATCATTGGATGTGATTGACAGCAGCGCGAGCCAATGGCTGCGCTGCTTTCAATCCATCCACTGTAACCAATCAACGTCCAGGCTGAGCGGCGAAGAGGATGTCGGGGGCAAACGCGGGACTTTTGAGGGGTCAGGTAAGTAAAACGGGGGGGCTGGGAGCGGCGGTATTGTCAGATGTTTTTTCACCTTAATGCATAGGATGCATTAAGGTGAAAAAACTTTTTCCTTTACAACCCCTTTAACATGAGTTCAGTAAAATAATCCTCATTCTCTTCCTCCTGATCTATATGTCCTTCCTCCCAAAGGTCAATTAAATCTCGCAAGGTGCGATATTCACGCCTCGTGAGACTGCACCAATCTCCCCAAGGTCCCAGGGGATTACTTAATTTCTTCCTCTTCTGTAAGAGGGGTTATTTTTTGGGAAGATCTAAGGTGGTGAAAAGGCCAAGGAAACATCTAGCCTTTGACATTAAAGGAAGGATGGATGTTTGTGCTATTGATTTCAATGGGAAAGTTGAGGGGTGGGAGCCAGGGGGCTTGCTGGGATATTATAAGCCAAATTTGGAAAGAGAGAATTTAAGAAAGCAGGGTGACATCCATTCTGTTATGTAAGTTAGTAAATAAGTGATGCAAGATGAGACTAGGGGTATACTGAGGATTATAGAGGTAGATTTGGGAGTCGACAGCATAGATTTAAACTGGTTGTAAACCCTCAGAAAAACATAACAAACAAAAAAAAAACCATGCAAGACAAAGGCATAATGAGCTAGTATGCATAGCATACTAGCTCATTATGAATTACTTACCTTACATCGAAGCCCCTGCAGCTGTCCTCGTCCCCCCCTCCGGCGGCGACATCTCTCCCGGAGTGACTTCCGGGTATCGTGGGCTCCGGCGCTGTGATTGGTTGGAACCGCAATGACGTCACTCCCATGCATGTGTGCAGGAGCTGGCAGTAACGTCACACGGACAGAAGCAACAGCACATACATGCCATTGCTTCAGTTTGCCCCAGTGGGCATGTGCCGATGATATCGGCACATGCAGGGGACAGGGGATATCTCCTAAACTGTACAGTGGAGACCGTCTGACATTTGACCCATGTGTACGGCAGCCGGTCCGACAGAAGTCGGCTGGCTTCTGTTGAAGGGGCATGACCAAAAAAGGTCTGCTTCCGATCAGTGTTCTCAGCCAATGGCTGAGAGTGCCAACCGGTGTGTTCTGGCAGTGGGACCATCCCCCCGTCAGAACACAATAGCGCAGCAGGGAGATCGCTGTACTAACATCACATAGTTAGTATAGCGACTCCTCTCGAGCTATTACGGGTTTTCTTTTTTCGTTCAGCCCGTTGGGTTAATTGAAATAAAAAAACTAGTAGTGTGTACTGGGCTTTAATATTGGAAGCCATGGAAGTCTTTCAACTGACTGAGGGGAGAGGTGTAGATATAGATTAGAAGTGATCCAAGCACAGAGCCTCGGTTGACCTCTACGAATGGAGAAAGGGGAGAAGAGAAAATTGAGTTATAGGTGACACAGAGGGAGCACTTAGTAATATGGAAGAAGAACCAGGAAAGAGCAGAGTCTTGGGAGCCAAGGTAGTGAATTTGCTCACAGGTGGTCAACTGTTTCAAAAGCAGCAGGAAGGACTGGGAGCTTGTATGTGGAGTAGTGACCATTGGCTTTAGTAGTTAGTAAGTCGTCAGTGAGTTTTAGAAGAGTGGTTAAAAAGAGTGTTGCAGGGAAAAAGCCAGGCTGGGGTCAAGCTGGCCATTATCAGTAAGGTAGCAGCTCAAACAGTTATAGACTAAGCCTTCTAGAAGTTTGAAAGTCCATGGTAGCAAAGAGATGTTTTTTTAAGTTGTTCAGACTAATGGGGGTGAGTAAGGGCTTTTTGGATATGGGGGTGACCAGTGTATGTGTTAGAGAGAAGGGGATGTAAAAAAGGAGAAAGGATATAAAAATGTTGTCCAAGTAAATGTTTGTTCATTATAAGCAGCACATTATCCTTATAAACTGTACATTTCATTATACACAAAAGAGAATATACTAATAATAATCTTGCAGAGGATCATAATAGACAAATTAGGATCTTGCATTCAAAACAATGATAGTTTATTCATTAGATGTATCCTATGACAAATGACAATCCTCACAATCAAATTAATCATGAAGTCTGTATATCCTGTATATGTTAGGAACTAAAGGGATAAGTTGGCAACACCCAGGGTGTCTGCCAGGGGGGATGTATTCTAATTTCATTACCTGCTCCTCAGAAATGTGTGTCATCTTGTGCAAGGTTGTAAAGTCACCATTGGTTTATTAAAGAAAGAACTCAGTAGTGGTTTACACATTCTGATGCAGCCATATAATAAGTCCTTGTCGGGGGCGTGGCTTGGACGGGACGCGAGATGGCCGCATGATCTGAGAGCTCCGGCACTCTGAGGACCTTTAAAGCTATTTTTGGGGGATTTCTGTGCTCTGTTAAGGATGGGCAGAACGCACAGAAGCACCTCGACCCCCCGCTCCCTCAAGGACTCCGGAACGCAATTCAGCGGCAACATACCGGAGATGTTCCGGACCCGGGCCGCAACGCACCACGCGGAGATGCTGGCTTCACAGGCCTCACAGGCCTCATCCCCGAGCTCGCCTAGAAACTCCACCGAGCCGCTCATGGATATCAATAGAGCCGCGAACCCGAGCCTCCTGGATTTGCAGAGAGACCTGCAGCTTATCTCCCTGGACATTAAACACACCCTGACAGCTGCCATATCTGACCTTAAGACGGAATTACAGGGGATGAATAACCGCCTGATTGAAGTGGAAGAAACCACACAGCTCCAAGCTGCAGCGATCAGGCAAGTGCAAAAGACATACGATATGCACCTACCATACATGTTTGAATTGCACAGACAAGTGGAAGATTTAGACAATAGGGGACGCAGGCACAATATAAGGATTAGGGGGGTACCCGAGAGCATTGAACAGGCCTCCCTATCACAGACAATATGCGCCATCTTTAATGACCTGCTTGATAGGCCCGCAGACTCCCCCATAGAGATGGAGAGACTGCACCGTGCCCTCAGACCCCCTCCTAGAGATGCTGAACCCCCCAGAGACGTAGTTTGCTGCATCGTAAACTTCCCCCTGAAAGAGGAGATACTCAGGAAAGCGAGAGAGAGGGGACGCATCTCTCACAATGGCACCGATATTAAGCTTTTCCAGGACTTATCCCAGATAACATTACAGAATAGGCGCACCTTGCGCCCCCTGCTGGACACATTGCGCTCCCGTAACATCCAATACAGGTGGAAATTCCCATTTTGCTTGTCAGCAACCGCCAGAGGACGCACGGCACTTCTCCGGACACCGGAAGACCTCCCTAACTTCTGCGAGCAACTTGATCTACCACCTGTAGACATTCCTGACTGGCACTCGTTCTACTTCCCCACGGAACCCTGGAAGCCAGTCTCGCACGTGTCATCACCCAAAGTGCAGCGACAAAAATCCAGACGCCGCAGGCTAGACCCCACTTCGCCAGGAGAACGTCTCTCTCGCCGAGATCTCTCCTCACACCCTCCTGGGAATGCCGACACCCCACGTAGGGGAGACCGAGACATGTGACCTACCTGATATGAGATGGTTGACCCAGGGGTCAGTAAGTTGAGTTATGCTTTTCTTTACTCACTTGTAACTTTTGTCCATTTGTTTTTCTATCCCCGCACCACAACGAACACCCGGGGACTTTGGTCGCAGCGTGATGACTCCTTCCTCCCACCTCTCCGCCAGGATCAAGGACCTCTCCCACAGTCTACTCTCACCCAGGTACTGTTTTCATTATACCTTAGGCTTACATCCGGCTGGATCTGCACCTAAGGAACTATGGTTGCTGATGCTGTGCTCCATGATGAGCCCTGTTTCACCCCTTTGGCTTTTTGACACCCCCACTTGGTGTTAAGTGTCGAATCCAGAGACTATGTGCTACAGCCAAAGGATAGGTCACAAGATCCAAGTACTCCCATGCTTTGACTTCCCCCCCCCCACCCCCCCTTTTTTTTTTTTTTTTTAAGGTCTGATGATGCTGGTTATATGTTACTATGTCTAGATCGTCTAGCTGAATCTCTCTTTAGGCCTCACTGTATACACTTTATCTATGTTTGTAAGTTGTGCTCCTAACCTAGCAGTTAAGGATAGACAGATAACCACACCAGATTAGTAGAGTTATTCGGAAGACAGGCTGCTAACCCACCTAGCTTAATATCCTTCCTGATGCTCACTTAAACTAGTAGCCTCTATAGCTGAAAGGAAGAGAAGGAAAGAGAATAGGAAAACAGAACCAGACGGGTAAAATATCTGGGCGTACATACGTGGGTAGGCCCCTACCATACTAAACCAAAGCCTCACCACCAGATCGATGTCTGCGACATCACGAATATGGTTCTTACTTTTAGGCTTCCGATGAAAACCAGCCTTCACGTATGACACACCCCGGTCAACTAAACTTTACACGATCTCAAATCCACGCATCTACCTAACTGCAAAGCCCACAGGCCACTCAATTGAAGCAACCTGATAAGACCCCTCCTATTCTTAGGGATATACAACGTCGGATGCAACACAACTCTAACCCGTAAACATCTATGCACATTACCCTGGTTGGAGAGGTGGAGTAGGGAGGAGATAACTGCGATGAAACACCTGAGAACCCTGTATGCTCTGATACTACCTAGGTTTAGTCAGTGTTCTTTAAACGCAGCCCCCTTGTGGTGAGTTATAAGTTATACCCTGTACTGAATGTTCAGTTATATGATAAGTTTTATAACAATATGGGATGTTGACTGTCAGTCTTACCTCTCCGCGCTTTACTTAAATGTATTGCTTGATTACCTTACCTCGGTTCTCCCCATTGAGGATATCCTACATATTTTGATCTCAGAGCCCACACTCTACAAGTAATTGACTCTCCCCCATTCCGCATCCTTATGCACTCATGGTCCTCTCTAGTGCCCACCTCTTGACCCCTTCCCAGTTTACTGCCCACACACAGCGGTCCAGTAGGACTATAGCTGGAACCCCGGACCTCTTTCTTTAGGTGATTAGGTATACCTAGTTCCACCTCCGGAGACCCTCTACATAGGACTAGTAGATTCCACACTACGGTCCGATCCCATCTACCCCCTTCCCCCCATTCCTTCTCCCCCTTGAGATCCTACTACCCGAAGTTCTGCACCCCAAGCTCTAACCTATACCTCTCTTCTCTTTCTGTTCTCTGTGCTCTCCTTCTTTTCTACTCACCCCCCCTCCCCCCCTTTTTTTTTCTCTCTCTCCCCCTTTTTCTCTTTCTCTCTTTTCTGATCGTTTTTGGAGGGCGCCCCTCCTCGCTCTCGTTCCCCCCTGCGTGGGTCGTTGTATCTACATAGTAAGCCTCGTTAACCGAACGTCTTGAGGCAACCTAACCCAATACCCCACAAAATGCTACCTGACCAGCTGTCCAAACACAGGCAATTATCCCTTAAATGTGTGTCGCTAAATGTTAAAGGTTTAAACCTGCCAGAAAAAAGATCTCAGGTTCTCTCTGCCCTGTCTAAACACAAAGCACACTTTCTGCTACTTCAGGAAACACATTTCCGGTCTGATGCAATTCCTAAATTAGCAAATCATCTCTACAGACAAGCACTGCACTCCACAAGCCCAGACTCTAAAACTAAGGGAGTCTCCATTCTAATTTCTAGGCAAGCAGATTTTCAATTAGCAGACTCTTTGGTTGACCCCGGGGGCAGATACATCTTTCTTAAGGGTACATATGCCTCCAAACCAATAACCCTGGCAAACATTTACAGCCCCAACGAGCATCAAGTCGCATTCTTTAGAAGAGTAGGTGACCTTCTAACTACCTTTCAGGAAGGCATACTGATCCTGGGCGGGGACTTTAACGTACCACTGAACCCCGCACTGGACACCTCATCAGGTAAATCTGCGCTATCCTACCGAGCACTCCGCCAGATTAAACTTCAGCTCCAACACCTGACTCTCCATGATACCTGGCGCACCCTTTTCCAAACGACAAAGACTATACCTTCTTCTCTCCCCCACACCAAAAATATTCTAGGATCGACTACTTTTTTCTCTCCCAGACAGACTTATCTTCTCTTACTCAGGCCACCATAGAACCAATGTTCTTATCCGACCACCACCCAATCTCCATGACACTCACATTCCCTGAACTGACCAAGACTTCTAAATCATGGCGCCTGAATTCCGCCCTACTAAAAGACCCAGAAATCATCAACCAGATGAGATCCCATATCCAACTCTATTTCCAAGAAAACTCCACCCCAGATATTTCCCCAATCACACTATGGGAGGCACACAAGTACGTGGTGAGGGGGAAACTTATCTCCTTAGCAACTAACGCCAAAAAGAGATACCAAGAGCAAATTAGATCACTCATCAACACAATTCACAGACTTGAAAATGCACACAAACAATCGACCTCGCAATCCACGCTGCAAGACCTACTACATGATAGATCAGTACTTCTAGATGAACTAGGAAAACGCACAAGGAGACGCTATGTCCTCCAACAAAAGGTGTTCTATGAACACGGCAACAAGAGTGGTAGATTGCTGGCACGCACTATACAAGCAGCTAGGCTAACATCTAGAATCCACGAAGTACGAGACACCCAAGGCACACTCCTCTCTAGAAACGAGGAGATAGCCAATCACTTTGAACACTTCTACTCCAAACTGTACAACTTGCCCCAACACGGCGTAGGAGGGACTAGGGCAGCCCAACGTACCTCCCAAATAAAGGACTTTTTAGCCCAATACTGCCCCAAACCTATCTCCCCACAGCAGGCGGAGGCCATGGAAACTCCATTTTCCAAGGAGGAACTTCATCTAGCTATAAAACAAATGAAAGTAGGAAAAAGTCCCGGCCCTGATGGTCTCCCACTAATATATTATAAATCCTTTCAGGATATACTGACTCCCGAGATACTTAAAATGTGTAACGCTCTAGCGGATTCTCATACATCAACAGGTAGACTATTAGAAGCCCACATAACAGTCCCAAAAGATGAAAAAGATCCCACACTAGCCTCAAACTACAGACCTATTTCCCTACTCAATGTAGATATCAAATTGTACGCGAAAATCCTAGCCAACAGATTATTAGCTCTTATCCCTGACCTCATAACAGCCAACCAGGTGGGTTTCATCCCGGGCAGGGAAGCCAGGGATAACACCATACGCACCCTGAACATACAACACTGGTTACACTCCTCGGGATCCAAAGGCTTTCTTCTATCCCTAGATGCTGAGAAGGCGTTTGATAGCGTGGCTTGGGACTACATGCAGGAGGTCCTGAAGGGAATAGGCCTCCTACCCCGCATGTTCACGCACATTAACGCCCTTTATACTAATCCCTCGGCAAGGGTGAGGACCAATGGCCTCCTCTCAAACGCCTTCTCTATCAGCAACGGCACACGATAGGGGTGCCCTCTATCCCCCTTAATCTTTGTTCTGACACTAGAACCCCTCTCAAACAGACTACGCAGCAATGCAGACGTCAAGGGCATCAACATAGCAAGCAGAGAATTCAAAGTGCACTTTGCAGATGACATCTTACGCTCCTTACAATCCCCCCGAACCTCCCTATCCAACTTACTGAAGGACATACAACACTTTGGCGAGATTTCAAATCTCAAAATTAACTACTCAAAGTCTCATGCGTTAAATATCTCTCTACACCCATAGGAAGTAGAACACTGCCAACAATTCTTCCCATTTCAGTGGAAGACTGTAGCCCTTACATATTTAGGTGTCCAAATTACGAGGAAAACTATCGATCTCTATAGCCATAACTTCTTAGCTGCCCTTTCTAAAATACAGACCCACCTTAAAGAATGGACTAATATGAATGTATCCTGGTTCGGCCGTGCAGCCATAATCAAAATGGTGGTACTCCCTCGCTTGTTATACCTGATGCAGACAATCCCAATCCATTTACCCCCTTCCTTCTTTGCTACCTATAGGAAAGCGTGCACAACTTTCCTATGGAAGAACACTCTCCCGCGCATTAAATACTCTCGCCTGACCCTCTCAAAGACCATGGGTGGCATTGGCCTACCAGATCTCCAAAAATACTATCTTGCGTGTCACCTGACTAGAATCGTGGATTGGAGGGTACACTACCGGGGAAAGACTTGGGTGACCTTAGAAAAACATTTCATACAAACACCTACTCATGTACTCCCCTGGCTCCCGCCCCGTCTATGGCCCCTCGCAGTTAAGACACACCCGCTAATATACCCCTCCTTAAAGGCCCTTGACAAAGCAATTTCGATCCACAAACTTTCCTCATACCTAGGACCAATGACCCCCCTGAGAGGAAACCCGGATTTCCCTCCTGGGGACCCTACATTCCTCCAGAAAGAATGGCCCTACGAAGAAATACGAGCGCAACATTTTTTCCGGGGAGGTGTTATTAGAGCGTATGAGGACTTATTGTCCGAATCGCGCACACACGCGTTCCCTTTTTGGTCTTACAGACAATTGAGACACTTCTTCACATCTAAAACTCCAAGTGTGACGTGGTCCAGACAACATACTCCATATGAAGCCCTCTGCTTACGTAACGCACCACAAAGACATCTCATATCCTACATATACACTCTTCTCCAGGAGGACTCCCTCCATCCAGCGACTAAACCCACACGTATCTCGTGGGAAAAAGACCTGAACCTGACTCTGACTGATGAGGAGTGGGAAACAATTTTTACACACGCCCATAAGGGATCGATGAATACAGCAATCCAAGAAAATGGGTATAAGATCATAACTAAATGGTATAGGACTCCCTCACGCCTACACAAATTCACACCCTCAATCTCAAACATCTGCTGGAGATGCAAGGAAGCAATAGGCTCCATGATCCATATTTGGTGGGAGTGCAGTTCCATCTAACCTTTCTGGACTGAGGTCCACGCCATTATCAAACACGTGACCACCTATGAGCTGGATTACAACCCTGCACAATACCTCTTACATCACACAACCCTTTCCAAACGTACCTACTTTAAATCATTGGCCATGCACATGGTCAATGCAGCTCGACTATGCATACCTGTACACTGGCGCTCATCAGAGGCACCCACCATCAGAGAATGGCTGCTTAGGATAGCCAAGATAGAAGAAATGGAGGAACTGATATTCTCCTCTCAGGAACGCATACAGAAATTTATGCAAACATGGGCATGCTGGTATCACTTCAAAACGTCAGACCACTACAAAGCCTATCTACCTTAGTAAATACCTGGAGGAGCTCCCTGCCTTGAATTCGGTATGGCCCACGATTTAAGACGACTCGGGGGGACGGGGGCGAGGAGTGACGCCTGTCTCTCTTCCTTTCTCTTACCTCTTTGTCTTTCTCTTTCTTTCACCCCTTCTTACCTTTACACTCTTACATTCCCCCCAAACTCCCAATTTCTCATTAATTATCTTCCCTTCTCATCCCCATTTCCCCCCCTTCCCCTTAAACCACACAACGACAATGAACCTCTCTCTAAATGGAAGCCCCGACATAATCACCGAGTTACACCCATCCCATTCGGGAATCCAGTCTACTTGCCCGCATCTAAGTGCCACGATTGGGCCTGTAGAGATTGGCCTACGTGGTAATGCCTACAAATATGATATGACTTGACATGAATGGGGTGCTCTTCCCTAAAGTGGCTGATATGCTCGTTGTTCTTGTTCAACCTATATGCTGAATAGATCTCTATGACAATACAATTACCCAAATGTGTTACTCTCTTCACCATTTGTTTGTTATAACACACTATGCGATATATCTAACGTTGTTATTTGCCAAAGAAGACCCGAGTCTTCCTCATTTCTGTTCATGATAACCTTGAAAAACGTATTGAAATGTAACCTTGTTTTTGTCTTAATAAAATACACTTTTGTGGAAAAAAAAAATAAGTCCTTGTCAAGTTTCCAAAACAATATAGGCCCTTCAGGCCCAAAAACGCTTGTCATATATTTGGAAAGCATGCATGGGTTGTCATCTACTGCCAGAGACAATTCAATAATTTTAACCACTTCCCGCCCCGTCAATAGCAGATTGACGTCCGGGAAGTGGTTCTGTTATCCACACTGGACGTCATATGACGTCCTGCGGGATAACAGCCACCGCGCGCCCGGGGGGGCGCGCATCCCGGCGATCGGTGGAGCGGTGGGTCAGTCTGACCCACCGCTACACTGATCTCGGTAAAAAGCCTCCGGCGGAGGCTTTTTACCACGTGATCAGCCGTGTCCAATCACGGCTGATCACAATGTAAACAGGAAGAGCCGTTGATCGGCTCTTCCTCACTCGCGTCTGACAGACGCGAGTAGAGGAGAGCCGATCGGCGGCTCTCCTGACAGGGGGGTTCGCGCTGATTGTTTATCAGCGCAGCCCCCCCTCGGATACCCACACTGGACCACCAGGGAAGCCCCCCAGGACCACAGGGAAGCCCCAAGCATGTGGATGGCCCCCATGGCCATCCACATGTAGTAAAATAAAAAAATAAAAAAAAATATGCCAATCAGTGCCCACAAATGGGCACTGACTGGCACTATGATGGCACCACCTCAATGTGTGGTGGCTGGCATTGCTGGGCATCAGTGTCCATCAGTGCCACCTACTAGTGTCCATCAGCGCCACCTATCAGTGCCTATCCGTGCCCATCTGTGCCCATAAGTGCCCACCTATCAGTGCCCGTCCGTGCCACCTATCAGTGCCGCCTATAAGTGCCCATCAGTGCCGCCTATAAGTGCCAATCAGTGCCTCCTATGAGTGCCAATCAGTGCCGCCTATGAGTGCCAATCAGTGCCGCATACCAGTGCCACATATCAGTGCCCATCAGTGCCGCCTATCAGTGCCCATCATCAGTGCCCATCAGTGCCACCTCATCAGTGCCACCTCATTGGTGCCACCTCATCGGTGCCCATCAGTGTCGCCTTATCAGTGCCCGTCAGTGCCGCCTTATCAGTGCCCGTCATTGAAGTAGAAAAGGTACTTATTTACAAAAAAAATTTACAGAAACAAAGAAAAACTTCGTTTTTTTCAAAATTTTCGCTCTTTTTTTATTTGTTGTGCAAAAAATAAAAATCGCAGAGGCGATCAAATACCACCGAAAGAAAGCTCTATTTGTGGGAACAAAATGATAAAAAATTTGTTTGGGTACAGTGTAGCATGACCGCGCAATTGTCATTCAAATTGCGACAGCGCTGAAAGCTCAAAATTGGCTTGGGCAGGAAGCTGTATAAGTGCATGGTATTGAAGTGGTTAAACTTCTATACCACAGTATGTACTTACTCAATCATTCAACTACTGGCTGGGTGATTACATGCAGAACCCTTCTTGCTGTTATGTGTATGACTTGTTTGTGTTTGAAACTGAACCTAAGGTACATCCTGCATCACAGTCTCAACTCTAACCCCAACCCCAGAGCTACAGTGAATCAAAGCTCCAGAAAGGAAGACGTGTTCACCGACAAATATGACAGCCAAGGATTAGGATCTTGCAAATTAGGATCTTGCATTCAAAACAATGTTACTTTATTCAATAGATGTATCCTATGACAAATGACAATCCTCACAATCAAATTAATCATGAAGTCTGTATGTTACAGTGCACCAGCTCTCTAAAGAGCATATACATTTGAGTACTTGTGGGTATTTTCTGGACATTTATTCAGTACTACATTATTAGCACCAACACAGCCAAAAACTCAAATACAATGTTACAATGTTGTATTTTCATTGCCACAAAATGATAATGGAACTCTAGTGAGTGCTATTGTGTACCTACATGGATATCAACATTATTAATATTGACACAAGCATCTTTGCCACTTAAAAACTGTATGAAATTACACACATATCCTTGAACCTTTATTGTAGAGTTAGACGTGTGTAGCGGGTATGTACTTTTCAGAGTGTTTAAATCTGGTGAAGACATCAGTGATGAACAGTTCCCTGCAGCCAAGCAGGTGGCACTGTCACTTCGGGCTGGGGTTGAACCGTCACTGCAGTGCCGTATCCTTTGTGACCTCTCGCAGCAGTTGTACGGCGGGGCGGGGAACCCGCTGTGCTTGCTGGGAGAGGGTATAAAGGGGGCGGACATCTTGGCCATGAGGTTCAAGTCCCAGGCACCTTCAGCCTGAGGGCTGCTGTTCACGGTCGGTGTCCAGGCGGCCTAGGCCTGGACACTTGGAGTTCGTGTTCCATCCCAGGCACCTTCAGTCTGGGGTGAGGTACTCGGCCGGAGGCCTGTGGCCCAGTACCTTCCGCTGGGTCCCGCCGGGGAGGGACTGTCCTAGGGTGCCTAGGGTGTTGGGCACCCGAATCCAGAGGCGTAAGGGACCAGAGGAGGGATTCATCCCAAGACCTGGTGCAGCATATTGCCAGTGATGGGTGAACCTCTGGAGACCGCACGGAGGGATGTCTTTCTCGAACAGGGGCCAAGTTCATGGAGGAAGGTGGTTCATGTTCAATGACCGGTGGCAGCGGTCCAACTTGTCAGCTCAGGTCAGTGGCAGAGACCTGCTACTAGGCCTGTGGCAGGGGCCTCAACGGTTCACCCGGTCGGTGGCAGCGACCAATCTCACGGTCGGTGGCAGAGACCGTGTGCCAGGCCTATTCACTTGCAAATAAATAAGAGAGTTCATTTGTGCCTGGGCCTACTCGTATCCACACCCCTGTCTATCTGTTACTGAAAGTTCAACTGTTATGTTCACCCTGCAATGGAGAAATAAAAGAGTGTTGGACTTTTAATTGGTGTGGGGCTCTGTTACTGGCAGACACATCTCCACGGAACAAGTGGAAGCTTCGTATGCAGTGAGCAGACCCGGAGGTAATTTAAGTGACTTTGCTCAACCCTCATACACATACGAGGGGAGAGCTTGGCGTAGTGACCCTGCACTCTCCTCTCCCAGGTACCCCTGGACCACACCAGCCAATAACCAGGAGAAGCGGAGAGGGAGAGTGATGCTCCGCTACACGTGCATCTACATCCACAATTTCTCTGAGGAGCAATCCACAAATGGATTGCTTTTCAGAGGCGACTGACAGGTGGTGAGGAGGCAACGGGACACCTTTTCATGGCCTGTTTTATCCCAACAAATGCATCCCAACCGCATGCATTGCGGAGTGTTAATGGCACGCCTACATTTTGCCAAATGATCATGTTCGGTGGGTTTGCCTCCTGCTGATCACTACATTTTGGGTAATTTTTGCCACAGGTGGGAAGTGAAACATCGCACTCGCGGCATGTAAACACTCCTCCGTCTATTGCAGCTTAAAGTGGAGTTACACCCAAAAGTGGAATTTCCTCTTGTTTGTCTCCTTCCCCCTCCGGTGCCACATTTAGCCCCTTTCAAGGGGGGGGCAGGAACGGGGACCTGTTTTTGACAGGTCCCCTTCCCCTTTTCCGCGGCACCATCTCTCAGAAGTTCGACCCCCTCCTTCCTCCGCCGCCGGGCCAATTAGAAAGTGCAGCGCTCTTCGCTTCACTGTTGGGTGTTGCCAATGGCGGCGGCTGCACCCGACAGCCGATCCGAAGATCGGCTGCTGTGCCGACATCGCAGGCTCCCTGGATAGGTAAGTGTCCTAATATTAAAAGTCAGCATCTGCAGTATTTGTAGCTGCTGACTTTTCATTACTCGTGGGGTGGGCGGACATCCACTTAAGAAGGGGGCAGTAAAAAACGTGCATTTTTACTGTCCTCCAACCACACATCTAAATTAAGCTTTAAGGGGTTGTAAACGCAGAAGGTTTTTTATCTTAATGTGTTCAATGCATTTAGATAAAAAGCCTTCTGTGTGCAGCAGCCCTCTTCAGCCCCAAAACACTTATCTGAGGTCCCTCTCTGTCCATTGATGTCCACGAGTGTCTTAGCCTTCCTGATTGGCTGAGACACAGCAGCGTCGCCATTTGCTCCCACTGCTATCAATCAAAGTCAGCTAGCCAATCAGGGGAGAGAGGGAGTGGGGCTGTTGGAGGTTCATGTCTGAACGGACACAGGGAGCTGTGACTCAGCTTGGGTGCCCCCATAGCAAGCTGCTTGCTGTGGGGGCACTGAACAGGAGGGAGGGGACAGGATCACAGAAGAGGGACCCGAGAAGTGGAGGATCTGGGCTGCTCTGTGTAAATCCACTGCACAGAGCAGGTAAGTATAACATGTTTGTTATTTTTATAGGAAAAAAAACCTAGACTTTACAATCTTTTTAAGTCTTGTATCTCTGTACCTACTTCCAACCACAAATATAATATACAAATTGGATCTCACTTTACAGCTTTACGAGAGCCATAAACGGACATTTTAAACAGGCCATCTATCATAAACCTTTATTTTCTAGGCAAAGGTTCTAGGCTAGGTATACGCCTCTGCTTATAAAAATGTGAAAAAGTTGCTTCATTGTGCCTGGAAAATATAGATTTAATTTTGCTAAACCCTGATTTGTGATTTTGATTTAACTCTCTCAAGGAGAACTGACAGTTTCATTTAGAAAATGGTCACATTTATGGCACAGCTAAATGTATGTGAAACGCACCATAAAAAAATGCATCACAAGATCTCTGCTATCTCTGCTATTGTTCACATTGCTGTGTTTTCTTCATATGGTTCCAGCACCATTGATTATATGGCACAGAGGTTTCAGCATTTTGTGTTCAATTTCATGTGATCTTAAGTGCAAAAAAAATGCATATATCTGAACAGAACCTATTTTTTTTTAATTGAACAAAGTCTGTTATAGGGCAGTTTGATGGGTTAGTGGTTGGTACTTTTGCCTGGTAGCACTAAGGTTGCCCACCTGAATCCCAACCTTGACACTACTTGCATGAAGATTGCATGCTTTTCTCGTGCTTAGGTGGATTTCCTCCCACACCTCAAAGAAATGTTGGTACAACATTGTAGGATAATTGGCTCTTGTCCATATGTATGCATGTGAGTCAGGGACCTTATATTGTAGGCTCCTTGAGGGCAGGGACTGATGGTTGGTGCCAAAATAAAATAAAAAAAATCTAGCAAGAATGTTAATAATTAGTGCTCCCATGCTTCTTCTTGGAGTTATAGAGGAGTCATTACTTATTTAATTATTAATGTTTCCTGAGAAGTGGAGGCGAGAAGAAAATAGTATTAGGACTTAACTTGGACTATTTGCTGACAAATGACTGCTTTTCTATGAACAACTTAAGTTTAGCCAATGAAAACGATCCATTTCACAACCTTTGCTGATCCTATTTTACTTCCAGTATTATCACTGGCTTAATTTATTAATTGTTAAGAGTCACAATTTCTACCCATTTAGCGAACTGTTCCAGTTAGTTACAAGCATTGCAGCACAAATCATAAAGTTGTTTCATGTACAATCAGAATGCAATTATAATGAGAGTGTACAGTATATAGTAGTTACATTTAACAAGGGCCTAATAAAGTTTATGTTTATTGGTTATAAACCTCCCTACTCGGTTTTTTAAAGCCAAGCTTGTTATCACGCGTAAAACCTGTAAAATGTGGTGTACAAACTAAGCTTTGTCATTGCCAACATGTCTGACATCACCCAAGGGGAGATACAAAACCATTAATTAGTGTGTCATGCACAACACACTTTCAGTGTGTTTTTTCTAACTGTTTCCTTTTTGCCTGCTGTCCAAGATCTCTGGAACAAGAATGGTTTAAAAGGGGTTGTAAACCCTCAAGGTTTTTCACCTTAATGCATTTTATGCATTAAGGTGAAAAACCTTCTATAGTGTTGCTGTCCCCCACAGCCCCCCTTTTACTTACCTGAACCCAATCGTTTCATCGGCGGGGAGGAGCACTGCAGCTCCAGCCGCTGTCTAGAGTCCTCAATGGATAGATTGATAGCAGCGCAGCCATTGGCTCCCGCTGCTGTCAATCATATCCAGTGACACAGGAGCCTAGGGGCAGAGCCGAGTACTGCTGTCTGTGTCAATAGAAGCAGCAGCAGGACTCGGGAGCGCGCCCGCACGGGTGTCCCCTTGGAATGCAGGTCTCCGAGGGGGTACTCGATGTGTAGAGGAGCCAGGAGTGCCGCTGGGGGACCACAGAAGAGGAGGATCGGGCCACTCTGTGCCAAACCCTTGCACAGAGGAGGTAAGTATAACATGTTTGTTATTTTCTTTTTTTTAAAACAAACCTTTACAATCACTTTAATCACTCAAAGGGCTCTTTCACATTTGTGGTGCTCTCTAAACAGTGACTCGTGTTCAAAATGCTTTTCAGAGGACATATGACAGACGGTGAGGAGGCATTATATTGCTTCCTCACTGCCAGATTAAGTCCTGTAACGCAACACTACAGCACCTCAATCGAATGCATTGCACATTGTTGCGGTGCGGCCCCATTGAACTTAATGGGTGAGTTTCACAAGTGGTGCCATAAGTCAAACTGTGCACCTTGAGTCCGGCTGTATTGTGACAGTTTGAGTGTGTGGCCAGAGAATGATAAAACTACAACTTAGCCACCCATTTTTAGTTTTTTCCACCCCCTGAACGCCCGTCTAATAGAGCCCAAAGTGTACATTTGAAAATACCTAAAATTACGCTGTGTCAAAATCTCAAAAAAGGTAAGTCTAGTTTAAGTACATCTTAAAGTGAAACTAAAGTCTGCAATTTTTATCTTAGAACCAATGGTCCTACGGCGTGAGCTCACCCGCTGGCGCCCCCATTCTCTCCCCAGCTTTTTCTGACTGCTGGACTTTGCCTATCTTGTTTTGGCTACCATGGGATAATGCAACTCCTGAGTTCAGTCATCTCAGCATACAGGTGTAGTGCCATAATGTATACTGGGCTGCGCATGCACAGCTCAGTGAACATTGTTTAAAAAACTGTGAGCGGACAGGTAGGTTTTTTAATTGCAGAAGAGACTTTGCATGTCTCTTTTGCAATAAACAGCCTGATTGGTCACAATAAAAAAAAAAAAAAAAGACATTCGTTCTGCTTTAATCATAAAGTGCAGGACACAGGCGGAATATTCATAGACCTGGGTTACAGCTTGGTACTTTAAGATGATAGGACACTAGCAAAGCTTTGCTGGACACACCTCTTGGACATACCCCTATAACTCTATCCACTTTCTAAGTGTCCTTAGGTAATGGACCTCTTCTTCCCTATGAAGTCGTTTTTTCATGCTTAACCAGCTTCCTCATTCATCAACTCTTCTATTTCAGATTCTTCAATTAACTCTTCAAAGCCTTCTACTATAACATGAAACAAATGAGTGTTTTCACGTACATGGACTCCAATATTGTCTGTAATAGGGAGAGCTATTCAATACTGTATACTGTTTTGGAATTATGACTGTAGTACCTCTCATATATCTCATATCTCAATTGATTAATTTGGTGGTAACTTAAGTAAGATTATGTCTGACCTCTCTTGCTGGTTGTAATCCAAATTGTGCAGAAATAATCTGTTTTAGATATATTTTCTGTTTAGCAAACACATTCGACTTTCTAAATGAATAAACATATAGTTTTTTTTAAGAGCTATTAAAGCCAGGCAAGCAGTCTAGGTCAGGAAATGCGATATCATTTATCAAATATTTATCAAATATTTCTTAAGATACCCATAGACATCAAGCAATTATTTCCAGATCCTACCCAATTTGTCCAGGATGAATAAGCTACTCTTCAGACAACCCTGCTCAACAATTTTAAGGGGAAAAGCCTCTGAGGTTGGATTTAGTTATTGTTCCCATGAGGATAACCACAATACTGCGGTGTCTATTTATAGGATTATAGTAGCAATTGGACATCTGGCAGATTGATTATTCTGTGATAAATAAATTTCATATGCCTAAAGTGTGTCAAGCCAAGAGAGTGGGGATTAGGGAGTGGGAGTGGGGGTAATTGGTATCTTTTTCTAACTTTTACTGCTATCCAGGACTCCGTTACAGAGATTTCATTGACTTTCTGTCCTGGTAACAAGAGTTTTACCAGTGAGAGAAAGTCTGCAACAGGGACAGGATCAGAAATAAAAATCTCACAAGGGTTCTAACCTTCTCCTACTCTACCTGTAAATACAAAAACCACCACAGCCCATCACAAATCCCAGCTTCAGTATTCAAAATCAATGGCACCAAAAAGTTCCATGTAGACCACAAGGGAACTAAGAATAATGTAATAATGGGATCCTGCAGCTTCCAAAAGGGGATCCGGGGTGATCCAGTGAAGCTCAAATGACAGGCGATAACGTTTTCAAGGACAGCCCCTTCTTTCTCAAACCAAGGGGAAATGTTACCACCCCTATTCCCTCCACATAGAGGTTACCACGAGGCAACAGCTAGCAGCTGAGGACGCTGTCCATTGGCGCTTTTTTTGACAGTTGTCAGAGCAAGATCCCTGTATGCTGGCTAGGAGATCGGGAACTGCCGCTACTTCAGCTTAGCCTGGTTATGTGTCTGTCCTGGTGCCCTTTGCTTCCCATGCTGATCTATCAGATTTTAACTGTAAGTGTGCTATAATTTTTGTTAAAGTGGAAGTAAACCCATTGATTTAACAGTTTAAAAAAACTGTTAAATTCCCGGCATGCCGGAAATGCTAACTGCCACATTGGTTTTGCTCTCAACCAAACTGTCAAACCTTCCAATGGCTGGTGTCATAACTGGTCACATGTGCAGCATCATGGCAGTTGAAGATTAAACAAAGGTCAAGATGGCAGCTTCCTTGGCTGAAAATGATAGGAGGGTTTACTTCCACTTTAATAAAACGGTTGCTTTTACTCTAACTTGGATCCTTTCTGTCATATACTGTTTTTTTATGTCTGGGTTGCTGTTGGAGAGTTCTCTTCACTTCCTGTTTGGTAAAACGTTGTTAGCAGGACAGGAAGTCAAATAAAATTTCTCCATTGGACTCCTGGATAGCAGTAATAACCCAACATGTTTCTACACTTTTTCACTCTATCACTCTATCTCAATCTAAAACTAAGGAAAAAAGTTTTGGCTGGGCATATTTACTTTCTTTTTTTTAAATTTTACTAGTAAACTGGAATAAATAACATTCATCCCTCCTCTCAGACATTTTTAATCTACAAGGCCCATTTATCTCCCCTTCTTTACACTTTTAACACACGATCACCCGAATTAACACTGCTGCAAAAGGACTCTGTCTGTTCAATCAATGCAGCTTTAGTCATTAGAGGTTGACATCACTAAATGATCTAAAAGTTCATACTGTCATGAAGAAATGGTCAGCAAAAAAAATAAATCTCCTTTGCTTTCCATCAAAATGTGTCTTAACACACAGTAAAAAATCACATATCAAAGAAAAGTCAAGTTTAAGAGGAGAAGGGAATCCAAGCTGAACAAAGTGTGTCACTATAATGACCTTAAATCTCCCTACATTGAAATGTGCAATTTCAGTCTTAAGCATAACAAGTTTAGTTTGAGCTGAAAGAAAACAGATCTAACAAAGCACACAGATCAGTGTGAAAGTAAACACACAGCCTGTACACTCTACATAATGTACGTTACAGCTAACATCAGGTCCCCGTGTCTACCAGATTTTAGAGGGCATTGCTGCTGCAGAGCCTGTGCTGCAGCCGATGTGTTTGTTCTCTCTATTGATTAGTACAAACCAAGGACATTAAAGAAAAAAAAAAAAACTGCAGCTGAAACGCTGTCTTGCTCTGTGGGCAGGTCTGGCACTATTCATAATGCAGAGAAAAGGAGGTGGCAAATCACAGGAGGACAAGTGAGTCAAGTGCAGATGCTGCAAAACCCCACAATTGCCATCTCACATACATTCACATATTAACGTAATATCAATTTTTATTGATTCATTTACAACTACAAATGTAACAGTTGATGAAACACTTTTTTTTTAAATGTCCTTGGATCACCAGCATTGATATAAATGTTGAAGTGCATACTTGCCAAATGTCCCGGATCTGCTGGGACAGTCCCGCTTTTTAGCCAGCTGTCCTACAGAGTCTGTTTTCTGCTGCACTATTGTATTCTCAGGCCTCGTACACACGACCGATTTTCTCGTCGTAAAAAACACGTCGTTTTTTTCGACGAGATTCTTGTTAAGCTTGTCGATTTTCTCGTCAAGCTTTCTATGCGTACACACTGTCATTTTCCAATTTCCTTGTGGTTCTCTGCGCTCACGTCCAGCACGTACGACGGCACTATAAAGGGGAAGATCTTTTTTCTTGGCGCCACCCCTTGGGCTGCTTTTGCTGATCTCGTGTTACCGCGTGTGAAGTAAAAGTTTGGGAAGAGACGATTCGCGCTTTTCAGTCTTCGTACTTTTCAGATCGTTTTCTGCGGTTCATTTTGTGCTTGTGGGTTCGTATCTTGACTTTCAGGGCGTCTAGGCAGGTCGTATCTGTTTTACAGTGCGTTATTGCCTGTTCGTTTCTGAATTTCAGTTCGTTATTCATAGGCCTTGCTGTTCTAAAGTGCGTTCTGTTCTGTACGTTCTGATTAGACGACCGTTTCCTAGCCATGTCGCCTGGACGTTCTCGTCGTCGAGTTCGTGCTGTGCGTGCGCTTGGTGTTGGTCTGCTTGTTTTGGACCAAGACCAGTCCATGAATGGTGTGAGGAGGAGTTCATGGACCAAGAATTGGTTGCTCCAGCGGGACCAATTCTGCCACATGCCTCTGCTGCGGGAGATCGTCGAGAATAATCCTGTGGACTACAGGAATTTTCTGAGGATGTCTGACCCCGTTTTTCAGGAACTGTTGGCTTTGGTGTCCCCCTATATTACCAGGAAGGACACCGTTATGCGGGAAGCCATCAGTGCTGAGCAGAGGCTCATCGCCACGTTGCGTTACCTGGCGACAGGGAGAAGTCTTCAGGACTTGAAGTTCACCACAGGCATCTCCCCCCAGGCTCTGGGCCTCATAATCCCAGACACCTGTTCTGCTATTATACAAGTCCTGCAGGAGGACTATATTAGGGTAAGTTTTCTCCCTTAACATCACATTTTATGTATTACATGTATGCTAATGTATTGTATTTCTTTCATCCTTCCCTAATTACCATGATTGTAATATGCTGAGAATGTCCCCTTTGTCCCCATGCATGTTGGAAGCTTTAGATTGCCCCTTTTTTATCCTCCCTAAATATTTCCCCTCACTAACTTTTCCAGCAGGGGCGCCTGTTGCTCCAAATGTTGGGGGGTTCCAACCCCAATTTCGGAAATAAACTTCCTCCTTTTTTGCTCTGTTGCCTAATAAACGCCCCCAGTTGTCCCCTCCAATGCAGCCATTTAGTCCCCTCTAATGCAGCCAGTTTCCCCCCAGCCCTGCACTTACCTTCTTGTGGTCAGCGCCATCCTTCTTCTGTCCTTGATGTCTTCTCCTTCCCTTCATGTTGCATCAGCCAATCATGTTACCATTAAACAGACTTGGTGAACATGATTGCCAGAGCAGCCTGTCAGTGTTTACACAAGGAATGCCCCCTCCTTGCGTCCCCGATTTTTCTCTGAGGAAGCCAATTACATCCCTCAGGTTGTAATTTGCAAGACTTTTTTAATACCTGTTTCTGCTCTGCAATTTTAACCCCCTAAATGACGCAATTATTCATATGTCGGTCGCTTTACAAGAGGCCATCCACCTGAATAGTGTGCGGCATAGACAATACATAGGTTCATGCAACGCATGAACCTATGTATTGTTCTGAGTGATGGGCACAGGAGAGAGGGGACAGTGCTCCAGCGCCCACTCTGGACGCACCGCCACTGCAATGCTATCCTGTGGCCAAACACATCTCCCCCCCCCCCAAAATAATTTAGTAATGGCCCATCAGAGGTGGTGATGAATATGATAAATGAGCCTTCCATTATACTTTTTTTACACACCTTAATAAACGTATAATTAGATTGATGTTGGTCTCTAATTTTTTGGTTTAGAATTTGCTTGTAATGTATGCCTTTGTTTTTCTAATATTATTTCATCTTGTTTCACTCCACAGCTTCCTTCCACGCCACAGGAATGGCAGACTGTGGCATCGGAGTTTGCCACGCGGTGGGACTTCCCCAACTGCGGTGGTGCCATAGACGGGAAGCACGTCCGCATCGTGCCGCCACCCCGTTCTGGGTCCTACTACTACAACTACAAGGGGTTTCATAGCATTGTGCTGATGGCGGTGGTGTCAGCACGGTATGAATTCCTCTATGTTGATGTAGGGAAGAATGGCCGGATGTCCGATGGGGGATCCTTCATCCAGACGGAGTTTGCCCTCCGTCTCCAGAGTGACGACCTTGCATTGCCACCGGATGCAGGGAATATTGAAGGACTCCCCTTTGTTTTCTTGGCTGATGAAGCCTTCGGACTCGGACGGCATCTTATGAGGCCATTTCCACAGAGGACCCTGACCCCAGAGAAGAGTGTGTTCAATTACCGGCTGGCCAGGGCCCGAAGAGTCGTTGAAAATGCCTTCGGCATAATGGCCAGCCGGTTCCGCCTTTTTATGACTTCCATCCACTTGGCGGACTACAAAATAAACTATGTAGTGTTATGCTGCTGTGTGCTACACAACTTTCTGAGCCAAAAATCTAATTCGTATATGGCCTCAGTTTTGCCAGAGGCTGGACTTTCCCCTGCAAATCCCCTTCCGGGCCTGGAATCTGCCCGTCTTGGCTTGCCCCCCCAAAATGCCCGTGTGGTTCGGGACAAATACATGGAGTATTTCACGGGTAGGGGGGCAATTCCTATGCCAGCCTATGTCTAAGTATCCCAATAAAAATCTTGTTTAAACCTTTAATTATTTGTTCTTTCCTGTCTCCTAGTTTGTCTTTGTGCATTTGTAGTGGCAAGTGTATTTTACTTTAGTAAATAACAACCAATTTCACTATGTTACCTTACAAAAGAACCAAATAAGCTTAGAGAGTATTATAAAAAGAAGCTACACGTTGTTTGTGGTCAAATATTTTACTCTCTGCACTTTTTTTTTTTTTTTTTACTTTGGGGTTGGCCTGGCCACAACCCGGCAAATTTTGGCTTATGAAAATACAAAAATACCACTTGCATTTCTAAAATGACAACATTGGATACCTCTGAGCAATCTGAGACATTCAGTTACACAAACTATGTCTCTATGTGCCCGTCCTAATATGGGGTCCTGCCACCCCTTGCCCAGCCAAAAATTCAATATGCACACATTTTGAATTTTTTGCAAATAGGAAGTTTACAATCCTGATCCCTATTGTCAACATGTGCTATCTGCCATCAGGGGTGATCAATGGACGTGTTTTGGGGGTGCATCCCCTTCCTCAGTTCACCGACTTTTGATACGAGGAAGGGGTTGCACCCACAAAAGACGTACATGGATATCCCCTGATGGCAGATAGCACATGTTCACACACTGTGTGCATATTCAATTTTTGGCTGCTTTGTTACTCCAAAAATTAGTAAAAATATAAAAACAAACATGTAAAAACAAATGTGTTTGGATGGCTTATTGAATTCTCCCCAAAACATCGAGAATGTCTTTAAATGTTTGTTCCATCACATGGATTCTTTGTTTAATTAGGTCCAGTTCCGTGCTACATTCCATCACTTGCTGGATGAGGCGGAGGGCACTGTCAGCAGAGAACGGTGTGCTATCCTTCACAACATTTCCATCCCCTAAAAACCATAAAAAAAAATTAATAAAACTCTGCAGGCCTACCTCGCTTACCTTAAGCTGTGGTGTCAGATACTGACCTGTTGTGGTGACCAGATCCACAACGTCATCCACCTCTCCTTCCTGCACTTCTCCTTCCTCCACCTCAACTTCCTGCACATCTTTCGGTTGTGGATCTTTGGGAGTTTGGGGTTGCTTGGAAGTTGTGGGGTGCATGTGCTCCCTGGAGTGTCCTCCTCCCAGTCTTCTCTCCCCTATGAGAATAAAACCAAAGGTCTATTTATCACACTGTAAAAATCTCATTTTTAAACTTAAAACAGGCTAAATTGTTTGGAAGTGGGGTACAAGTGTGTTTTTGTGCGGAATTTAAAGAAAAATGCATTATTTATGACCCCAAATATGTTTAGTATTCACATTTGGATGTAATTTTTTGGACATGGAGGCACCACAAATAAACTCTGATGCACCTGTGTGGGACACCCAAAAAAGGCGGGTCTGGTGGCCCACACTATAGTGCTCCAAAGTACAGATGTGGAAGCAGCTGCTGAGTGTCCTCTCCTTTACACTGATTAAAGTTTGCATTTCATTCTCCTTACAAACACATCATCTAGACTTAAAAATTAGCCACAATACTTGATCAAAAATGGCAGATGTCTAATTACTTTTGGGGGTCTTAAATAAGCCAAAACCGCGGATAGTGGCCGAACGAAGTGTCGGTAATGTAACGAACGATTACTGTGCCCAACCTAGTTCAAAATATTACATTTTGGAAGGGAGTCCAATATGAAAAAAAAAAAAAAAAAAGTCAGTTTCTAAAAAGATTAATAGCAGAAAGGTCGTCATTTTACTTACTTTTAGCGAGCATCCTCTTTATGCTCCTCAACTGGTCTGGCTCCCTCAGTTTGAGGTCTGACCACCTCTTTCTGAGCTGCTCATTTGAGCGTTTCACCCCGAACTTCGCCCTCAGACTCTTCACAACTTTAGTGAGGATTTTGGCCTTCCTTCTATTTGGTTTGCTATACGGCCCATGCTTGGCATCATAATCAGCCTTGACCAAGATGTCCACCATCTCCGCCATCTCCGCCAAAGACATATTCGATGCCTTGAATCTCCTCCTTGATCGTGACGTGTCCTCGGTCTCCGGGCTTGTCTCCTCGCTAGTTGCGGAATTATCAGACACCTGCTGTAACTCCGCCATATCTGTCTGCGCGCCGAAAGAGAAGGGGCGGGGAAAAGATGTTAGTTAGAACGTCATGGGCGGGCGACGTGTGCGGAGCGACGTGTTCGAATTTGGACGCATGCGTGGTGTGTATATAGCAAACACACATGTGACTATAGTACGTTCGGTGTGCGGAGAGAGGAGTTCAAGTGACGGACGTGCGAACGAAGGTATGTGATTTTGTGAGACTTGTAAAAATTGTGGGCCTATACTGTCTTGAGATTGGTGGAGGATATATATGGTGACTAGGATGTGAAGGAGGTTAGACTGTTTGCCTCACATTATTTAAATATAAATTATTTTACTTGCAGATACAATATGAATGTCTTTATTAGCGACAAAGAGTTCCTGGCGGAATTTATTGACCGGGTAAGGGAGCTGCCGGCTCTGTGGGAGACCAAAAACCCCATCCATAAAAAAAAAGGGGTGAGAAAAGCAGCGCTGGAGAAGCTGCTCCCATTTGTGCATACCAAGGTGCCCACAGCCACAGCAAAACAAGTGGACACTAAAATTGGGAGCTTGAGAGGTACCTACAGGACTGAACGCTCTAAGGTGCTGGCTTCTCAGAGGTCAGGAGCAGCAGCAGATGATGTTTATGTCCCGGTTTTGTGGTACTACAGCAGGATGTCATTCCTGGATGACCACATTGAGCCAAGGCCATCACTCTCCACTCTTCCCCCCAGACTTCCCTGCAGCCAACCTGAGCCTTCTCTGGAGCAAGAGGAGGCAGCCATCCTGGATGATCCTGATTTGTCCATCTGGAGCCAGGTATAGTATTAACTGAAAATGTAGTGGGATAAAATTAATGTTTCCCAAATATGTCAGGATGAGAAACATACATTATTTTGTATTCCACAAGTGAAATCATGATCTGTAGACATTATTCTGCACTTAATTGTGTGGTAAATAGTCAAGCTGATGTAGTGGTAAATTTAAAGCAAGGATTTATGCATTTACATTCTAATTGCTTCCATCAGGATTACAAAGTTTGAGGCAAAGATTAAACCAACATATTAAACTATGTTTCTTTTTCATACACAGGATGAAATCAGCCAGGAGGAGGGTCTGGAAACTGTCAGGCAGGAGGAGGAAGGGCCCAGTGGCAGCCAGGAGGTGGCAGGGCCCAGTACCAGCCAGGAGGTGGCAGGGCCCAGTGGCAGCCAGGAGGTGGCAGGGCCCAGTGGCAGCCAGGAGGTGGCAGGGCCCAGTGGCAGCCAGGAGGTGGCAGGGCCCAGTGGCAGACAGGAGGTGGCAGGGCAAAGGAGAAGCACCAGATCCCAGGTGCCTCCCATCAGGCTTCACAAAAGAGGCAGGAGGGACAGGACCACCAGTGACGCAGCAATGGCCCTTATTAAAGAGGCCCATGCCACCCTCAAGGAGCCCACATCCCCTGAAGAGGCCATTGCCGGCCTAGTGGAGGCTAAGTTCAAGGTGATGAGCATGGAGCAACGCCTCCTATGCGAACCCCTGCTCATCACCTTGCTCAACAAGGGGGTGATGGAGCAAATTACCCCCAATACCGCCATATGTGAGGTGGCCCAACTGACCCAACCTCAACCTCCACCTCCACCTTCCTCTTCTGCCCCACCCCCTTCTGCTACCCCTCCCCCTTCTGCCCCACCCCCTTCTGCTACACCTCCACCTTCTGCCCCACCCCCTTCTGCTACACCTCCACCTTCTGCCCCACCCCCTTCTGCTACACCTCCACCTTCTGCCCCACCCCCTTCTGCTACACCTCCACCTTCTGCCCCACCCCCTTCTGCTACACCTCCACCTTCTGCCCCACCCCCTTCTGCTACACCTCCACCTTCTGCCCCACCCCCTTCTGCTACACCTCCACCTTCTTCTTCTGCCCCACCCCCTTCTGCTACACCTCCACCTCCTCCTCCTGACAGGAGTACCCCTCCAGTGGGCCAGCCTCCAGCTAAACGAAGAAGGAAGGCTGCAGGAAAGGCTGCAGGAAAGGCTTCAGGAAAGGCTTCAGGAAAGGCTGCAGGGAAGGTTGCCAGGAAGAAGAGGAAGTGATGGCCTTGCTTCATTGTGGTCGCACTGGTCGGACAGAAGGCAGCCTGTTGTAGTACCACACACTTGGGACATATATCTCACCTGCTGCTGTTCCTGACCTCTGGGAGGCCAGCATCAGATTGTGTTCTGAAATGTGGGCCTTCTCAAGCTCCCAATTTTAGTGTCCACACAGGGTTGGTGTGTGCTCTGGGGTCCCTGGGATGCACAAATGGCAGCAGCTTCTCCAGCGCTGCCTTCTCTTTATTTAATTTATAAACATGAATAAATGTGTTTTTTGTTTAAGTTCATACTTGACTATGTGTATTTTTAAATAAAAAAAAAAAAAGCTTTGGAGTAAGCAGATACATTTGACTGACAATAAAAGGCACAGATATCACCCCCCCAAAAGAATAACTAAATCTGATTAGCTCAAAAACATGGTGTGAAATTTTAAAAATATAGATTAGAAAATTAAATGTGAGATCGCTATCAAAACATTGAGAAATTATAATTAACATCATTTTGAAAAATCTAACCATTTAAATTATTCCTAAAAACTTGCACGATATAATACACATAAATCTTATAAAGAGCAGCATGAAAAAGGTTAAAAATAAGGCAGAACTCTGTGTGAATATCAGCAGCAAAAGAAGGTCTCTCGTTTTGATTAATGTAACATTCTAACGAAGAATTCAATGCAGAACATTTAAACGATGAAATATTTATGAGCGTGACGAATGTGCTCTCTCCATTATGAAGGCTTGTTTTACCAGAAGATGCGCTCCCGTCTCATAGTTGCTTGTGAGCATGCGCGCTTTTGGAAGAGTCGTAAAAGCATACACACGAACCATTTTCTCGTCACAAAACAGGCCGACGAGAAACACGACGAGGAAATCTGGAATCCTGACGAGAAAATAGAGAGCAGGTTCTCTATTTTCTCGTCGAGATTCTCGTCAAGTTTCTTGTCGTAAAACCATACACACGAACGTTTTTCTAGACAAAAAAACTCTTGCGGCACTTTTCTTGACTGTTTACGACGAGAAAATCGGTCGTGTGTACGAGGCCTCACAGCGGGAGGTTCCCCCCACCATCAGAATACAATGATCACTGCTGCTGGCTATAGCTGTGATCGTCATCACACAAGATTGTACTGTAGTCGATCTATAGACTGCCCATAGAAGGACCGAAATTCATCCGATTCCTTACTAAACTGGTCAAATTTCGGTCCATCTATGGCCAGCTTAAGAAAGCTGTAGTTATAAGGGCTAAAGAAAACAGTAAATAAAACAGGAAAGACTGATAGTTAACGCTAAACTGTAGACATTAACTACTTGAAAAAATATTCTGCACAGTAAAGAAATGGTGGGAAACCACTATGAAAATAATTAAAGAATAATTCCAGGTATGGTATGTTTTTACATAGTTACATTGTTCCAGCTTGGACCAGATTACAGATTGAGTTGGTTAACAGCATGTATTGTACAATATAGTAGGATAGTGTTGGTGCTTTCGTATTGTTTGGAAACAGCAAGGTAGAAGATACATTTTCCACTTAACTCAAGTGTGTGGTGCGATCCAGCTGAGATCATCGCAGTGATGATGCTCTAAACTCGGCAGATCACACTGCTTCCTTTTTTTTTAAGAACTTTATTGAGATGTCACACAGACATTTCATTAAGTTGAATTGCTGTAAATAGTAGTACTTTTTTTCAGTGCATCATACATGCACACCACTGCAGTACAGTACAGTGGTGTGAGCCAGGTACATAGAAGACAAGACATTTTGACTTGTCCATGTGTGGTGGGACTGTGCCGGACTAGCTGCCCAACGCAGTCCCACTGTATCTGGTGTAAACCAGTCCTAACAGCTCTGGATTTCATGACAATGCCAGGTTTGTGTTTTTATTAATGTGTTATGTGCTATGGGCAAATTAGAGCCTTTTAATTATGCTAAACTACAAAAGATTAAATGATCAACATAGCAATCAAAACGCCAACACTATCTTTACTGTATTTTAAAGGATTTCCATGAAGAATTGTTTTCCTTTCCTAATACATTACTATTACTGCTGAAATGGATATTATCATAGTACTTAACTGTATTAATCCTCTTTACCTTTAAAGCTCTGCCTGAGGTAGCGTCATCTTTCTTATAATAAAAATACAGTAATCAGTGCTGTCATTAACACGTCCATACTTAAAAAGCATCAATCTAATTGTTCTTAAAAACTGTTGGACAGGTTCAATAACATTTGATATAAAATGAAAAAGACATGATCATATACAGTAGTACACTTTAACATATTCTTGATAGGTAAATACATTTAAAAACATAGAAAAGCTAGACATAAAGTTTAAATCGAGTCCAATGGAAGGGTTTTTCTTTGCCTACAAAGTTTGCTTGAACTGAATAAAGGATAATATTTTAAAGCCCAGCCCCAGCCACAAAAAAAGCAAGGGCTAAAAGATTTATTTGGTTTAGGGGTGAAGGCATAAAGTGAAATACTTACCTGACTCCACATTCCAGCAGGGTCCTTCCGGTGGTGCGTCTGTTACCCCCCCCCCCCACCTCTATGTACAATACATGGTTAAGGTAGTACTAAAATCTAAAAAAATTTACCCTTAAGTGGTTGTAAACCCTGAAATAAAAAAAATAAAAAAAACCACCTGCAAGACAAAGCCATAATGAGCTAGCATGACTAGCATACTATCTGATTATGCATCACTTACCTTAGATCGGGGCCTCCGAAGCCATCCTCGTCTCCCCCTCCAGCCGCAGCCATCGCTCCACAGATACTTACTTCCGGGTATCGCCGCTCCAGCCAATCACAGCACCGCTCTGTCGCTGTGATTGGCCGGAGCGGCGAAGACGTCACTCCACGCATGCGCGCGGGAGCCGTCAAATCCGGCAAAGCAGGATTTGTGAATGGGATTAACCCTGTGAATGCACCGTTGTCTACAGCGCGCATGTGCCGTAGACATCGGTGCATGTCATTTTTTGCAAATATCTCCTAAACCGGGCATCACTAAATGGCGGACCGCGGGCCACATGCGGCCCGCGGCACTCTGCCATTCGGACCGCCGCGGTACCGCCATGTAGGAGCCTTTTCTTCCTCCTGCCGTTGCTCTGTAATCCTCACAGAGCCGACAGTGGGAGGCGGAACAATTCTGGGTGGAGGGCGGAGCTGCCCGAGATTATCAAACAGGCGATTGGCTGCTAGGACTGTCCTTCATCCTAGCAGCCAATCACCTGTTTGTTACCTCGACCCTCTATCCAGAGCTGTCCCGCCTCCCTCCCTGCAACTCCTCTCCTGCCTCTATCCAGGCACGCTGTGCCTCCCTCCGATCTGCCTGTGTAAGGTAGGACAGTGAGGGGGGTGAAGTTTAGAGCTAACAATTGAATGTGTGGGGAGGATGCCGAGCCTCAGGATTGCAGTGATGTGGGGGTGGGGGGAGGGGCTGAGGACATCAAAGAGGGGGAGCTGAGGACTGTAATGTGGGGGGAGCTGAGGACTGTAATGTGGGGGGAGCTGAGGACTGTAATGTGGGGGGAGCTGAGGACTGTAATGTGGGGGGAGCTGAGGACTGTAATGTGGGGGGAGCTGAGCACTGTAATGTGGGGGGATTGAGGACTGTAATGTGGGGGGATTGAGGACTGTAATGTGGGGGGATTGAGGACTGTAATGTGGGGGGTGCTGAGGACTGTAGTGTGGGGGGTGCTGAGGACTGTAGTGTGGGGGGTGCTGAGGACTGTAGTGTGGGGGGTACTGAGGACTGTAGTGTGGGGGGTACTGAGGACTGGAGTGTGGGGGGAGCTGAGCACTGTAATGTGGGGGAGCTGAGCACTGTAATGTGAAGGGACTGAGCACTGTAATGTGGGGGAGCTGAGCACTGTAATGTGGGGGAGCTGAGGACTGTAATGTGGGGGAGCTGAGGACTGTAATGTGGGGGAGCTGAGGACTGTAATGTGAGGGGACTGAGGACTGTAATGTGGGGGAGCTGAGGACTGTAATGTGGGGGAGCTGAGGACTGTAATGTGAAGGGACTGAGCACTGTAATGTGGGGGAGCTGAGCACTGTAATGTGAAGGGACTGAGGACTGTAATGTGGGGGAGCTGAGGACTGTAATGTGAAGGGACTGAGGACTGTAATGTGGGGGAGCTGAGCACTGTAATGTGAAGGGACTGAGCACTGTAATGTGGGGGAGCTGAGCACTGTAATGTGAAGGGACTGAGGACTGTAATGTGGGGGAGCTGAGGACTGGAGTGTGGGGGAGCTGAGCACTGTAATGTGGGGGGATTGAGGACTGTAATGTGCGGGGACTGAGGACTGGAGTGTGGGGGAGCTGAGGACTGTAATGTGGGGGGAGCTGAGGACTGTAATGTGGGGGAGCTGAGGACTGTAATGTGAGGGGACTGAGGACTGTAATGTGGGGGGGCTGAGGATATTAAAGTGGAGAGGGGAGGAATGTAATGTGGGGGGGGGGCTGAGGACTGTAATGTGGGGGAGCTGAGGACTGGAGTGTGGGGGAGCTGAGCACTGTAATGTGGGGGGATTGAGGACTGTAATGTGGGGGAGCTGAGGACTGTAATGTGGGGGAGCTGAGGACTGTAATGTGGGGGAGCTGAGGACTGTAATGTGGGGGAGCTGAGGACTGTAATGTGAGGGGACTGAGGACTGTAATGTGGGGGGGGGGCTGAGGATATTAAAGTGGAGAGGGGAGGAATGTAATGTGGGGGGGGCTGAGGACTGTGATTTGGGGGACTGAGGACAGGGGTGTGGAGGGGGGACTGAGGAGAGTAATGTGGGGTTATGATGTTAATAGGGGCAGAGGACAGTAATGGGGGTTGATGTTAAGGAAGTGTGAGGACACTACTGTGGAAGGAGTGGAGGGGGATGATGTAAAGGGGGAGCTGAGGACACTCCTCAAGAGGGGATCTTGATGTGAAGGGGGAGGGGACTGTGATGTGCACTGGGGACTAAGGAAGCTGATATAAGAATGGATTAGGATCTGTGCATGTGCATTAGGTGCACACGTCGTGGGTGGATCAGCCTATTTTAATGGGCTGCACTACCCACATGAAAACCGAGAGAAAGAAGTCCTTGACCTTTTTTTTAAAAAGAAAATTGCACCGCACCAAGCCACATTGTGCTGCAGCAACATGTCGTTTGGCGCATGCGAAAATGCATGACAGGGAACCAAAATGATATTCGGACCTCTGCTATAAGAAAATTTTACTGACCGGACCTCGGCGAATTGTAATTCAATACCCCTGTCCTAAACCATGTAGGTTTAGGAGATATTTATTGCACCTACAGGTAAGCCTTAATCTAGGCTTACCTGTAGGTGCAAGTTGCATAAGTGGGTTTACAACCACTTTGAGCCTAGGTTCACACTACTGCGATGTGATATACTGTGAATTTGATCTGTTTTTTGTCCTGTGCGAGGTGCGAATTTGCCTTGCCTTTTGAGGTGGACGGGTGCGAATTTACCGCGATTTTACCGTGAATTTCAGGAGGCAGACAGTGAACAATTCGCAGAGATGTGAACTGTGTGATGCGAGTTTACTGCAAGTTCAATTGAAGCCTATGAAGATAAAATTCACACTGCACCATAGGAATTCGCATCGCACCCACAGTCAACAAGCACAGGACCCTTTTTTTTTCTCTCACCAAATTCGCATTGCATAGATGTGAACCAAAGCCATGGACTACTATGCTTTTTACATGACCTGCGAATCTGTGTGTTCCTAAACGCATCAAACCCGCTATAAATTTGCATCAGTGTGAACCCAGGCTTAAGTGGAAACAAAGCACATCCCACTAATGTGTGTACAGGCCCAAATCCAAACCACCATGTCTGGTTTCTCTCTGATCTCTTCTCTCTGTTATCTGCAAGAGTCCCTGATAGAACTCTAAAGCCCTGTACACAGGATCGGATTTCCTATGGATTCAAATCCGATGGATTTTTCCATCGGAATTCCGATGAAGATGACTTCCATCAGTCTTGCCTACACACCATCAGTCAAAAATCCGACCGTCCCAAACGCTGTGACGTAAAACACTCAGACGAGCCGAGAAAAATGAAGTTCAATGCTTCTGAGCATGCGTCGACTTGATTCTGAGCATGCGTGGGTTTTTTCTCCAATGGAGTTCCACACAGACGATCAGAATTTGCTATCTGTTTTTTTTCCATCGGATAAATTTAAAACATGTTCTATTTTTTCCCACCGATGGAAAAAAGACCGATGGGGCCCACCCACAATCAGTTTGTCCGATGAAAAAAGTCCATCGGATTGTTTTCATCGGTAAAACCGATCGTGTGTACAGGGCATAAGCTGACATCTCAGCCTCCTGGGAGATGGCCTGTCCCCTAAAGCACATAGCAGGTGACTCAGAGGTTACTCGGAACCTTCACCCTCTCTATCTGTCCTGTTTACCATTATCACTGAGGGTGAAAGCGAAAGAAAATCCCAAATTTCAGGTTGTCCCCAGAACAGAATTATAGAGGAAATCTTCCAGTGGGGGATGCTATAGTAGTTCCAAAGAGATTCCCTCGCTTTGGAGGGATTGCCTATTTCCTGTTTTGGCAATGGGACAGGAAGTGAAGGGAAATCTCACCAATAGGAAGTAGATGGAAACAAAACCATCACTCTATCCCAAATGAAAAAAAAATGGCCTTTAGTTCTCCACTTTAATATTCCACTCAGCAGCAACTCCTGCACAGCACTCTGACAGCCCAGTCTGAGAACCTCCCTTTTCTAGCCAGCATTGCAGTGCTCCTCTTTCCATGCAAATGCAGTTACTGCATGGTGCATTTGATGCTTGCTACCCATGAACCCATTAAGTTTCCCTATAACAAAAAATCAGATTAGCATTATCACGGACAGCGTAAACAGTGAAATGCCGTTAGCAACTATAGGCAGTGCTGTGATTGTTGCATTTTTCTAAGCCTAATGCCAACTGAAAAAAAGTAACAGGTTCATTGTGTCTAATTTATGGTCCCATAGCCTCTTTTTGCAGTTTAGTTAATTTCTTGTGGGAAAAGTTAAACAATTTAGTAAATGATGCACAACACTTACAATGAAATATATAATTCATTATCAACCAAAGCTTGTAGCTAAGACTGTACTTAACATTAAATGTTTCTTAGTTGTGCTTACCACAGGGATATATTGTCAGAGAATGCAGAGGTGGGTTGCATTATGCTTATTAGGCAAATAGCAGCTAGGAGACTGGGAACAGCTGCTACTTGATGGCACAGAAAATGTCTCCTGTATTTCTGTTGTTGCTGTACATCAGTGGCATCGTAAGATATATTATCAGTAGTAAATGGAAGTAGGCCCATATAAAAAAAAAAAAAAATTAATTTGCATAGCAAGTCATTCAGTGAACATGCGTTTTGTGCAAATAGCCCAAAAAAAATAAAAAAATATGTTATTAGGCTATTTTCTGTGCTTGTCTAATCTTTTTGATTGGTTAAAAAACAAAAATGTCTGCATTTGGCCACTAAATGGTGCTAAGTACCATAGGAATTCTCTATAATACTTAGCACAATCTAGTGGTCTAATTTGGTATTTTTTGAAAAACATTCCAGCAGGAAATAGCCTAATACCATTAGTTTTTTTGCCCCATTCGCACAGAACAAATATACATGCACTTTCACTGTGTGACATTTTATACAATTTTTTTGTAAATATACCCCTGTGCTAAAGTGGATGTTAACCCACTGATTACCCAGATTAAACTAAAGGCAGAATATAAAGCTGTCCATATATATAAACTTCTTACATGTATCCTTACCTTTCCAATCTTACTCCCTTTGGCTGTAGGAGCCCCACATGACTCTCCGCCCACCTCTACACTCGACTTTGCCTGGCAGCTTGGCAAGGCCAAACCTGACGTCTGGAGAATGAAAAGTGCACGCAGATCAGTCCTTACTGCGCGCACAGCATAAGCAGAGTGAGCACGCTCATGGCCCCCACTATTGTGTGCATGTCAAATCTACTTGGCGCCGCTTTGACAGCTAATCAGACACAATCCCTCTGCTCTCATGCTCGTGCATGAGAGAAGGAAATGAGATGTCAATCACAGCAGTGGGGGAAGTGGTGACACAAATTTACCTGTGTGTTGTTTTTTTAGCTTAGTAAAGAAGGCAGGAGGATTGCTCAAAGCTGGAATTACACTTTGTGGCAAGACTGGGCACAGATGACTTGACATCCTCTGCTGTACCAGGTAGAAGTCTTCATTCATTTTTTTCAGGTTTACATCCACTTTAAAGAGGAACTTATACTGAACATTACTGCTGTTACAGTACACAGAATATTTTTAGATAATAAAAACCTAAAGTATCATGGTACACTGCTAATAGCTAATAGGTTAATATTGAGAAATCAAACATAATTTAAAAAAAGCTGAAAAAGTTTACTTGAACAGTTCCAAAAATAGCATATAAAAATAAGCATAAAGATCCAAACATACTTGCCTAATCCCAATAAAAAACTATGTGAAAACTACTATGGTCTATTAGCCATAAACGTCTGGTGACCCGAGTCTCGTAAAATGGTAAAACATGCCAACACTGTACTACAGAATACTGGTAGTTTATTTAAAGACTTGACCTGTGGAAGCTATGGTAAGCAGAAGACAAAGGATTAGTCACCAGTATTGCATGTAGTCTAACTGCAGCTGATCATTTCCCCATTACTAACATAATGGGGTTGATTTACTAAAACCAGAGAGTGCAAAATCATGTGCAGCTGTGCATGGTAGACAACCAGCTTTTAACTTCAGCTTCTTCAATTAAGCTTTGACAAAAAATAGAAGCTGATCAGGGATGAGCTTCGAGTTCGAGTCGAACTCATGTTCGACTCGAACATTACCTGTTCGCCCGTTCGCCGAACAGCGAACAAATAGGGGTGTTCGCGGCAAATTCGAAAAATCTATGGGAGAAATCTAAAGTGTTAATTATAAAGGCTGATATGCAAGTTATTGTCCTAAAAAGTGTTTGGGGACCCGGGTCCTGCCCCAGGGGACATGTATCAATGCAAAAAGAAGTTTTAAAAACGGCCGTTTTTTCGGGAGCAGTGATTTTAATAATGCTTAAAATGAAAAAATAAAAGTGAAATATTCCTTTAAATTTCGTACCTGGGGGGTGTGTATGATATGCATGTGAAGTGGCGCATGTTATCCCGTGCTTAGAACTGTCCCTGCAAAAAATGTCATTTTTGAAAGAAAAAAAGTCTTTTAAAACTGACTCGCGGCTATTAATGAATTGTCGGCTCCCGGCAATACATACAAAAGTCATTGATAAAAAAAAAAAAGCGTGGGGGTTCCCCAGAATTCAATTACCAGGCCCTTCAGGTCTGGAATGGATATTAAGGGGAACCCTGCCGCAAATTAAAAAAAAAAATTGACGTGGGGTTCCCCCAAATATCCATTCCAGGCCCTTCAGATCTGGCATGGATTTTAAGGGGAACTCCACCCCAAATTTAAAAAAAAAATGGCGTGGAGTCCCCCTAAAAATCCATACCAGACCCCTTATCCGAGCACATAACCTGGCCGGCCGCAGGGGAAAAGGGGGGGACGAGAGAGCGGCCCCCCCTCCCTCCTGAACCGTACCAAGCCACATGCCCTCAACATGGGGAGGATGTCCCCATGTTGATGGGGACAAGGGCCTCATCCCCACAACCCTTGCCCGGTGGTTGTGGGGGTCTGCGGGCGGGGGGCTTATCGGAATCTGGAAGACCCCTTTAACGAAGGGGACCCCCAGATCCCGCCCCCCCCCCTATGTGAATTGGTAAGGGGTACGTTGTACCCCTACCATTTCACGAAGAAAGCGTAAAAAAATGTTTAAAAAAACACACAAACACCTTGAAAAAGTCCTTTATTAAAAAAAAAAAAAAAAAAGCGGTGAAATCCAGTGTCCCGCGGCGATCCCGATGTCCAGCGCTGTCCTTCATTGGTTGTGCCTGAGCGGACCTGATGGGGAACTCCCTCTCAGTATTTTAAATGTATAGACCCGCCCCTTCTAAAGTTCCCCATCAGGTCCGCTCCCTCGGTATGTCGGACCCGCCTACGTCATTGGCTTGAGCGGGGAACTTCCTTCACTGTGTAATTTAAATTTACATAGTGAAGGAAGTTCCCCGCTCAAGCCAATGACGTAGGCGGGTCTGACATACCGAGGGGGCGGACCTGATGGGGAACTGCTCTCACTTTGGTAATACATGTATAGACCCGCCCCTTCTCATGTTCCGCATCTGGTCCGCTGAGCGGACCTGATGGGGAACTTTAGAAGGGGCGGGTCTATACATTTAAAATACTGAGAGGGAGTTCCCCATCAGGTCCGCTCAGGCACAACCAATGAAGGACAGCGCTGGACATCGGGATCGCCGCGGGACACTGGATTTCACCGCTTTTTTTTTTTTTTTTAATAAAGGACTTTTTCAATGTGTTTGTGTGTTTTTTTAAACATTTTTTTACGCTTTCTTCGTGAAATGGAAGGGGTACAACGTACCCCTTACCAATTCACATGGGGGGGGGCGGGATCTGGGGGTCCCCTTCGTTAAAGGGGTCTTCCAGATTCCGATAAGCCCCCCGCCCGCAGACCCCCACAACCACCGGGCAAGGGCTGTGGGGATGAGGCCCTTGTCCCCATCAACATGGGGACATCCTCCCCATGTTGAGGGCATGTGGCCTGGTACGGTTCAGGAGGGAGGGGGGCCGCTCTCTCGTCCCCCCCTTTTCCCCTGCGGCCGGCCAGGTTGCGTGCTCGGATAAGGGGTCTGGTATGGATTTTTAGGGGGACTCCACGCCATTTTTTTAAAAAATTTGGGGTGCAGTTCCCCTTAAAATCCATGCCAGATCTGAAGGGCCTGGAATGGATATTTGGGGGAACCCCACGTCAATTTTTTTTTTAATTTGCGGTGGGGTTCCCCTTAATATCCATTCCAGACCTGAAGGGCCTGGTAATTGAATTCTGGGGAACCCCCATGCTTTTTTTTTATTTTTTATCAATGACTTTTGTATGTATTGCCGGGAGCCGACAATTCATTAATAGCCGCGAGTCAGTTTTAAATGCATTTTTTTCTTTCAAAAATGACACTTTTTGCAGGGACAGTTCTAAGCACGGGAAACATGCGCCACTTTACATGCATATCATACACACCCCCCAGGTACGAAATTTAAAGGAATATTTCACTTTTATTTTTTCATTTTAAGCATTATTAAAATCACTGCTCCCGAAAAAACGGCCGTTTTTAAAACTTCTTTTTGCATTGATGCATGTCCCCTGGGGCAGGACCCCGGTCCCCAAACACTTTTTAGGACAATAACTTGCATATTAGCCTTTATAATTAACACTTTAGATTTCGAACGTTCGAGTCCATTGTATTTAATAGGGTTCTAAAGTTTACACGAACATTTTGTCTGTTCGCAGGTTCTGGTGCGAACCGAACAGGGGGGTGTTCGGCTCATCCCTGAAGCTGATTTCGAAGCAGAGCTGCACCAGGTTTTGCTCTCTCCAGTTTTAGTAAATCAACCCCATTGTATCTCTGTATGAAGGAAACCTAGTAGATGTGAAAACATTGCTTCCTCATGTCTGAGCTCCCCCACCCTTCCAATGACTGGTAGGGTAATATTCAAAAACCATTAGCAGTGATGAAAAAAGAAAAGATCCAAAGGATTAGAAAAGCAGGAACTGGGAGATCTATGCTCTGGAGGTCCTTCAGGCCAGAATAAGAGTAGTGGCATCCCCAAAACTCTAAATCTCATGAGACTAGCAATCAGAGGCAGAAGTGCCCTAAAAGATTTCATATTGATAACATATATAGCTGTTAGGTCATAGAACAAAAGTGTCTATGCACTTACAGATGTCAGGAGGAATTAGAAACAAAGGATGCCCTTTTATGCTACTGCTTAGGTACAAATAACATTTCTAGATGATCCCTATAAGTTAGTAGATGCTAATGGCAAAGATAGTCAAGATGATGCAGTGTGGTGCTAAGCAGACAATGCAGTGGGGTTGATTTACTAAAACTTGAGAGTGCAAAATTTGGTGCAGCTCTGCATAGAAACCAATCAGCTTTGTTTTTTGCTTGTTTTTTTTTTTTTAATCAAAGCTTAATTGAACAAGCTAAAGCTAGAAGACTGCCATACACAGCTGCACTGGATTTTGCACTCTCCAGCTTTAGTAAATTAACCCCAGTAATGCTCTCAAAAGAGTGACGACGGGTAAGTGTGTTGCTTGTCAGAGGTGAGAAAGGAGGCATTGGAGCCCAATAAAATTGGCCTTTCATTTGAACCATTTGCTATTTTTTTATTAAATACGCCTATATTAATACATGCTAACACTGCTTATTTCCAGAAATACATATTACCGAAATACATTTATGACATTCCCCACACTAAGGAATATTTACTTGACCCCAGTCACTGGCAGAGATGCTAGGGGTTTATTGGCAAAGCAGCGTTTAATACGTCTGATGTTAACCTTTGCTGCTAATTGCTGAGTCTTTTTATAGCATGACTAACTGCTGTGACTTACTTCTACACAGGGTGCAGGAAGGAGAGATGTTACTGCATATTCATGCATGATTTATGCCTTGTTCCATATGTAAATGCAAGGTGAACCTCCATAAAAGAAATAAAAAACTTTATAGTTTTGTGATTAGCTCACCACATTTCTACTATATGAAACATTTCATTCTCTAAGAATTGTCCAGGAGTTTCCAGTCTGTAGATGAACACATGGACATTGTTATGACTGCCACCAGTGTATCTTTTACATTGATGTGAAATAGAAAACCCCTGACCTATATGCATAAATCACATAATGTGTGACTAGGGATTATGCAGCATAATAGATTAATTTCAGGATGTCAATGTACCTTAATGTTCAATTAGACTGTGATCTAGCAGTAGATTCAGTGGATTCTAAAACACAGTTGTAACTATGTTTTTTTAGCTAGTGATAATACTGGTATGGTGATATTTACCTAGTTTAACACTAAGTAAGGAACCCTTCATGTATGGTTCAATAATGTTTCATTGGCGAAAACTATGGACACAGAATAACATAAGCAGTTCAAGCAAATCTCACATACATATATCTAAACCTGCAATGGTAAAAAAAAAATCCAGGCAAGCTCCGGTGCCTGCATGTACTTTTGTTTCTCTTAACCACTTAACGACCGCCCACCGCCGATTTACGTCGGCAGAATGGCACGGACAGGCAGAATCACGTAGATCTACGTGATCGCCTTTGTGCAGTTGGGGGGTCCATCCGGACCCCCCTTCACTGCAGTGAGCGGCCGTTAAGTGTTCGGGAGCGATCAGGCATGAGGGGGGGGCGCTCGATTCCGCCCCCCCCTCGCGATCGCTCCCGGCCAATGAAAATGCTTCCTCCGCCATGTGATGTAAACAAGGCTGGAGGAAGTGATGTCATCTCCCTCGCCGCGGTCTTTCCGTTCCCGGCGCCGAGCAGAGAGGAAGCAGGTTAGTGCACTAACAGTCCACTGACACGTAGGTACACATAGGCACACAAATCACCCCCAGTCACCCCCAGATCACCCCCCAGGTCACCCCAAAGCCCCCAATCACAGTGTCACTGATTGCAGTGATCATTTATTTTACTGATCACTGCATTTAGTGTCATCTGTGATTGTAAAAAGTTGCAGGGCAGTTAGGATTAGGCCCCTTTAGGTCCAGGGTAGCCCCCTAACCCCCCCTAATAAAGGTTTAACCCCTTGATCACCCCCCAGGTAACCCTTTCACCCCCTAACTTCAGCATCACTAAGCGATTGTTTTTCCGATCGCTGTATTCGTGTCGCTGGTGTTTTAGATAGGCAGTTATTTTTTTTTAGGTTCGCCGCAGGTTTTTATTAGTGTCAGGTACCCCCATATATTATTTTAACCCCCTGATTGCCCCTAGAGTTAACCCTTTCACCAGTGATCGCCGTATAAGCGTCACTGGTGTCACTGGTTAGCCAGTAAGTTATTTAGTTATTTAGGTTACCCGTCAGGTTTTTATATAGTGTCAGGTACCCCCATATTTAACCTAATAAAGATTTTAACCCCCTGATTGCCCCTAGTTAACCCTTTCACCAGTGATCACCATATAAAGGTTACGGGTGACGCTGGTTGATTAGTTTGCTTTTTATAGCATCAGGGCACCCGCCGTATATAACCCAATAAAGGTTTAACCCCCCTGATCGCCCGGCGGGTGAGATCAATTAGGTTTTAGCGCCAGAGAGGGTCTGCGTCGCCCCAGGCAGTGTTAGGTTAGTGACAGTAACGCTAACACCCACGCGCAAAGCATACACCCCCCTTAGTGGTATAGTATCTGATCAGATCTGATCAGATCTATACTAGCATCCCCAGCGGTTTAGGGTTCCCAAAAACGCAGTGTTAGCGGGATCAGCCCAGATACCTGCTAGCGCCTGCGTTTAGCCCCTCCGCCCAGCCCAGCCCAGCCCAGCCCACCCAAGTGCAGTATCGATCGATCACTGTCACTTACCAAACACAACACACATAACTGCAGCGTTCGCAGTGCTTGGTTTTTGGGGCCCTGTACGCGGCTAGGCTCCCAAAAAGTCCCACACATGTGGTATCCCCATACTCAGGAAAAGCAGCAGAATGTATTTTGGGGTGCAATTCCACATATAACCATGGCATGTGTGAGCAATATATCATTTAGTGACAACTTTTTGTACATTTTTTTTTTCTTTTTGTCATTATTCAATCATTTGGGACAAAAAAAAAATATTCAATGGGGTCAACATGCCTCTCAGCAAATAGCTTGGGGTGTCTACTTTCCAAAATGGGGTCATTTGGGGGGGTTTTGTGCCATCTTGGCATTTTATGGCCTTCAAAACTGTGATAGGTAGTGAGGAGTGAAATCAAACATTTATGCCCTTAGAAACCTTGAAGGCGGTGCTTGGTTTTTGGGGTCCCGTACGCGGCTAGGCTCCCAATAAGTCCCACACATGTGGTATCCCCGTACTCAGGAGAGGCAGCAGAATGTATTTTGGGGTGTAATTTCACATATGCCCATGGCATGTGTGAGCAATATATCATTTAGTGACAACTTTGTGCAAAAAAAAAAAAGTTTGTCATATTCCCGCAACTTGTGGCAAAATATAAAATATTCCATGGACTGAACATGCCTCTCAGTAAATAGCTTGGGGTGTCTACTTTCCAAAATAGGGTCATTTGGGGGGGTTTTGTGCTATTTTGGCATTTTATGGCCTTCGAAACTGTGATAGGTAGTGAGGAGTGAAATCAAAAATTTGCGCCCTTAGAAATCCTGAAGGCGGTGCTTGGTTTCCGGGGTCCCGTACGTGGCTAGGCTCCTAAAAAGTCCCACACATGTGGTATCCCCGTACTCAGGAGAAGCAGCAGAATGTATTTTGGGGTGCAATTCCACATATAACCATGGCATGTGTGAGCAATATATCATTTAGTGACAACTTTTTGTAATTTTTTTTTTTTTTTGTCATTATTCAATCACTTGGGACAAAAAAAAAAAATATTCAATGGGCTCAACATGCCTCTCAGCAATTTCCCTGGGGTGTCTACTTTCCAAAATGGGGTCATTTGGGGGGGTTTTGTACTGCCCTGCCATTTTAGCACCTCAAGAAATGAGATAGGCAGTCATAAATTTAAAGCTGTGTAAATTTCAGAAAATGTACCCTAGTTTGTAAACGCTATAACTTTTGCGCAAACCAATAAATATACGCTTATTGACATTTTTTTTACTAAAGACATGTGGCTGAATACATTTTGGCCTAAATGTATGACTAAAATTGAGTTTATTCGATTTTTCTTATAACAAAAAGTAGAAAATATCTTTTTTTTTCAAAATTTTCGTTCTTTTTCCATTTATATCGCAAAAAATAAAAATCGCAGAGGCAATCAAATACCATTAAAAGAAAGCTCTATTTGTGGGAAGAAAAGGACGCAAATTTCATTTGGGTACAACATTGCATGTCCGCACAATTTACAGTTAAAGCAGCGCAGTGCCGAATCCCAAAAACAGGCTTGGTCCTAATGGCCCGAAATGGTCCGGGGCTTAAGTGGTTAATGAGTGCCCCAAGGCCCCCAAGACTCAGAGCACTCTATTATTGCAAATACTGGGATTGTTTCCTAATAATCAGTCAATTATGTGTGTGTGTGGGAGGGGGGGGGTCTTCATTGACTTCTAGAAGTAGTCAGTATTTGCTTACCTGAGGGTTTTGTTGTGACTCATGAAGGTGCTCATGAAGAAGTTATGATACAGTATACCTTTTCATTAACATTGCAGGTTTAATATTTTTACAAGAAAAAACTATAATTGTCCCTAAATGTGCTCTAACTGCTCCCCTTGCCCTTACCATCCCACAATCACTTATTTTTTCTTTCTTGCTTACTGAACAGCAAGCATCCTCCTTAATTGACCATGGTTTACTGAGAGGTCGTCAATGCAGGACCGTATTTCTGGTTTTAGGATGACCCAACCAAAAGCATATCACACTTAAACAAGGCGATCTATTCCCTGGGTTACCTTTCCCTTCTATTGAGGGATCACGTTGACTTTGAATAGGACTCTCTATCAAGCTAACATTCCAGCACTAATACATAAGCTTAAACGTCTCCTTAATTTATGGCAACAATTATACATCTTGTGATAAGGCAGCATCAATACCATTTAAATTACTTATCTAACAAAAAAAAAAGATCCTTTTAGGGTGTTTTACGTGTTCCTATTCTCTACCATATCCTACGCTTTCTGCAACATGACATTTTGAAATGTACATATTTTTGTGCAATCCTAGGCTTTAACATACAAATTATTTTGGTTCAAAACTAAATGGAAGATTGAGAGTCAAGCTCTTTAACAAGCTTGATACGAAATACTCTTGTTAGTCTCTCTTGGTGCTGTGGATCCCCACACACACACCTATCTCCAACCTTGCTTGACCCCTACCACATTTACGACCAAAACTACTAAACCCCATCCTCTACCCTACATTGAAAATCTGGGACTCAGTAAAATAATATGGCAAACTGCTTCTTCCCCACCTTCCCCTCTTATTTCTTCTGTACCGTTTATTATTTCCCCAGCTCAGCAATCTTTTACCAATTCCAATGGTGGTATACCAATGGCTTCTGATATGTACATTCCTTACTTACATATCAGGGACCTAAAACCTTTACACAACTTCTCAAGATTCTCACAAAGTCTAAAATGCAGAATTTTTCCACTATGTTCAACTGGAATGCATTGTGTCCAGTCTTTAATTAAAGCCCAAACACCACCACTTTCACTAACTTTTTTTAAAAGAAGATGTAGAAATGATCTCCATTTATCTGACCTTATGTCCTTCTATTTGTCTTTTAACACGCTCCACATATGCAATAATACCACATACCAAACAAAGTGGACTGAACAGCATGGGTCTACTTTATCAGACAAAGACTAGAAGGTAGACATGTGCACACTGAAATATTTTGTTTCGGAATTTCGTTTTTGTCCGAAAAATACATTTATTTAGTTACTCCCGAAATTCGTTTTTATTTATTTAGTTTTTCGTTAGAAATTGCATTCGTCCGAAAATCTGAATTAATTAAGGTCGAATCTGTCATTGAAGGCTTATGGTGTCTGTCGAATGTTCAAAGAAGATTCGACGGAGCAGTGAAACTGTACGACGCCGCAATCATACATTTCCGGTCGAATGTTCCGCCCACAAGCTATAGAAGAATTCTAATGTTGTATGACTAGTAATAATTATATTTATTCATTACTATTACTAGTCAACCAACATTAGAATTCTTCTATAGCCTATGGGCGGATGCATTTGACCGGAAATGTACGATTGCAGCGTCGTACAGTTTTGCTGCACCGTTGAATCTTCTAACTTTCGATGCTTTGTCGAATCTTCGTCATTCTAGCTATTTTACTGCTCCTCCTCTTTGGTTACAATCAGCCAATAACATTCATCATCAACTTTATTTTTATTTTACTTCCCACACCCAATTCCAGCAGTGATCTTTTCTCTCTATGTCGAATCTTTTCTCTCTATAATAACAAATCTTTTCTCTCCTATGTCGAATCTTTTCTCTCCTATGTCGAATCTTTTCTCTACTATGTCGAATCTTTTCTCTCTATAATGTCGAATCTTTTCTCTCCTATGTCGAATCTTTTCTCTCCTATGTCGAATCTTTTCTCTCCTATGTCGAATCTTTTCTCTCCTATGTCGAATCTTTCTCTCCTATGTCGAATCTTTTCTCTCTATAATGTCGAATCTTTTCTCTCCTATGTAGAATAATCTTGGACTAATAGAGTTAAGGTTAGGCACATTCGACCACAGGTTCGATAGACACAGATTGTTATTGTCAGCGTCACGTCGAATCTCCTATCTATATCGAACTGTTGTAGCAACGAAAACGAAAATAAAGCATTTGTTTATGTCGGATCTTTCGGTTTTCGGATTCTGTGCTTTCGTTTTCGTTTGTTAAAATGATAACGAAAATAGCTGAAATTCGGACGAAAATGCATTCGGACAAAAACGAATGCACATGTCTACTAGAAGGGTGTCTGGTCAGCAACGGTTAAAAGTTCAAAAACATACTTGCTCTTAAACATTCCGATGGTACTATACCACTGTGGATCTGTCCAAAAGTATACCGAATTATTCTCCCAGCTGATTTAGTGATCACACCCACTTAGATACCATGCCACAAAATTTGGGGTACCGAAACCCCCTTCCCCGCCCCAATCCCCCTCCCCTCCGAGTTCACAAGCTCTATGCAAGCATATACCAAATATAAATGGAGACCAGCAAACCCTGATCAACATAGCTTTATGGCATAAAATTGGAGAAAGAAGGGGGCAATGGGTATACTCAGTACCCTGGGATTTTCAAATACGGTGCTAAATAGAGATTGACAACAAGATCAAATCTTAAAAAGTTTTTTCATTTTATTAACATGAGAAAGACAAAAAATACACAAAATAAAATAACCATTCTTGAAGACGTGTGACTCAATGATCAAGGTGCAATTTGCTAGGTCGCCACTCTACTAGTTTCGCTAAAATAGCTTCCTCAGGAGTGATTGTGACAGTAGCAGAATTATACAGTTTGCAATAAAACTCATCTAACATAAATGGAGGAAGGATTCTCTCAAAGCCACACAGTTCAAACGAGACAGCAATGTTCCATTGCTCCACTCAACCACCTAGCAGAGTCCAGTGACCCACCTATTAGTATACGCAACCATAGGGGTATATTAGGCAGCATGAAATGGATACCTTTGTAAAGTAGGCATGCCAATAAATTGTCGGTAAGTATCTGGCATCTAGATTGCTCATAAGAGTACTAAGGCTAAGATGTTTGAATGGGGGATGAATGAGCCAGCGGGAGTGCACATCAACCCAAAAGAAAGATAAGATGCATTGGAAGATATCTGTCAGCTGGATGAATAAGCATACAGCATAGTCCGGCTGGGAGGAGTGCAGCCAGCCCCTTGGTGTGGGGAAGAATCCTGGCAGGATTGTGCACTCCCGCTGGCTCATTCATCCCCCATTCAAACATCTTAGCCTTAGTACTCTTATGAGCAATCTAGATGCCAGATACTTACCGACAATTTATTGGCATACCTACTTTACAAAGGTATCCATTTCATGCTGCCTAATATACCCCTATGGTTGCGTATACTAATAGGTGGGTCACTGGACTCTGCTAGGTGGTTGAGTGGAGCAATGGAACATTGCTGTCTCGTTTGAACTGTGTGGCTTTGAGAGAATCCTTCCTCCATTTATGTTAGATGAGTTTTATTGCAAACTGTATAATTCTGCTACTGTCACAATCACTCCTAAGGAAGCTATTTTAGCGAAACTAGTAGAGTGGCGACCTAGCAAATTGCACCTTGATCATTGAGTCACACGTCTTCAAGGATGGTTATTTTATTTTGTGTATTTTTTGTCTTTCTCATGTTAATAAAATGAAAAAACTTTTTAAGATTTGATCTTGTTGTCAATCTCTATTTAGCACCGTATTTGAAAATCCCAGGGTACTGAGTATACCCATTGCCCCCTTCTTTCTCCAATTTTAAATTACATGGGATGTGGTGCTATAAGATTTGACCAAAAGTGCCCCCACTTTCCAACATAGCTTTATGGCAAGCAAGCAAGCTATAGCCATATCATGGAAAACTTCTCCCCTCACCCCCCCCCCCCCACTTTTCTCTTCTCCCTCTTGCCTACCTGTTAACTCCTTGCCCTCTTACCCCTTAGGTACTATATCTACTCCTACCTCTAGGTGACATAGATATATCAATAGATAGATAGATAGATAGATAGATAGATAGATAGATAGATAGATAGATAGATAGACTTTACTTAAAACTCCATCATTTGTAAGGTATTTTTTCTTTAAGTGCAATGTATTTGGCAGCAGTATGTTTATATAAATGATTATAGAGGAAGTCTTTAAAGCACTGTTATAACTGCATCTCATTTTCAAAATGTTCTGTTAATTAAACATTAACCATCAATTGAGTCTGGGTGCATAACGGATTCAATTTAGGCTGTCATAGTGCAGCTTAAGTGGTTATAAAGCTTAAAACACAGCATTCTGATACTGGCAAAGCACCAGATAAGAAAGATATTTTTAATAGGTGACATGATACATGTTTAATTAAACGTTTTCTCAAACACAATTACTATTTTTACTCCTGAGACTTTAGTTAAGAAAACAGTCTAGCAGAGGAAACTATATAAAGCAGCACTAAATATATAGATTAGACATCATTTAAAATGGGCAAGTGAAACACTTTAAATGTGCTTTTAAAAGCATATGTTCTAAATGTCCTGAAATTGCATATACTGTACATAGCTTCCATTGTGTACAAATTTCTGTAAATTCCTGATCTTGCCCCTTCTAGAACCTCATATTGCTTATAGGTGCAGCTCATGTAAAAAAAGATAAAGGGAAAACAGGTATGCAAAATGGGAGTTACAGTAGGTTATTTCCCCCTAAATTCTAAAACAAACCAAACTGTACACATGTATTTGGCAGTAAATGTTTTGGGACAACCTAAAAAATTAAGTTTTTAATTGACTGAAACATAAGTGTTTTTTTCTGGAACTCTAATGGGTTGTGTCCTGGGGCCATCCTAAAGCGGGCCTGTCGACGCTTTTACTAAAAATCCACATCAGCATGCATCTCTGCATGATGTGAAATCCTCAAACATTGTTTTAATAAAAAATAAAAAAATAACTCAACTTACCTTTGTTGTGTCCACTTCCTGTCAACTTCCTTGTTTCCCCTGAAGGCATTAGTGGTGTAGTTCCAGCCACACAGATGCCCCCTAGGAAAGCAAAATCACTGGTGCCTTCAGGGAGATCTCGTACCTTCGCTATGGGATCTCTCAGGATCTCACAGTATTCTCGTATTATACACACGCGACATGAACCACATAACATCATGCACTACATCTCATGCATGCTTGGTAAGGCATTAATCTCGTTTGTTGTAAAAAAAAAAAACTTCCTCCCTGAAACCTTGCAAGAGCTCGGGGTAAGGCTTGTACTGTCATACAGCACATGGGTGAGACGGAGCACATCCACAGCATAAAATCAATTTTTAAAAATGGTGGTGTGGAGGCAGGCTGCACAGAGGCAGAATGAAAAAGGTACAATAAGAAAGAAAAGCAACATGGACATAGGGAAATGTTCTTGTTTATGTACAATGTATTACAGATCATTGCCATTTTTTGGTAGAGGTGGGTCCTTTTAAGACAAAAATTGTGCTAAATTAATTTCTTCCTAAGGCTCCAACTCCGTTGGAGTCTCCCAGCTCTGCGGGGAATCTGTCCGCTGATGGGCCTGCAGCAGCTCATCATCAATCTATCCCGCTGCACCCTTTCAGGACTTTGCCTCCACCACAGGTTCACCCTCTTCCCCATGGGCTCCCATATATATATATGTGTGTTTTTTATACATTTGTGAGTATTAATTTTTTACTTTTCTTTGTAATTGAACCGTGTTGGAATTTACTACACCAGAGTGGTTGCGCTGTCTCCGTCCCTTCCCCTCTCTTTGTTTTACAGATAGAGTCCCACCTCTGTTTTGACAGCAGCATCCCTAGGTCGTTAGTTGCTTTTGTCTAGTTATAAGTGCTACCCGCTCATAAAGCCCCCCTCAATTTTGGTCTCTATTATTCTTGGTCTGTATCATTGTCTTTGTTTATAACTTCATTTAGTGGTTGAGCGCTAATAGCCTAGTGCAGTGTTTCTCAACTCCAGTCCTCAAGGCGCCCCAACAGGTCATGTTTTCAGGCTTTCCATTATTTTGCACAGGTGATTTAATCAGTTTCACTGCCTTAGTAATTACCACAGCCATTGCATCCGAGGGAAATCCTGAAAACATGACCTGTTGGGGCGCCTTGAGGACTGGAGTTGAGAAACCCTGGCCTAGCGCCATCCCTGGCATTGAGGAAATAATATTTTTTTAATTGAATCTGTCTGTTGAGCAGGCTGGTCTGTGCTGGCTGGTCTGTTTTACTCTACGGATGGTTGGATGTAAATGGACCACCTGTCCGTTTACATGCAACTGCCATTCGATCTGATCTGCCAGATGGATGGGGAATGGTTCCACATCTGTCAGTTTTTAGCGAGCAGGATTGGATTGGATGTCGGGGGGTGTCAACGGATACATGTTTGTTGATACCCGCCGCTCCATAGAGGAGACTTGAGGGTCAGATCGGGTCTGCTTGAAAAACTGACAGGCAAACCTGATCTGAAAGGGCTCTTACAGCTGAACCCTGAGCAGATTAAAAAGACACAAATTAAAGTGGTTGTAAACCCACTTTGACAACTTGAACCTACAGGTAAGCCTAGATTAAGGCTTACCTGTAGGTGCAAGAAATATCTCCTTAACCTACACGGTTAAGGATATATTTGCTGAAACCCCAGCACCGATGTCTACAGCGCAGGCGCAGTAGCGGGCCGGCTGCATGAATGGGATCAAGCCGGTTTTCTGAATGGGATCGTGCCGGCCCCGCGCGCATGCATGTGACGTCATTGCCGCTCCGGCTAATCACAGCACCGGAGCGGCGATACCAGGAAGAAGCTCCGAGGGGACATGGCGGCGGCGGTGGCGGAGAACGAGGAGGACTTCGGGGGCTTCGATTTCAGGTAAGTGCCACATAATGAGCGAGTATGCTAGTCATACTAGTTCATTATGGCTTTGTCTTGCAGGTTTTTTTTTTTAAAAACATTTCTGGGTTTACAACCACTTTAAAGATGTTCTATATTCATTATTACACCACTAAAGTAGAACTAAGGGAAAAAATATGTTTTTTTCATTTTGGATAGGTAATAGAGGGTTATAACCCCTGTTGTTTTTTTCCCATTTGTGTCCGATTCGGAAGATTTCCCTTCACATCCTGTCCATGAACCAAAACAAGAAGTTAGAGGAAATCCCTCTAAGGTAACCAGAACAAGTGTCCTCCATTAAAAGATTTTCCCTTTATTACTGTTCTGGGGACAACCCAAAATTTGTGATGTTCTTTTACGTTCACTTTCAGTGACAATGGTAAACAGGACAACTAGAGAAGGTGAGGACACAGACAGCAAAAAAAAACTGACAACTTAAAAAAAAATGTTTTGCCTGTCCGCTAGACAGGGCTGTGCCTTCTAATGGGTCCTTATAAATCTAAGGTCTGGATGGACAGAAAATGCAAATTGTTTGGCAGGTTCAACAGCTCCCCTATATGCACAGTATTTTTTATCTGTGAATATAACTGTTTGTCTGGAGTTCAGCTTTTTTTCCAATAGTAAGTTAATATGTAAATGTTTTGTCTCTGCAGTGTCACTGTGATCCAAATATTCATGAGTATCAATGACATGTATGATATTTCAATTGCTGCAAAACAGGTCAGGATCATATTTAACAGAATAGTATTTTAGGGCATGTACACTTTTGTGCAGCGTGATTGCACTTTCATATATATATATATACTTCTAAATATAATTCTATATAATTCTATGCACTGCAGCCATTGTGATGCATTACAGTGTATCAGAACATGTTGTGCTGTGCTATAAGAGGACATGTCCTATTTTTGTCAGACCACACCAGTGCAGCACATTGGTGTGAACTAAAGTCATAGGACATAATAAAATTTGCCATGTTGCTTTAGGACTATGTTGGGTCTGGTGTGAATGAGTCCTCAACATTGGCAAATAGTTAAAGTGATTGTAAAGTCTTGTTTTAAAAAAAAAAACTAAAAAAAAAAAAAACATGTTATACTTACCTGCTCTCTGCAGTTGGTTTTGCACAAAGCAAACTGGATCCTCTCCTTTTTGGGTCCCTTTTCGTTGCTCCTGGCCCCTCCCTCCTGTCGAGTCCCCCCACAGCAAACAGCTTGCTATGGGGTCACCCGAGCTGAGCTGCAGCTCTGTGTGTCCATTCAGACACGGAGCTGCCATTTGGCCCCACCCCCTCTCTCCCCCGATTGGCTAACCGACTTTGATTGACAGCCTTGGGAGACAATGGCGTCGCTGCTGTGTCTCAGTCAATCAGGAGGGAGAGTCAGGGACGGCCGAGGGACTCGTGGACATGGCTGGATTGAGATGGGGCTCAGATAAGTATAAGGGGTACTGGGGAGGCTGCTACACACAGAAGGTTTTTTATCTAAATGCATAGAATGCATTAAGATAAAAAAAACCTTCTGCCTTTACAATCACCTTAAAGTATAACTAACAACAAAACATTTTCTTAGTTTTGGATATAGTGGAGATGGATTATAATACATGTCAGGTTTTAATTGCTGTCTGCGACACTATGAGGGAGATTCACCCTCTCTATTTGTCCTATTTACCTTTATTATTATTATTATTTAAGCTACTTATATAGCGCCGTCAATTTACGCAGTGCTTTACATATACATTCACATCGGTCCCTACCCTTAACCACGTCCTGCAGGATAAAAGCCGGCGCGCGCCCGGGGGGGCGCGCATCGCGGCGATCGGTGGTGCGGTGTGTCAGTCTGAGAGCGGAGCGGAGGCTCTTTACCACGTGATCAGCTGTGTCCAATCACGGCTGATCAAGATGTAAACAGGAAGAGCCGTTGATCGGCCCTTCCTCACTCGCGTCTGACAGACGCGAGTAGAGGAAAGCCGATCGGCGGCTCTCCTGACAGGGGGGTTTGCGCTGATTGTTCATCAGTGCAGCCCCCCCCGCGGATGCCCACACTGGACCACCAGGGAAGCCGCCAGGACCACCAGGGAAGGGGGCAACATGTGGATGGCCAGGTATGTACCCCATGGCCATCCACATATAAAAAATTAAACACAATAGATGCCAATCAGTGCCCACAAATGGGCACTGACTGGCAACATTATGGTCAATAAAAAACATGTGATGCCCAGCAATGCCACCCATCAGTATCATCAGTGCCACCCATCAGTGTCCATCATTGTCCATCAGTGCCACCTCTCAGTGCCCATCCATGCCCATCAGTGCCCACCAGTGCCCATAAGTAACCATCAGTGCCACATATGAGTGCCCATCAGTGCCGTCTATGAGTGCCCATCAGTGCTGCCTATGAGTGCCCATCAGTGCCGCATACCAGTGCCACCTATCAGTGCCCATCAGTGCTGCCTATCAGTGCCCATCAGTGCCGCTTATCAGTGCCCATCATCAGTACCCATCAGTGCCACCTCATCAGTGTCACCTCATTGGTGCCACCTCATCGGTGCCCATCGGTGCCGCCTTATCAGTGCCCATCAGTGCAGCCATATCAGTGCCCATCATTGAAGAAGAAAACGTACTTATTTACAAAAAAATTACCAGAAACAAAGAAAAACATAATTTTTTTCAAAATTTTCGGTCTTTTTTTATTTGTTGCGCAACAAATAAAAACCGCAGAGGTGATCAAATACCACCAAAAGAAAGCTCTATTTGTGGGAACAAAATGATAAAAAAATTGTTTGGGTACAGTGTAGCATGATTGTCATTCATATTGCGACAGCGCTGAAAGCTGAAAATTGGCTTGGGCAGGAAGGTGCGTAAGTGCCTGGTATTGAAGTGGTTAAGGAGCTTACAACCTAAGCATTCACATACTAGGGCCAATTTACACAGAAGCCAATTAACCTACCAGCATGTCTTTGGAGTGTGGGAGGAAACCGGAGTACCCGGAGGAAACCCACGCAGGCACAGGGAGATCATGCAAACTTCAGGCAGGTAGTGTCGTGGTTGGGATTCTGTTATCACTGAAAGTGAAATAAGTTATCATATTTTGGGTTGTCACCAGAAGAGGAATAGAGGCGAAATCTTCCAATGGGGACATTAGTTCTGCCGACCCTGGTGACAACCAGGAATTCCCTCTCTTTGGAGGGATTTCCCCTTGATTCCTATTTTGGCTTGTGGTGAATATTTTGATTCTAATGCCCCGTACACACAATCGTTTTTAATGTCATTTTTTAAACCGACGTTTTTCTCCTCGTTTTTTTTCATGTTTCCTCTCAAGCCTGCCTTGCGTACACACTATCATTAAAAAAAACGATCAAGCAAAGCGCAGTGACGTTCAACACGTACGACGGCACTATAAAGGGGAAGTTCTGTTCGAATGGCGCCACCCTTCATGTTAGTAAAGTTTGTTGAGCGACGATTCGCGCTTTTCAGTCCGTTACTGTGTAATGAATGTGCTATCTCCATTACGAACGCTAGTTTTACCAGAACGAGCGCTCCCGTCTCATACTTGATTCTGAGCATGCGCGTTTTTTTCACGTCGTGAAAGCATACACACTATCGTTTTTCACGTCGTTTAAAAAAACGACATGAAAAACGACGTGAAAAAAGAGAGCATGTCCGGAATTTTTAATGGCCGTTTTTCACGTCGTTAAAAATGCTCTGGAGCCTACACACGATCATTTTTAATGGCCATTTTTTAAAATGGCATTTTTAACGGCATGAAAAACGATCGTGTGTATGGGGCATTAATTCTTTTTCATATCCTGTACTCTAAATAAATAGCGCCCAATCATTGGGAACAGGACGCTGCATGTGCATGTGTATGTATGTGTGTATATACATATATATGTATGTATATATATATATATATATATATATATATATATATATATATATATATGTATATATATGTATGTATATATATATATATATATATATATATATATATATATATATATATATGTAGGGGGACGGGTAAAATCTGTTTATGAGTTTACTAAAATATATTTTCTTTGAGAGAGAGCTCCCCCCATACTGTAAACAAAGGACGTATCATCTCCTGTTGGTTGGGAACACAAATAGGTTTCAGGTGATACTTAGAGATTATCCTTTTTGTCTTGAAAGGGCCAGTACAGACATCAAGACCCCATCACAGCAGGGGCCCTTAGCATGCTAATGTGGGAAGTGGTTAAACTGTACATCAAAGGCACACACCTTAGTTCTGAAGGCAGATCTGAATAGGCTAGGTAAAGAGACTTGAGATTTCAACCAATCAGGTGGTCAGCTTTGAACCAATGAGTCCACGGGATTTTGCATCCTGGGTGATGGGGGAGTAGGCATATAGGGGGTATATATTAGTCAGCCAGAGCCATAATAAGCCCTTGCGAATGATGTCTTGACGCAGACGACATGGTGACGTAGTAAGCTCTCTCTGTCTCTCTCTCTCTCTCTCTCCCTCTCTCTCCCTCTCTCTCTCTCTCTCCCTCTGCCTCTCTCTCTCTGTCTCTCTCTCTCTCTCTCTCTCTCTCTCTCTCTCTCTCTCTCTCCCTCCCATGTTTAAGAATCTTACTTCTCTTTTGCTCTCTTGTTCCTATTGGTATTATCATGTAACATTGGTATCATCTTCATCATAGGTATTATCATGTTTGTCATAGCAATATTCCTAGTATGTATCGTGTAACATTGGTATCACCTTGCTATTAGGTGGTATCGTTTCTGTATAAATAAATGTCATTGTTTTCTCTTTTCCCACCGCTATCGTTTGATTTCATTTTATATAGACAAAAGGTTTTTAATCACTTATTTTAAGCATTTAAAGCGGAGGTTCACCCTCATTTGAAAGTTTGCTGTCAACAGTCCCTGTTACCATGAAGATAAATAAAAGACTAACCTTTTTTTTTTGTTATGTGCAGTTTTCATTTATTCTTATTTCTTCGTTCCTACTTCCGGGATTTCCTCCCGCGGGAGTAGGTGTGTCCTTTGCTGCAATGTCTCCTGGGAGCAAACTGGCCTGCTTCCCAGGAGTAATATAGTAACGCCTTCCTTGCAAATTTAATCGTCACGTGACTCGTCTACCCGGGCACGTGACGAGGGCGGATCTAATTCCGCCATTTTAAATAAGGGCATGCAGTTGTATTTTGCCCGTTGTGATGGCAACCAGGAAGTGTTGACGGCGCTGCTCGCCGTCAACACTGCGCATGCGCGAGATACAGCGATGAATGCCGGGAGACAAGCATTCATCGCTACCCGGAAGAATATGCTTGTGGGCTTCAAGATGCCCACAAGCAAAATGGGAATAACAGGAAGAGTTTTATAAACTCTTTTTTTATCACAAAACGGACGGGGGATGTTTTAAAGCGCCGGAGACGTGAGTTATTAAAATGCATACGTTTTTGCATAGAATGCCTATATAAAAAAAAAAATGTATGGACCACAGAACCTCCGCTTTAAGTGAGGTGATGAATATTTCCGTAACAGATGGTGCCCCGTGTGAGGAAGTTTAAAATTGGGTGAGTATTATTTCTCGTATGGTAGACAGAGCTGGTCCTAACGCCAGAAATGCTAAGCGTTTTCTTATGTCTTTTTAACCTGTCTGAATACCTAACAAAAACTTCTCAGAACTTAACTTTTTACCTTTTTGTCTAGGCGAATATTTTGATGAGACTGATTTTTGAATAATGTATGTATATAGAATGAAATTGCAGCAGGGTGTTGGTATGAATGATAGGGCTCTGTTTGGAATCAATTTCAGTTGACCCTTTGAATAAGATTAGGCCAATCTTTGGGATTGAAACAAACCTGTGCGTATAGGGCTGCGTTTCCACTGGCGCAACTCCAATGTCGTGTGACGTTGAAATGCAGCTTTAGTGCGACTGTGGTGTGGTGTTGAATGCGATTTTGATACAGTCACTGCAGCTTTGAGTCACATAGATTGGAATGGGTGCTATTGAAATCAATGGTAAGCGATTTGTAATGCGACTTTGTGTCCAAGGTCGCATGGCGAGTTGCATCAGTGGAAACGGAGACTAAATCACACTGAATTATCTGGATGTATGGGAATCTATCTTTCTGTGTAAACTACTAACGGGGGGATTGTAAGCTGTTGGGGCAGATTTTGATGTTTGGTGCGAATGGAGTAGTGCGTTTTTGTTCGGTGTTGCAATCTGATGGAGACTATTTTTGTTTTCCTTTGTGTGTGGGAACCCATGTGGTATGTCCCAAGCTGGTTTTGGCGGGAAAAATTGGGCATCATCCACCATTTTGTCATGGTCCATGAGATGTGCGGTGGTCATCCACCATTTTGTGGTGGCTTGGCTTGTCGGCCATCTTGAGAGGCGTTTAGAGTTTGAGATGGGAAGTTCCAGGTTAGCAAACAAAACTGCCTCCTGCACTACAAGCAATCAGAGGGTCTAATCAAGCTTAACGCTTGGGAAGCCCTGTGATACAGTCATTTTTTTTTTTTGGAATACTTTGGAGAAGTCCACGGGGAGATTAAACTATTTATTTAGTTGGGAAGATTTCCAGGCTAATTTTTTGAAGGACTATAGTCAGAACAGGGATTGTTCTGGCAAGTAGTGAAAAAATATTGGTAACGGCGACGGGGGCAGTACCCGTCGACCCAATCATTGGTCAGAGAGTAGCTAACTCTGAGGAAAAAAAAAAAACAGTTCAAGGTCTTTCGTCCGTAAAGGATGGGTAATTAAATCGCTTCAAAGAGGGAATCTAACCGTGGGGAACCTTACCACTTGACCCCAAAGGAAGAAAGGATTGATACAGGGGCCTTGAGTTGGGAAATATGCAATGTTGGGAATGGTGGACTGGGAAACTGTATTTTGAAAAAAAAATGGTACGGTCAAGCCAAATGCTTGGGAAAGAGATGCTTATTGTGCATGGATGGTAGAGTAATGATGAACAGGGGAACAAGGAGGAACCTTACCAAACAGATGTTATGGGTTTAAGAAGTACAGGTCATGATAGAAAAGATGCTGATTTGTGTGATGTCTAGAGGTCATCTTTGACCAAGTGTGTGAATATGTGTGTGTGGGGAATATGCGATGTTATGTTCTCAGCTGCTGACAGCCCGAAATGACCCCCCCCCCCTTCTTTCCAACCAGATCTGTGAGAATGTAAAACGAATTGTATTGACATGCAAATGACCTGAGCCAGGCTGTAATATTTTTTTGTGAAAGTGCTTTTACTAAAATGTGTTTGTGTTACAGAAGACGATTCAGCAAGGGATTTTGTGGTGAAGTATTATGATTGGTTGATAAATGGTACTGTTAAAAAGTTTGCAAATTTTTTTTCTCACCATGGTGAATAAATTTTTTTTGGGGAATTATTGTTATACCATAAAACAAAAATCCACATGTAATTAATGTGTATCATGTAATACATATCAATTAAAAGTTGAGCTCAACAATTTTTGGTATTTTAAAAAAGGTGCACGGTTTATGTAATGTAAAGTAATGTAATGTATATTTGTGTTTCATATGCTAATGTCTTGTTACTGGAATTGTTTTTGTAAATTGCGAAAAATGGAATGTTTATCCCTAACTTTTTTGGAATTTTATCCCTCAGAGTCGATAATTGGGTTTTCTGGCTTTCAGAACAAGAGGAAATCGTAGCCTCCAGAGGACAACGTGATAAAAAATTATTTTTTCCTGGTTGGTCGGGTTTCACATGTAAATGTTTTAGGTTGTCGCCACCATTATCTAGTTGGAATGTCTAGTTGTCAGTCCATTCGGTTGTGTTTTGGACCACCCAGTGTGTGTTGTATGTTCTGATCTACTGAGTAGCAGAACCAATTAACTGAAGTCTGCATAAAAGTTGAGTAAGACTGCCGGGGATAATTGGCACTCTAACACATATGTGAGGCTAAGGAGCATTATAAATCTCTGCCAGGGGTACTGCACTTAGTGGTAAAAGGGTAATGGTCTGATGTTACTTTGGGCGAACTTGTGTTCAGGAGTAGGACTGCTTACACCCCCCCCTCGCTGTTATTGTAATTAGGTACACGCCCAACCATACCTGGCTGTACAAGTTAGGCTCATTGCCTGAAGCTAAGGTATGCTAATGTCCCTAGCTATCTGTGTGTCCCCAAATGTAGTTCAAACCTGTTTCCTACCGTGTCACCAAGCAATCCCATCTCTCTGAAATAGGGCAAACCAACCTTTCTCATAGTTTCCTGCTGGGACTGTTTATGTGGCTATTTGTTACCAATTGCCTAATAAATATCTGTGTGTTTCAAGGCACACCGGTCGGCTCGGGTACCCCCTACTGTTCAGTGGTCCCAGCGCCTCAGTGCTGCAAGGGATTTGTCTTAGTCTGCTGGTCAGGTGTGTCTGGTAGCAGCAGTTTCTCAAGCTGGATACACATTTAGCAATTTTGTTTTCCCATTTATTTTAGATTTACCTGCAGATGTGTGGTATGAGGGCCTGCCTGCTTGCATACAAGTTGAGAGGGTATAGGTCTGGCCTCATATTGTATAGTTTTGGTTGGGTCTGGAAAAAAAAAAATTGTGCAGGAAGGTTGTATGGGGTGTTACCAGCGCTTGGCTGTTCCAAGAGCCCTCACGTCCGAGGTATGTGTGGGCATGCCGTATTCTCCTCAGTTTACACCCATAGGTGTCCTTCCTGTCCTAGAGTCCTTGTGTACCTTAACTAGTTGTCTGTGTCTTGCAGGCCAAGAAGACCAGTGCCCCAGTGTGGCACTAGGCTCCTGTCATTCATGTGAGTCCTGTCTGAATAGTGTAGGCAGCTTGTGTTGTAGGGGTGGAGTATAACATTGTCTGAATACCGAATTGAAAGAGGAGGGAGAAGGTGTGCAGTCTATATGAGGGATTGGGTGTACCTGGTGGCAGGTGGTTTTCAATCCGGGTATCCAGACCATATCCCATATAAAAAAGAGAGGCTTGATGGCGACTGTCTTTGGAGCGGGAGGCAGGTCACTGGGTACCATAAACACTATGGAGCTGGAGATAATCAGGAACACATTGGGAGGTCCTGGGCTACATATCAGGGAAAGGGTAGGACATTCAACTTGCACTGGCCGGAATTAAAAACCTCGGAGAGTTGACTGACTCTTACTCAGTGTGACAAGTTCCACCTTATAAAGACAGGCAGGTGTGGTAGTATCTGAATTGACTATGAGTCCTATGGAGTGGTGGATGACTCAGTTCCAGGGTTGTCAAAATGTAACTAGTACTATTCTCATCCCTAATGGCAGGGACGGAACATTGTGCCTATATTACGGTCAATTTGGGTACTATCCTATCACTCTACTGGGTTACACACTGGAGTCCATCTGGTTCTGAGGGGTTTGAGTCCGGACAGGGATTGAAAGGAGGAAATGTTTTTTTGGGGGACAGGTGGGACACTGAATATGGTGCAGGTATCTACAGTATTCCATCACCACATGGCGCTCCAGCATCTCATAATGGTTGATGAAAACCTATTATCCTATATGTACTGAATATACACTGAATCAAACGCGGTCATGGTACCAGTGGCTTGCTCCCAGAGATGTGCGGACACAGAGTACAGGACGCTTATCTCGGAGGAGTAACCGGAAGAGGAGGGATGTGTTCAGCACTATATGGGGGGGAAAGAGAACCACAGTGTAAAGTGGCTCAAGATTCCATCAACCATGGTTAGAGGTTGGTAGAGAGTGTGAGATGGTACAGGGCAGATATATGTCATTTGCTCTGGTGTGCACGCATGGGCAGGTGGAGTTATCAACCAACATCAAGCTGTTTGTACAAATATCTCTATGAGGGGCAGTGGCCTGATGAGTTAGCATCACCACTCAGTAAGACTGTGCCAAAACACGTCGCCTACACTAATCCAAAGTGGTAGTCGAATGCCTGGATGGGCTGTACTGGTTTGGATTGTGAAAGGTGTTACAGAAATGCAGACTCGGCCTGTAGAGTTGAGGGCACCAGTGGCTTACTGACTGGGGATTCTATCTTGTTGCATTTGTGGCTAAGGGACCCACATGTGATCAGAGGGTACGGAAGCTGGGGGCAGGTTGATATTTCCCTCTGTCAGAGGTGTGACCACAATGTCCCTTGCACGGCCAATACACAGTGGTGAATGTATTTCACTCTGTTCTGGATGGGGAGATCATTGCTGGGAAGGAAGCACCTGGGTATTATTTGGGATATAGGCGAGTTTAGTTCTTTGACCTAGAGGATACTGATGTGGCGTTAGTCATGGAACAAGGGTGTTTCTTGAACCTAACAGTAGGTAGGGGTGCATGATATACCCTGGGCATGGTCACTGGGATAGAATTTTGTGGGTTTTTGTCATTGCTTCGATGGTGTAGGTGTTGGTAGACTCAATACCGGATGCTGGGGTAGTGATGCTGACATCACATGGCTAATGATACACTGTTTTCAGCATCAGGTTGAATTGTACTCAGCAGGGTACACTACCTCGGGGAGTCTATTGTACCTACACTCTTGTCCTTGGGAGGGATATAGAAGGAACCCGGGGTTTCACCCCGATAGCCCCAAAAGAAAGTTTTTTTTATCAAACCTGACATCCCCTTACACTTAGTGAAACTTCCGTTGGGATTCGGGGAGGAGTTAAAAGATGGGTAGTTAAACTTTGGGCAACAGGATTTAATTGGTGCCAACAGTTTGGGCAAGGCGTGAATAAAAAGGCCCTTCTCTAGGGGTTGATAATCTAAGGGGAGGGGGTGGAACAAAAATAATAGCCGCTGGGAATTATCTGATATGGAGCGGGCTGAGGTAACATTTTAGGTGGAGGCGGGGTAGGCTTCCTGGAATAAAAGAGTATTTGGGGACACCTAGGTGTGGAAAGGGGAGCGCCTGGCTGGGCATATGGTTTTAAAGGTAGGGAGTTCCAGAGGTTCTGGAGCAGTCCTGAGGTGGAGCATGGGAGGAGATAACAAGAGAGATGGAAATCAGGATGTTCTGGGGCCAAAAACGTTAGTAAACTCCACCCGGTTGCGGTCCCAATGCGGGTCACTAGTAAGAGACCGATTTAGAGTAGCTTGCGCATTTAAGAGAGGACCCTAGAACTATATTTTTCTTGTTTTTGTTCTAGGGATAAGCCTGTTCAATCTGTAATATTAAAGGACAGTCGGGGTGACTAAATTCTAAAAAAGTTTTTTTGGCAACCATTGGTTTAGCCTCTCCTTTTTAAAATATTTTTATTTTTTTGTTTTTCTACCCGACTTGTAAATGGTTAGTGACAGTGATCCTGTTCACCTTTTGATCACTGATAGGATAGAAGAGTTATCTATTTTTATTTTTTTCCTCCTTTATTTTATTTTTATTTTTATTTTTTATTTTTTTTCTGCCAAGCTGCTGCTGCAACAGCCACAATATATTATTTTTCGAGGCACTGTTTCAGGACAGCTATATATTGTTTGTTTGTTTTTATGAATGCAGAGTCAGTGCTCTTTGACATAAAGGGAAATGGGTGACAAACGGTCTGGGTCGAAGCAGCATTGAACCTGTATGTTTTGTTGCTTATTGTATTTTTTTTCTCTTTCTTTTCTCTTTCCTACTTTCTTTGGTTCATATTCTGCTTTATCTTGGAAAATAAATGTATTCATCTTCTTGAACTTTTGTTTGAATATCAGAGATGAGTTGTGAATTGTAAGGGTTTACCGTCTCTGCCTGACTCCATTTTAAAGAGTCCAGTGGGTTCCATAGAATGGGTTCCTGAAACATACAAATACCATATTTCACAAAGTATCCCTGGACATCCAGGTCCTATGTCATAATGTAAATCTACCCCCCCAAAAGTTTACCTCCCCTAATCTGCCCACTGCTTTAACCTAAGCCCCGTGAACAGGTGTGGTGAACCCAGGGACCTAACAATAGCAGGCAGTGTTGACTATCCCTACCATCAAGGGCAATGGATGATACTGGCCGTGGCTCGGTCTCGGTACCCTCTGGGGATCCCACCTTACTCGTCCACATTGCACCCCTCATAAGATATTTAGTCTTAATGGCCACGCCACTGCTCGTGTCTGACATTCCGCCAATAACTCCGGTCTGACGTTCTCCTTTTTTTTTTTTTGTATTCATGCACGACTGTCCGGAGGCCCGCCCAACCACCACCTGAAGAAGCAACGCATCTCTTAAGAAAAACGTGCCACGAATAAGACTCTTCGGAAACTTTCCTTCACCATGCTGAAAAGTGCTGTCTCGCGGTCCGATCCAATCGTGACAATCATAACACCATATTTCCAAGTTACAGGACTAAATATGAAAGGATCCCGCCATTAATGTTTGAATTCCGCTCTTCCAATGCAGAGGGGCGATGAAGCATTGCAGTACAGACTCTCATGGTTCGGATGTGAAGTCTCAAAGGCACCAGGACTGTCTCAAGTCTACCTTGATGGGTTACGGCAGGTTCAAGAAAGGAAGAGGCCGCAGTGGTGGTGGGGAAAGGGTCGGGGGGCTTCTGGGCCGTTGTGGGTGGATACAAGATCATTGAAGGAGGTCATAAGTTCAATAATGAACTTGAGGGGGTACTGTGGTGGATATTTTGATTCTAATTCTTTTTCATATCCTGTACTCTAAATAAACCACCATGCCCCCCAACGGACACATGTATATATGTATTTATGAAGCACTACCCTCGTAGGAGCTGCTGGTTTAATAGCGCCCAATCATTGGGAACAGGACGCTGCATGTGCATGTGTATGTATGTGTGTATATACATATATATGTATGTATATATATATATATATATATATATATATATATATATATATATATGTATATATATGTATGTATATATATATATATATATATATATATATATATATATATATATATATAGGGGGACGGGTAAAATCTGTTTATGAGTTTACTGAAATATATTTTCTTTGAGAGAGAGCTCCCCCCATACTGTAAACAAAGGACGTATCATCTCCTGTTGGTTGGGAACACAAATAGGTTTCAGGTGATACTTAGAGATTATCCTTTTTGTCTTGAAAGGGCCAGTACAGACATCAAGACCCCATCACAGCAGGGGCCCTTAGCATGCTAATGTGGGAAGTGGTTAAACTGTACATCAAAGGCACACACCTTAGTTCTGAAGGCAGATCTGAATAGGCTAGGTAAAGAGACTTGAGATTTCAACCAATCAGGTGGTCAGCTTTGAACCAATGAGACCACGGGATTTTGCATCCTGGGTGATGGGGGAGTAGGCATATAGGGGGTATATATTAGTCAGCCAGAGCCATAATAAGCCCTTGCGAATGATGTCTTGACGCAGACGACATGGTGATGTAGTAAGCTCTCTCTGTCTCTCTCTCTCTCTCTCTCTCCCCCTCTCTCTCCCTCTCTCTCTCCCTCTGCCTCTCTCTCTCTCTCTCTCTCTCTCTCTCTCTCTCCCTCCCATGTTTAAGAATCTTACTTCTCTTTTGCTCTCTTGTTCCTATTGGTATTATCATGTAACATTGGTATCATCTTCATCATAGGTATTATCATGTTTGTCATAGCAATATTCCTAGTATGTATTGTGTAACATTGGTATCACCTTGCTATTAGGTGGTATCGTTTCTGTATAAATAAATGTCATTGTTTTCTCTTTTCCCACCGCTATCGTTTGATTTCATTTTATATAGACAAAAGGTTTTTAATCACTTATTTTAAGCATTTAAGCGAGGTGATGAATATTTCCGTAACAGGCTATAGGCCAGGAAGTGAAGGGAAAACTCCCCCATGGGACACAGATGTCAATTTTTTTTTTTTTTACAGGGTTACAACCCTTCCTTACTCTATGCAAAATTTAAAAAAAATATTTTGCCTTTAGTTCTACTTTAACGCTTCACCAAGCTAAACAGAAATAGCTGTTTATAGATTCTTCAATCACATTAATCTGTGGATGTTTTAACCTGATATATATTTGTAAAATCATACTGGTAATGATTTAGGGCTTATTTTTAATTGCTTGATATTAAAACAAATTGCAAGTACCCTGTGATACACAATCTTAGCTATCACTAGTTTTATAAAGCTTAAAATGTTTGACACGTTTGCTTTAACCTCTTACTCTTAAATTACTAATCAAATAAGAAAGTCCTGTTAAAGTGTTACTAAACCCAGGACCCGGCATTCACTATATCTGGTCTCCCACAGTACACAGAACATGGAAATGCAATTATTTTAGTAAATATAAACTGCTAAATACCTTTTCTCATCAGCAGTTAGAGCAGTCTTGTGACTTCTATAAGTGTCTGGTTAAAGCTTGTAGGAGGAGATTTCATTCTCCCCTGATTGATATAAGGTTGCAGAACCCCTGATCCTCTGTCTGGGCAGTGCTGATTGGCCCTGTTTTGATTACCCCCCCCCCCAGAAAAAAAAACTCTGTAGCAATACACACCAAACTGAGCATGTGCAGCTTGTCCCCTAGCCTCTGTTCTATCAGGAGATGATGGATTGGGGACAGTGGAAGAAGGGGAGGATCTGAGAAGACAGGATCAAGCAGCCTTTTTACACAATGCAGAGAACTAACCTCTGATGCCGCGTACACACATTTCCCATTCAACGAGAAAAACGATCGTCTGTGGGCTTTCTGTCGTTTTTTTTGACGAGAAAAACGGCATTAAAAACGACGAGAAAAATTAGAACATGTTCTAATTTTTCTCGTCGTTTTTTTCGACATGTTTTCCGCGGCAGTGTTTCCCATAGGGAAACACTGCCGCGGAGCCCACACATGGTCGTTTTTTTCGACCAAAAAAAAAATGACATTTAAAACGGCCGTGTGTGGGGGGAACAAGCTGTTCCTCGTTTTTAACGTCGATTTTCTCGACAGTGTTTTCACCGTCGAAAAAATTGATCGTGTGTATGCGGCATTAGGCTCCACAGTGAGAATAACAAGCATGCTTTACTGCATATATAGACTGATTTTACTGTTGTGGGTTTAGTAACACTTTAAAAAAATTAGCATTAAACTTCCACATTGGCCTCTGTTTAACCACTTCAATACCATGCACTTATGCACCTTCCCGCCCAGACCAATTTTCAGCTTTCAGTACTCTCACACTTTGAATGACAATTACTTAATCATGCTACACTGTATCCAAACAAATTTTTTATCATTTTCTTCTCACAAATAGAGCTTTCTTTTGGTGGTATTTAATCGCCACTGGGTTTTTTATTTTTTGCGATATAAGCAAAAAAACAGCAATTTTTAAAAAAAAAAAACCCTTTTTTTTAGTTTCTATTGTAAAATTTTGCAAATAAGTAATTTTTCTTCATAAATTTGTGCCAAAATGTATACGGCTACATATCTTTGGTAAAATGAACCCAAATTAGTGTATATTATTTGGTCTTTGTGAAATATATAGAGTCTACAAACTATGGTGGCAATCACTGAAAATTTATCATATCTGATCACGCCTGATGTACTGAAGGGATATCTCATTTCTTGAGACACTAACAAGCGAGGAAAGTACAAATACCCCAAAATTACCCATTTTTGGAAAGTAGACAGTCCAAGGTATTTACTAAGAGGCGTGGTGAGTTTTTTGAAGTTGTATTTTTTTCCCATAATTCTTGGGAAAATTTAATTTTTTTTTTTTTTTTTTTACACAAACTGGTCATATTAACAGTTTTTTTCTCTCACACAGCATATGCATAATTGCAACTACACCCCAAAATACATTCTGCTACTCCTCCTGAGTGTAGCGATACCACATGTGTGAGACTTTTACACAGCCTGGCCATATACAGAGGCCCAACATTGAAGTAGCACTTTCAGGCGTTCTACAAGCATAAATCGCACATATCCTTTCTCAACCACCTATTACACTTTTGAAGGCCGTGGAGCACCAGGACAATGGAATTTTCCACAAAATGACCCCATTTTGGAAAGCACACACCCCAACGTATAATCTATGAAGCATTATGAGTCTTTTGAACGGTTCATTTTTTTCCAGAAGGTTTTGGAAAATGTGGAGAAAAAATGAAAATGCATTTTTTTTACACAAAGTTGTCCATTTATAAGATATTTCTAATGCATAGCATATACATAGCAAAAATGACACCCCAAAATGCATTCTGCTACTCCTCCTGAGTATAGCGATACCACATGTGTGAGACTTTTACACAGCCTGGCCATATACAGAGGCCCAACATTGAAGTAGCACTTTCAGGCGTTCTACAAGCATAAATCGCACATATCCTTTCTCAACCACCTATTACACTTTTGAAGGCCCTGGAGCACCAGGACAATGGAATTTTCCACAAAATGACCCCATTTTGGAAAGCACACACCCCAACGTATAATCTATGAAGCATTATGAGTCTTTTGAACGGTTCATTTTTTTCCAGAAAGTTTTGGAAAATGTGGAGAAAAAATGAAAATGCATTTTTTTTACACAAAGTTGTCCATTTATAAGATATTTCTAACGCATAGCATATACATAGCAAAACTGACACCCCAAAATGCATTCTGCTACTCCTCCTGAGTATAGCGATACCACATGTGTGAGACTTTTACACAGCCTGGCCATATACAGAGGCCCAACATTGAAGTAGCACTTTCAGGCGTTCTACAAGCATAAATCGCACATATCCTTTCTCAACCACCTATTACACTTTTGAAGGCCCTGGAGCACCAGGACAATGGAATTTTCCACAAAATGACCCCATTTTGGAAAGCACACACCCCAACGTATAATCTATGAAGCATTATGAGTCTTTTGAACGGTTAATTTTTTTCCAGAAGGTTTTGGAAAATGTGGAGAAAAAATGAAAATGCATTTTTTTTACACAAAGTTGTCCATTTATAAGATATTTCTAACGCATAGCATATACATAGCAAAAATAACACCCCAAAATGCATTCTTCTACTCCTCCTGAGTATAGCGATACCACATGTGTGAGACTTTTACACAGCCTGACCATATACAGAGGCCCAACATTGAAGTAGCACTTTCAGGCATTCTACAAGCATAAATCGCACATATCCTTTCTCAACCACCTATTACAATTTTGAAGGCCCTGGAGCACCAGGACAATAGAATTTTCCACAAAATGACCCCATTTTTGAAAGCACACACCCCAACGTATAATCTATGAGGCATTATGAGTCTTTTGAACGGTTCATTTTTTTCCAGAAGGTTTTGGAAAATGTGGAGAAAAAATTAAAATGCATTTTTTTTACACAAAGTTGTCAATTTATAAGATATTTCTAACACATAATATGTACATAGCAAAAATTACACCCAAAAATGCATTCTGCTACTCCTCCTGAGTATGGCGATACCACATGTTTGAGACTTTTACACAGCCTGGCCACATACAGAGGCCCAACATCCAAGTAGCACCTCCAGGCATTCTAGCAGCATTAATTGCACATATCATTTTCTGACTACCGATCACATTTTTGAAGGCCCTTCATATATCTAACACATAGCAGGTACATACCAAATAACAAAAGATTACCTGTGGTTTTAGAAGTGCAGTGGTCCACAGAGGAGAGCATCGGTCCAGGCAGCAGGCAGGGATGAGGTCAGCGACAGCAAAAGCAATCATCCAGGCAGCAGGCAGGAATACTGTCCATAGTTCGCACAGGCAGAGATACTGTCAGCACAGCCAGAGCACAGCCAAAGCACAGGTCCAGGTAGCAGGCAGAGGTGTCCTATCCTATCCTATCGATGATATCTTCGATATATTGGAGGTAGTGGAGTCGGTGATTTTGAGTTGCTTTTTGGTAGCAGACAAACGAATTAAAAAGGGCCATGTGAAACAGGTGAAACGCAACTTTTTTGTGCCAATAATGGGACTTTCTGGTTGATAAGTAGGGCTGTAGCATCTGGTCGTTTAAATCCACCCCCCCCCATGTACAAATTGTAGTCGTGGACACATTCAGGCTTTACAATGGAGCCGCGTCTTCTTGGGATCTCCACCATGGTGTCATTGTGGATCATAGAGAGGATGTGGACATCTTTCTTGTCCCTCCACTTCATGGCCAACACCTCCTCGTTCCTCATGGATGCCGATTCTCCAGGTCGCAATTTTTTTGTCAATAAATTTTGTGGGAATCCCTTCCGGTTTTTTTTGAAGGTACCGCAGGCCGGGGTTTGTTTACTGTAAAGGTGGCGAAAAAGGGGCAGGCTGGTATAATAATTATCAACATATAAATGGTAACCTTTTCCGAACAGGGGGTATGCCAACTCCCAGACAATTTTCCCACTGGTTCCAATATATGTGGGGCAATCACGGGGCTGGAGCTGGGAGTCTTTGCCTTCGTAGATCCTGAATTTGCAGACGTATCCAGTGGCTCAATCACATAATTTATTTAATTTTAACCCATACCTGGCTCTCTTGCTTGGTATGTACTGCTTGAACTGCAGTCGGCCGGTGAAATGTACGAGGGACTCGTCCACACAAATTTTTTGGTCTGGGATGAAAACGTCTTCAAATCGCTGGGAAAAGGCATTGATTAGGGGGCGTATCTTGTACAATTTGTCGTAGTTGGGATGATCTCGGGGAGGGCACTGTGAATTGTCATTGAAGTGGAGAAAGCGCATAATCATGTCGTATCTTTTCCTGGACATGACAGCGGAATATATGGGCATGTGTTGGATGGGGCGTTTGGACCAATATGAATGGACTTCATTCTTTTTTGTAAGCCCCATATTGAACATAAGGCCCAAAAATAATTTAAATTCCTCCAATGTTAGACGCCGCCACTGGAACATGCGGGCGTAGGAAGAATTGGGGTTGGCAGCAATAAATTGGGATGCATACAGATTCGTTTGATCCACTATATTCTGCAGCAAATCTTGTGGGAAAAATAAACAAAAATAATCAAATTTAGAAAAATTTGTAGTGTCGGGCTGCACACCTGGCTGTGCGGTGAAAGGGGGGATGATAGCGGATCCTGAGTTGGCAGGCAACCATAAGGGGTTTGCCAGGGCATCGGGAAGGTAGGATTGGGGCTGGATTCTTCGGGTTGGGCGTGCATTTCCATTGCTTGTACTGGGCTCCTCTTCCTGGGGTATGGCGCTGCTGGTGGTGGGCAGTTCTCCTGATCTTGGTGCTGATCTTGGTGCTGATCTTGGTGCCGATCGCATTCTTTTGGGAGGGACGGTTTCCTCCGGGGACTCTGACTCTGAGCCACTATCCTCCACTGGCTTGTATTCCGAACCAGAATCGGATAATGGGAGCTCCCCGCTGCTCTCATCATCCGACATGGCAAGAATGGCATATGCCTCCTCAGGTGTGTAAACCCTTTGGGACATTATGGCAGTGCTTATTGGTGGGCCTGTGTAATGGTACTGCTGGTGGTAGTGGTGGCGGTCTGTGTGGTAGTACCGATGGAGGTATTAGTGGTGGGCCTGTGTGGTGGTACCGATGGCGGTATGGGTGGTGGTGGTACCAATGGCGGTACAGGTGGTGGTGGTACCGATGGCGGTACGGGTGGTGGTGGTGGCGGCGGTACCGGTGGCGGTACGGGTGGTGGTGGTAGCGATGGCGGTATGGGTGGTGGTGGTACCGATGGCGGTACAGGTGGTGGTGGTACCGATGGCGGTACAGGTGGTGGTGGTACGGGTGGTGATGGTACCGATGGCGGTACAGGTGGTGGTACAGGTGGTGGTGGCACTACCGACGGTGGTACGGGTGGTGGTACTGGTGGTGGTACCGATGGCGGCACTAGTGGTGATACTGGTAGCGGGCCTGTGTGGCAGTATAGATGCTGGGCCTGGTGGCGGTACTGGTGGTGGTACTGGTACCGATGGCGGTACTGGTAGCCTGTGTGGCAGTGCCAATGGCGGTACCAATGGAGGTGGGCCTGTGACAGATGATTGACAGATGGGCTGATTGATTGATTGACAGATGGGTTGATTGATTGACAGATAGGGTGATTGATTGACAGGTGGGGTGATTGATTGACAGATGGGGTGATTGATTGACAGGTGGGCTGATTGATTGACAGATGGGCTGATTGATTGACAGATGGGCTGATTGATTGACAGATGGGCTGATTGACAGATGGGCTGATTGACAGATGGGCTGATTGGCTGGGCTGATTGATGTGCTGGGCTGTGTGACAGGTCCTCTTTATGGGGGGGGGGGCGTGTTGTGCACTGTAAACTTATGTAGACAAACTACACTGAGCTAACTTACTGATCTCTTCTCTCTCCTCACAGATCGGTGTGTGAGGAGAGAGCAGGGATCAGGTAGTAACTCCTGTGGAGTTTGTTTACATTTGTGACCGGCTGTGATTGGACACAGCCGGTCACGTGGTAAACAGCCAATTCATTGGCTGTTTACTCTGATCGGGGACGCGCTGTGTCCAAGGGACACTCGCCTTCCCCGATCCCCGCTCTGCAAGCCTGTGGCGGCGCGCACGGAGCGCGCCGCCGAGTTTGTTTTGACAGGTGATCGGCTGTGACTTTGACACAGCCGATCACATGGTAAACAGCCAATGAAATTGGCTGTTTACCGTGATCGGGGTAGCGCTGTGTCCGAGGGACACATGCCGTCCCCGATCACCGCGCTGCGCGCCCCCGCGGGCGCGCGCAAGGCAATATCCTGCAGGACGTCATATGACGTCCAGTATCGATATTGCAACCACTTCCCGGACGTCAATTCGCTATTGACTGGGCGGGAAGTGGTTAATCTTCACCTGCCATGATGCTGCACATCTGATCAGTTATGACACCAGCCATTGGATGATTTGACAGTTTGCTTGAGAGCACAAGTAATGTGACAGTTACATTCCTGGCACGTACCGTAAATGTAACTGTTTTTTTAAACTATTAAATCGATGAATTTACATAAAAGGATAGTTGACTTTTACAAAAAACCCACCTAAGGGATGTTTATAGATAAAAACAAACTGTGCAGCGCTGACTAAAGATGAATTATACCCTTACTTTAGGTGTAGACCATTTACATATCTTATGAAGCCTGACTGGAATACTCCCAGGACGTTGCTAAGTGAGGCCTAGTCATTACTGCTCACCTCCACCATCAGATGAGTGAGCTCTTTCTCCGATTCAAACCTCCTCACATACTCTTTCTCTATCCCTGATGCAGTATCTCTGAGCTCAGCATTTGAGAGCTCACTCCTGTGATGGTGGAGGTGAGCAGTAGAGACTAGACCTCACTTAGCAACGTCCTGGGAATACCTAGCAACATCCTGGGAGTATTCCAGTCAGGCTTCATAGGGTAAATAGCCTACACCTTTAGCAAGGATATTATTTAACTTTAGTCAGAGCTGCACAGTTTGTTTTATTTACAGATATCCGCATAGGCAGTTTTGTGGTAAAGGTGAACTATCCCTTTAAAGGGAATCAGTCATAATTAGGCAAATGTAGGAATCTAAACATTCAGTAATAAAGTGTATCTCTGATCAAAATATGAAATTGTATATTAATTTCCACATTGTATTTCAATAATTTTTAGCCTTCTTCTATTAGTCTGAACAATCTTAAAGTTTGTAAACTTACTTTCTAAAGATCCCCACACATTTACTTCCTTGAATTCCATGACACGCATTCACTATGGCACTGCTGTGTCACACATTTCACAGAGCCTGTCTACTAAACTACAGAGGTGCTGAGAGTAGAAGTGCCAGGAGGCGGAGTCAGTTCAGGCATCACTGCTAACAGGCAGCACGGTAACATGGGATATGTAGTCCTTAGAAATTGACAGTAAGCAGCAGAGGAGAAGCTGCAAAGCATGCAGAGAATACAGGAAGTTTTGGAAAGGGATGGTCAGCAGACAGAAAGAACTCACAGAATGAAATTCGATTTTTCAGGTAAATTTATATAGGTTCCTAAAATATAGATATTATTTACTTTGTTATTACAATGCTAATGTTTTTAAAATTCAAACATATTCTGTGTCCATAGATTTCCTTTAGCCTCAGTTCACACTATGAACCGCATGTAAATTGCACAGGAACCACATATCATTCCTGTTCAATCCACATGTGATTCAGTACCATGTGATCTGAGCCCATTCATTTTGAATAGGCTCAGATCGCACCGCATTGCACCAAAGTCATGCATGCAGCAATTTTGGAACCACACTGTAATCGGATCTGGTGTGAGCAAACGCACCGGCAAGATTAGTTTGGATTTTAGTGCAGCAGAGGCAGTGTAAGCTCAAACAGGGAATTCTAAACTCACTGGATATCTGGCAGACCAGCAAGGATTTTTCTCTATTTGCAACATTTTAAAAGAGACAAAACATGGGGAAATGAGCATGTACGGCAGAACATTTTTTTAAATTTATTTTGTCTAGATATACACTTCAGATTTTACAGCTGTGTGGTCTTACTTATGAAAAATTTATATGCACCCCCCGTATTTGCCATTACTTAGTCTTGACAGATCATCTTGCGTCAATGTGAACAGGCCATCTGATAAGTACTAGCTGCTGCCCTTGTGGTTACCTGACCTTTGCAAAGCGTGCATTACTTGGGAAACATGGTATAAGATCTGGCTTTTAAAAGGCAGCAACTATGAAACTGTACCACATATTTAGATTCTTGTATAAGCCCTGTCATGACTGGTTCTCTTTATGTTCAAGTAAATGATAATGAGTTTAGCCCAGGAACATCAAACGTCCCCTACCCTTTAAGATGAAATAGTTTGCAAATGCTGTCTGACTAAACTGCTCCAGAATCTCTTAGCTAAATGAATGTGTCTGGTTTTAGGTTTAGACTAATAAACATGCTATCATCTCAGCTAACAATGATTTGCACTTTAAGCTAATAGAACTAGAACCCTGCATTTGTGGCTTCACATAATGTTATTTTAGTCTTTGCGCTATGTATAGCATATCGATCTGCTCACAGTTATGCTATTGTAGATATTATACTTGCCTTATAGTGTTTGCTAGTGATTGGATAAGTAACTAAAAGCAGTATTATTGAGCCCCCATATGTGATACATGGGCAGGCTTCAGGTTATTATTATTTAATTTTTAAAGTGATTTTCCTGTCCACCTTGAAGGATACAGATGTATAGATGTATATATCAATAGTTGTCAAGCGTGCAACCATCTACTACATACCTCCCAACTTTTTGAGATGGGAACGAGGGACACCTATTAGCAAATGTAGGTAGGCTTAAGGCATGCCCCCTTAAAGGAGAATTATACAAAAAAAATATTTGTAAAACCCACAAATGCTTTTTTTTTTTACCACTACTTTTTCTTGGCTTTTGATTTTTTTTCAAATGCAGCAATTTAGAAATTGCATAAAAGGTTTAGCACTGAGAATACACTTTTTAAAAAGCTAAAAAGTGCATTTTTAATACAACTGTATAGATCAGACCAAAATGAGGGACAAATGAGGAGAAAAAAGGGACAGCGGGACTGATGTTCTGATCCAGAGACAGTCCCTCGAAATTCGGGACAGTTGGGATCTACAGTATGTCTACTACCAGTCCAATCAAGCCAGTGCTTAACAGCGCAAGTTCCAACTCTCAAAACACCAGTCTACTGTGTACAGCTCACTGGACATTACTGCCCCTCAACTGTTCCTTTATAACAAGTGGAACATGATGAGAGGGGGTTATATTCAACGTATCTGCCCCAATGGGAAAGGCAAGATAAAAGCCCACAAACCCTAATGAACTGATATAAGAGTTCTCTGGATACCTTGAACACAGTGTGTTGATTCAATCTTTGGGTGTAGACTGATGCTTGACCCCTAAAGCCCTGTACACACTCTCGGATTTCCTATGGATTCTAATCCGATGGATCTTTCCATCGGAAATCCGATGAAGCTGACTTCCATCAGTGTTGCCTACACACCATCAGTCAAAAATTTGACCGTCCCAAACGCCGTGATGTAAAACACTCCGACGAGCAGAGAAAAATGAAGTTCAATGCTTCTGAGCATGTGTCGACTTGATTCTGAGCATGTGTGGGTTTTTTCTCCGATGGAGTTCCACACAGACGATCGGATTTTGCTATCGTTTTTTTTCCCATCGGATAAATTTAAAACATGTTCTATTTTTTCACACTGATGAAAAAAAGACCGATGGGGCCCATACACAATCGGTTTGCCCGATGAAAACAGTCCATCGGACTGTTTTCATTGGTAAAACTGATCGTGTGTACACGGCTTTACAAGTATATCCTTGGCCTTTCTCTAGCAAGGCACATTTTAATCTAACACCTTTAACATCTGTTTTTAGGCAACATGGTTTCACCTTCTCATTTCTAATCTGAACCACTTCATACATTTATGGAAGCATCCTTATTGATCTCCTATCACAAGCAAAATTCACATTCTCTCCTCAAAAGGAGAGAACCGGCTTCCAGTTCCAAGTTGCAGCAAATCCTCTAGGCCACATCTTTCATGCCCCATCATTCTCATAGTTCACTTTAAAAATGAGAGCTCAAGGTTCTTTCATAGCGACATTAGTAATAACATACATACTGTATATAAACTGCAGGAAACCTTTGCCTTTGCTTAGCTTCATCATTTTTTTTTCAGCAAAGCAGTAGAGCAGGTTGATGTGTCTTTCTTAACAGTTATCTCAATAACCTGTGCCCATTGTTTATAACTAAACCAGATGCCCATAGGGAGGTACCTGGCACTCACTTGTGTCTTCCTAAAGGGTCTTCAGCTAGAATACAAGTCTTACTGGAGATAGGCCTTGAAAACTGCTCACTGTGCACAACACACGGAACCACCTGACACCTATGTGTCCTTTACCTCATTTTCGATTTGCAACCTCTGGATTGGTCAAGAGAGGCCTGCTGCATGCAGAATTCTCCTCACATACCGTTTACCAATCTGTGGCAGGCCACATAATTTCCCTAGCAGTAGAAACTTTAGGAATCATGTTTATTAACCACTTAAAGACCGCCCACCGTATATATACAGCGAGCAGGGCGGCTCTATTGCATGAAAAAACGTACATGTACATTGTTTCATGCAATAGATAGTGTGGGTGTGCGCCAGGGCCGGACTGGCCTACCGGAATACTGGGAGATTTCCCGGTAGGCCGCCTGTCCTGAGGCCGATTTCAGTTGCGGCTGCAGTGCTCCCTGTCCCCTCTCTCCTGCTCCTGTGTATAACGGAGCTGGCTGGGTCTGTGTTTGGCGGTGGCGCTGTAACACGGTCCCGCCCCCCTAGACCGGCTCGTGTGATAGTAGTCAGTAGATAGAATCAGTGTTCAGCCTATCACAGGAGACGGTCTAGGGAGGCGGGAACGTGTTACAGCGTCACCTCCGAACACAGACCCAGCCAGCTGAGGAGATGCTCGCCGTACAGTACAGCCCGCCCTGTGTGCCTGGATAGGAGGATCGGATTCGGCAGGGTGGCTGTATATAGAGGAATTTAGGTTTCTATATTCCTCCATGCAGCCGCTGAATGCTTGCAGGAGGGAGAGGAGGAGAATCAAGCATTCCGCGGCTACATGGAGGAATATAGAAAGCTAATTTCCTCTATATGCAGCCGCCCTGCTTCTCCTCTGATCCAACTTCTTTTGCTGGCCCCTCCCAGTTCTCCTTGTGGCTCCCCCTCAGTGCTCTCCTCCCCACCACACTCTCCAGCCCCCCCCCCCCACAGTTCTCTCCCCCCCTGCTCTCCAGCTCTCCCCATCACTCTCCAGCCACCATCCCACTCCCCCCAGTGCTCTCAACCCCTGTTCTTTCTGCCCCCCCCAGTGCTCTCCACCCCTGTTCTTCCCCCTCCAGTGCTCTCCACCCCTGTTCTTTCTGGCCCCCCAGTGCTCTCCACCCCTGTTCTTTCCCCCCCAGTGCTCTTCACCCCTGTTCTCCCCCCAGTGCGCTCCACCCCTGTTTCCCCCCCAGTGCTCTCCAGCTCTCCCCATCACTCCCCAGCCCCCACCCCAGTGCTCTCCACCCCCCACAGTGCTCTCCAGCCCCCTGTGCTCCCCACCCCTGTTCTTTCTGGCCCCCCCAGTGCTCTCAAGCTCCACCCATCAATCTCCAGCCCCCCAGTGCTCTCTGCCCCATGCTCTCCACCCCTGTTCTTTCTGCCCCCCCCTGCTCTCCAGCTCTCCCCATTACTCTCCAGCCACCATCCCAGTGCTTTCGACTCCCCCCAGTGCTATCCACCCCTGTTCTTTCTGCCCCCCCTAGTGCTCTCCACCCCTGTTCTTTCTCTCCCCCCAGTGCTCTCCGCCCCTGTTCTTCCCCCCCCCAGTGCTCTCCAGCTCTCCCCATCACTCCCCAGCCCCCACCCCAGTGCTCTCCGCCCCCCACAGTGCTCTCCAGCCCCCCATGCTCCCCACCCCTGTTCTTTCTGGCCCCCCAGTGCTCTCAAGCTCCACCCATCGCTCTCCAGCCCCCCAGTGCTCTCTGCCCCTGTGCTCTCCACCCCTGTTCTTTTTGGCTCCCCCCCAGAACTCTCCGCTCCCCACCCCTGTACTCTCCACTCCCCCCTGCATTTTTCTCCCACCCATGTGCTCTCCAACCCTGCCAGTGCTCTCCGCTCCCCCTGCATTTTGCCCCCACCCATGTGCTCTCCAACCCCGCCAGTGCTCTCCGCCCCCCATAGTGCTCTCCATCCCCCTGTACTTTCCCCACCCTGTTTTTCTGGCCCCCACTGGTGCTCTCAAGCTCCCCCCATTGCTCTCCACCCCCAGTTCATTCCACTCCCCCTGCTCTTTGTACCCCCCAGTGCTTTCCAGCCCCCGTGCTCTCCACCCCTGTTCTTTCTGCCCCCCAGTGCTCTCAAGATCCCCCCAGTGCTTTTTACCCCACAACACTCTTAGTCTTCTCAGTGCTCTCCAGCCCCCCTCTCAGACTCCCGTGCTCTTCACCCCTGTTCTTTTTGGCTCCCCCCAGTGCTCTCAAGCCCCCCCAGTGCTCTCTGCTCCCCACCCCTGTTATCTCCACTCCCCCTGCTCTTTGCCCCCACCCATGTGCTCTCCAACCCCGCCAGTGCTCTCCGCTCCCCCTTCTCTCCAGCTCCCACCCAGTGCTCTCACTTCCCCAGGACCAGAGGACAGGCTAACTGGGGGCAGAAAATGAGGACGGCTGAAGGTGCAGGTGGTGAGGGACCACTCCATCTCACAGCAAACAGATCCTCTGGAAGGAGCACTGTTCCCATTCAAAATGAGAACAGACCCTGCCTGCTGATGGCGATCATGGATATCCTGCTGGCATGGAAGGTACCGTACCGAGCATCAACAACACACCTTCCCACAGACAGGGAATGCAGACTGGGACATGGGGCATAGGAGGGGCTGCAATGATGGGCACAGTGAGGCTGCATTCGTGGGCACAGTGAGACTGCATTCACGGGCACAGTAAAGCTGCATTTGATGGGCACAGTGATGCTGCATTGATGGACACAGTGAGGCTGCAATGATGGGCACAGCGAGGCTGCAAAGGCGGGCACAGTGAGGCTGCATTCATGGGCACAGTAAAGCTGCATTTGATGAGCACAGTGAGGCTGCATTTATGGGCACAGTGAGGCTGTATTTATGGGCACAGTGAGGCTGCAATGATGGGCACAGTGAGGCTGCAAAGGTGGGCACAGTGAGGCTGCAATGGTGGGCACAGTGAGGCTGCATTTGATGACCACAGTGAGGCTGCATTTGATGAGCACAGTGAGGCTGCATTTGATGAGCACAGTGAGGCTGTATTTATGGGCACAGTGAGGCTGCAATGGTTGGCACAGTGAGGCTGCATTGATGGGCACAGTGAGGCTGCATTGATGGGTACAGTGAGGCTACATTTATGGGCACAGTGAGGCTGCATTGATAGGCACAGTGAGGCTGCATTCATGGGCACAGTAAAGCTGCATTTGATGAGCACAGTGAGGCTGCATTTATGGGCACAGTGAGGCTGTATTTATGGGCACAGTGAGGCTGCAATGATGGGCACAGTGAGGCTGCAAAGGTGGGCACAGTGAGGCTGCAATGGTGGGCACAGTGAGGCTGCATTTGATGAGCACAGTGAGGCTGCATTTGAAGAGCACAGTGAGGCTGCATTTGATGAGCACAGTGAGGCTGCATTTGATGAGCACAGTGAGGCTGTATTTATGGGCACAGTGAGGCTGCAATGGTGGGCACAGTGAGGCTGCATTGATGGGCACAGTGAGGCTGCATTGATGGGTACAGTGAGGCTGCATTTATGGGCACAGTGAGGCTGCATTGATAGGCACAGTGAGGCTGCATTGATGGGCACAGTGAGGCTGCATTTAATGGGCAGTTGGCAAGCTGGAGCCGACTGACTGAGCCCTGCAAGGTGCACCTGAGAGGAGGTCAGTGACAGCACCGCTAGGCCAGTCTGAGGGGGTTACTGATGTAAGGGGGGAGTGAATACTATAATGTAAGGGGCATAGGCGTGCGCACAGGGTGTGCCGGTTGTGCCCAGGCACACCCTAATCACCCCATGTGCATTAGTGTTATAGCTCTGTGTAGCAGCAGGAACATGGGTAAGATCTCCCTTTTACCGGCTCTGCCATAAGAAAAGTGTTTATGCTCTTCTCTTTCACTGTGCCAGCAGGGAGATCAATGTGCCAGGGTCACATATATGTAGATACATACGCATGTGTGTTTTGAGCTTAAGGGTGCACACCCTAATGCATTAGGCTGCGCACACCTATGGTAAGGGGGCACTGATATAAAGGTTTCCCCCTTATATCAGTAACCCACCCCCCCTTACCTTAGTGTATTCTTTCTGCGGAAGGTGGTCCCCCACGTTCTGAGTTCCTGGGGTCCCCCTTGATGATTGACCACTTTTACCACTTTTAACTGGAATTTGCGTTTATATATATATAAAGCCCTATGTGATTTCATATTTGACTTATCTATATATAATACACTCTTCAAATGTGCTTTAAAATGTATGGTTTTCCCTTTCATGAACAAGAAAATAATGACGTTATGCGGTTACGCTGGTATAATAATGCTGTGGGGCTGGTATGAATTTTTTACAGGGCTGGATTTTATTCCCAGTCCGGCCCTGGTGTGGGCACACTGCCTGCACGGAGGAAGAGCCAATGCAATCGCTTCACAGAGAGGCAGAACAGGGATCGGTCCATGTAAAAAAGGGGAGAGTTTTACTGCTACAGTGTGGCACCTCTGCGCTGGATCATGTACATACAGTGGGGAAAACAAGTATTTGATACACTGCTGATTTTGCAGGTTTTCCTACTTACAAAGCATGCAGAGGTCTGTAATTTTTATCATAGGTACTCTTCAACTGTGAGAGACAGAATCTAAAACTAAAATCCAGAAAATCACATTGTATGATTTTTAAGTAATTAATTTGCATTTTGTTGCAGGACATAAGTATTTGATACATCAAAAAAGCAGAACTTAATATTTGTTACAGAAACTGTTGTTTTCAATTACAGAGATCATACGTTTCCTTTAGTTCTTGACCAGGTTTGCACACACTGCAGCAGGGATTTGGGCCCACTCCTCCATACATAGCTTCTCCAGATCCTTCAGGTTTCGGGGCTGTCGCTGGGCAATACGGACTTTCAGCTCCCTCCAAATATTTTCTATTGGGTTCAGGTCTGGCGACTGGCTAGGCCACTCCAGGACCTTAAGATGCTTCTTAAGGAGCCACTCCTTAGTTGCCCTGGCTGTGTATTTTGAGTCGTTGTCATGCTGGAAGACCCAGCCACGACAAATCTTCAATGCTCTTACTGAGGGAAGGAGGTTGTTGGCCAAGATCTCACGATACATGGCCCCATCCATCCTCCCCTCAGTACGGTGCAGTCGTCCTGTACTCTTTGCAGAAAAGCAGTCCCAAAGAATGGTGTTTTCACCTCCATGTTTCACGGTTGGGATGGTGTTCTTGGGGTTGTACTCATCCTTCTTCTTCCTCCAAACACGGAAAGTGGAGTTTAGACCAAAAAGCTCTATTTTTGTCTCATCAGACCACATGACTGTCTCCCATTCCTCCTCTGGATCATCCAGATGGTCATTGGCAAACTTCAGACGGGCCTGAACATGCGCTGGCTTGAGCAGGGGGACCTTGCGTGGATTTTAATCCATGACGGCATAGTGTGTTACTAATGGTTTTCTTTAAGAGTGTGGTCCCAGCTCTCTTCAGGTCATTGACCAGGTCCTGCCGTGTAGTTCTGGGCTGATCCCTCACCTTCCTCATGATCATTGATGCCCCACGAGGTGAGATCTTACATGGAGCACCAGGCCGAGGGAGATTGACCGTCATCTTGAACTTCTTCCATTTTCTAATAATTGCGCCAACAGTTGTTGCCTTCTCACCAAGCTGCTTGCCTATTGTGCTGTAGCCCATCCCAGCCTTGTGCAGGTCTACAATTTTATCCCTGATGTCCTTACACAGCTCTCTGGTCTTGGCCATTGTGGAGACTTTGGAGTCTGTTTGATTGAGTGTTTGGACAGGTGTCATTTATACAGGTAACGAGTTCAAACAGGTGCAGTTCAATACAGGTAATGAGTGGAGAATAGGAGGGCTTCTTAAAGAAAAAATAACAGGTCTGTGAGAGACGGAATTCTTACTGGTTGGTAGGTGATCAAATACTTATGTCAGGCAATAAAATGCAAATTAATTATTTAAAAATCATACAATGTGGTTTTCTTAATTTTACAGACCTCTACATGCTTTGTAAGTAGGAAAACCTGCAAAATCGGCAGTGTATCAAATACTTGTTCTTCGCACTGTATACGTGATCCGACATTTCCTGGTAGGGGGCGCGCATGAATGTCCACCGGAATCCGACGATCATCAGGCAGAGAGACAGAACTGCAATCTGCCTATGTAAACATGTAAACAAGGCAGATCGTCGTTCTGACAGTGGGGAAGGGATGGAATTAGTGTCTCTGCAAAGCAGGGAATAAAGTCCAGCTCTTCCCCTAGTAAAAGCACCTCACACAGTGTAGTAAAACACTGGTTAGGCACACAGTTAACCCTTTAAAGTGGTTGTAAACCCAACCACACAACTTGCACCTACAGGTAAGCCTAGATTAAGGCTTACCTGTAGGTGCAAGAAATATCTCCTTAACCTACATGGTTAAAGAGGAAGTAAACCCTCTAAAACTTTCTTTGCTAAACAAACCCCTGCAAGACAAAGGCATAATGAGCTAGTATGCATAGCATACTAGCTCATTATGTGACACTTACCTGGAATCGAAGCCCCGAAGTCCTTCTCGTTCTCCGCCGCCGCCATGTCCCCTCGGAGCTTCTTCCTGGTATCGCCGCTCCGGCGCTGTGATTGGCCGGAGTGGCGATGACGTCACACGCATGCGCGCGGGGCCGGCACGATCCCATTCATAAAACCGGCATGATTCCATTCATGCAGCCGGCCCGCTAGTGCACCTGCGCCGTAGACATCGGTGCTGTGTTTTCAGCAAATATCTCCTTAACCGTGTAAGTTAAGGAGAGATTTCTTGCACCTACAGGTAAGCCTTAATCCTTATCCTAATCCTAAGCCTTAATCTAGGCTTACCGTCCACAAGGAAACCCCCCAGGAGAGCGCTTCTTCTAGGGGTTATCTGGTATGGGGAGCAGCTGCAAGAGCCGCCGAGGGACCACAGAAGACGGTGTTCAGGGCCACTCTGTGCAAAATAAACTGCACAGTGGTAAGTATGATATGTTTATTTATTTTTTTAACAATCAAAGCTTTACAATCCCTTTAATGCATAGAAAAACATTCTGTGCTGCAGCTCCCCCCCAAACCCCCCTTTTTCTTACCTGAGCCAGATCCAATCCAGCGAAGTACACGAGCGCAGCGGCTCCAGCCGCTGTCTCTCTCCTCATTGGACCGATTAATAGCAGCAGGAGCCATTGGCACAGAGCAGGTAAGTATGACAAGTTTGTTATTTTTATAAAAAAAACCTTTACAAACACTTTAATAATACATACTGGAATAGATTTTTTTCTGTATAAAACCAGATTTTAGTGTCACTTTAAAGTGGAAGTAAACCCATCGATTTAACAGTTTCAAAAAGCAGTTACATTCCCGGAATGCCGGGAATTCTAAATGTCACATTGGTTGTGCTCTCAACCAAACTGTCAAACCATCCAATGGCTGGTGTCATAACTGATCACATGTGCAGCATCATAGCAGTTGACGATTAAACAGAGGCCAAGATGGCAGCTTCCTTGCCTGAAAATGATAGGAGGGTTTACTTACACTTTAAATATGGGTAACTAAGGTTTCTAGTTTAGAAACAGTTACAGAAAAGTAACACGTACTGGAAAGAGGCTAACATAGAAAACCACAGATCCTAAATAATACATTGTTATAAATATGCTTAATAATAGATTTACCAAGTGAAAACAGGAAATTTGCTGTGACATTGAGGTAGAACGTAAATGGTCATTGCAAAGTTGGTGCATTGATCTTTATTTGCTGTCTATAAATAGGTCTGAATTGCAGTCAGTTCTTACCGATGTAAAGCAGTGGAAGGATCTTGGAACAGCAAACAATTCGGAAGGGGGAGTAGCAAGCATTTTTCCCTTGACAGTTCTGAGCACTAACTTATATATGAACCATGTTTGAACCTTCATACATTTTTAAATGTATCTATTCAGTGCTTTGAAATCAGGATGCATTTGTGTCTGAGATTGAGAGCGGTTGCTATGGTAACTGCTTTCCTTGCCCACTGAATTCAGAATACAGCATGCCTTTTTCAATAATCACTCTGCTAGAGCTATTGTATACTCTCCAACCTTCTACGCGGCAAATGAGAGGGAGAAGGAGTGAAAAAAATACGTTCTGGGGACTAACGGATACAGTGTATGGATTGAATTATTTTCCATATTCATAAAATGGTAAAATACAATGTAAACCATATCAAATGATCTATAATAAATGAAATCCTAAAACCTGATTCTTCAGTGCCCTAATTTACATGCATTGGGTTTGATTTACTACAACTGGAGAGTGCAAAATCTGCTGCAGCTGTGCATAGTAGCCAATCAGCTTCTAACTTCAGCTTGTTCAATTAAGCTTTGACAAAAAAACTGGAGGCTGATTGGCTGTCATTCCCAGCTGCCGCAGATTTTGCACTCTCCATTTTTAGTAAATCAACCCCATTGCAGCACAATGCAAGCATAAACGTATAGCTTCTGAGTTACAACTATCCATATATACAGGCATACCCCACTTTTAAGTACACAATATGGTTTATTTACTAAAGCTGGAAGCGCAAAATTAGGCTAATTTCTGCATAGAAACCAATGAGCTTCTAACCCCAGCTTGTTCAATTAAGCCTGGTAATAAAACCTGGAAGCTCATTGTTTTTTATGCAGAAATGAGCCTGATTTTGCGCTTCCAGCTTTAGTAAATAAATCCCATTGTGTACTTAAAAGTGGGATATGCCTATTTATATATCAGACATCAGACTTGACATAAGTTCTCTACTGAGAAAACAAAACAAATGATAATAGACAGAACGCACGTATTTGTATATAGCAGTAGAATATATAATAAAAATAAATATAAAAAAATACCATTACATAATAATATGTTTTTATGTGTTCAATTCCACATCATATGTGCTCTTATGTGGCACTAAGGGCCCATTCACACTTTGCCGTTTTGGTGCATTGTGTTTTTTTCCCGTGTCAATGTGCGTTTGGTTAAAGTGTTACTAAGGCCAGGACCCTGCATTCACTATATCTGGTCTTCCACAGTACGCAGAACATGGAAATGCAATTATTTTGGCAAATATAAACTGCTAAATACCTTTTCTCATCAGCAGTATACAGCAGTCTTTGATTCTATCAGTGTCTGGTTAAAGCTTGTAGGAGGAATTTTCATTCTACTCTGACTGTTCTATAAGGCTGCAGGACCCTGACTCTCTGCCTGGACAGTGCTGATTGGCCCTCTGCTGATCATACACATTGCAGAATAGTCACATCATTTCTATAAACTGTTTTTCCTGCCCAGTTGTAGCACACACATGCTCTCTTTTATATCCCATAAATATGAACATATATGAACACGTATGTGAGAGGCAAAGAATTACAACTTTTCTCATCTCTAAACTAGCAAAGTAAAATAAGTGTTGTCCCTCTGCTAATGATGGCCAAAGAGTGGACACACTGCTCCGCTATACTCCCTAAAGTAGACACTCCCCCCCTTCCCTTAAATTCACATCAGCAAGCATGCTGCAGTCATTTCCTACAAAAACAATTGTTTCTTTTTATCTACATTTGTGTGTTCCCTCTTCCTGGTTCTTCTTAGGCACAGGTGACGTAAATAAGCTTTTACAGAAGCTCCTTTGGAAAGCTACATCACCAATGCCATCCAGGGAGGTCTTGTCCCTAAATTCCAAGATCTCTCCAGGTCTCAGGGAAAACTGCTTTTTTTTCCAAGATGTGCTGCACATGTGGGAAATAAATATTTCTCTGAGATATCAAGGGAAGGCCTTTTTTTTTCAACTGGTAAATGTAATGTCATACAGCACATGCACACCAATCCAGTGGACATGTGCCAATTTATGAAAAAGGCACCTTGATATGGGTAAGTGTGATTGCTTCACTAAATATTCTTACATTGCATTTGGTGTTTTTTCTTAAAGGAGGGGAGGGTTCATCTTAAGCATTCTAACCCTGGGAAAATGTCAGCTCATAGGGGTCTAATGCAGTAGCGGCTGGTGCTCAAAATTTTATGGAGGGGTGCAAACAAACTGAAAAATACTGAAAAAAAAACATCAATTGTAGCCTCACTGTGCCCATCAAATGCAGCCACTGTGCAATCAAATACAGCCACTGTGTCCATCAAATGCAGCCACTGTGCCAACTGCCATCAATTGCAGCCATTGTGCCCATCAAATTCAGCCACTGTGCAATCAAATGCAGCCAATGTGCCATCAATTGCAGCCATTGTGCCCATCAAATGCAGCCACCATGCCCATCAATTGCAGCTACTGTGCCCATCAAATTCAGCCACTGTGCCCCATCATATGCAGCCACTTGTGCCCCATCAAATGCAGCCACTTGTGCGCCATTAAATGCAGCCACCTGTGTCCCATCATATGCAACCACTTGTGCCTATCAAATGCAGCCACTTGTGCCCATCATATGCAGCCACTTGTGCCAATTAAATGCAGCCACTTGTGCCCATCATATGCAGCCACTTGTACCCATCAAATGCAGCCACTTGTGCCCATCATATGCAGCCACTTGTATCCATCATTTGCAGCCACTTGTTCCCATCAAATGCAGCTACTTGTGCCCATCAAATGCAGCCACTTGTGCCCATCACATGCAGCCACTTGTGCCCATCATATGCAGCCACTTGTGCCCCTCAAATGAAGCCACTTGTGCCCATCGTATGCAGCTATTGTGCCTATCAAATGCAGCCACTTGTGCAAATCGAATGCTGCCACTTGTGCCGATCAAATGCAGCAACTTGTGCCCATCAAATGCCACCACTTGTGCCCATCATATGCAGCCACTTGTGCCCATCAAATGGCTCCACTTGTGCCCATCAAAAACAAACACTTGTGCCCATCAAATGCCACCACTTGTGCCCATCATATGCAGCCACTTGTGCCCATCAAATGCCACCACTTGTGCCCATCAAATGCTGTCACTTGTGCCCATCAAATACTGCCATTTTTACCTATCATATGCAGCCACTTGTGCCCAACAAATGCCCCCACTTGTGCCCCTACCTGCCCGCTGTCTTTCTCTGTACTTACCACATCTTAGTGGCGAGTCAGGCAGCGGGTGATGGCAGCAAGCTGTGGGATGGCTCCTGTGTCCTCCATGCGTCTCTTCTCGTTCTGCTAGGCTTTCAATAGGGGCCCCTGTGCCTTCAGCCAATCAGATGACGGGTATTAGACCCGCGCTCCCTGATTTGCGGACAGGCGGTTCAGCGTTAGAAAGCAAATATTAATTTGCTTTTCTATTACATCTGTGTGGACTGCGAGCGCAATGCTCTGCACTCCAAGTACACCCTGCCGCTGGAATTCATGCGCCCGGTGTCCGAAAATGGGCCAGACGCCTGAATAGGGGGTGGCTGCGGTGGCCATGGGTAGATTCATGCATCTATCCATTATTCATAGAGGAGGGTGGCGTGACAGAGGGGGCAGCGCCCGTGCCCCCTAAAGGACACATTGCCACTGGTCTAATGTCTTTGGGCTTCTCATTAACCATGCATGGCAATACATGGGTTAATTTTCACTAGCAACATGGCCCCTTTCACACTGGGGCGAGCATGTGCGGTGGCGGTATAGCGGCGCAATTTTCAGTGCCACTATACCATCGCATTTACCACGATATTCGGCTGCTAGCGGTGCGGTTTTAACCCCCGCTAGCGGCCGAAAAAGGGTTTATACCGCCCGCAAACCATGGCTATGGCCGCGGTTTGCGGGCGGTATTACCACGGTGTCCCATTGATTTTTGATTTCAATGGGAAGGAGCGGTAAAGGAGCGGTATACACACCGCTCCTTCACCGCTTCAAAGATGCGGCTTGCAGGAGATTTTTTTTTCTCCTGCCAGCGCATCGCCTCAGTGTGAAAGCCCTCGGGCTTTCACATTGAGAATGCTGGGGCAGGAGTATTTCAGGCGTTTTTTATGCGCTATTTTTATCGCTAAAACGCCTGAAATATGCCTCAGTGTGAAAGGGGTCTAACAGGGGTTGATTTATTGAGGCTGGGTTCACACCTATGCAAATTGGGTTTCCCCGCATCCAATTCGCATGACAGGAGATTGTGACTGTCTCTCTATGGAGCCGGTTCACATATCTTCGTTGCGGCTGCGAACTTGCACCGGAACGCTGTGTGTCTTTGGCTCCGTTTCAGGGCCAAATTCAGGCAAACCATGTTCACTTTGTAAGAGAATTTTTACTTAGCTTAGTAAATATGGTGAAAATGTACTTTGAAAACAATACCCACTCATGTTCAAGGAAAATTAAAAAAAAGAGTTGTCCTTTTTCTTGCACATTAGTGGATGATGATTATTATTATTATACAGTATTTATATAGCACCAACAGTTTGCACAGCGCTTTACAACATTAGGGCAAACAGTACAGTCACAATGCAATTAAATGCAAGAGGAATCAGATGGCCTTGCTTAAAGTCAACAGACATTTACTGTACCTCATTCCCTTGAAAAGTGAAAATCAACTTTACTATGTGAACTGCCTATATTCCATTAGTAAATCAACAACAATGCATCAAACCATTGCTATGGACATTCAAGTCATACTGTATATATGTACTGTGTATACATATGTATACAGTCCGACAGGTTATCACTACACATATGCCAAATACAACATTGTTAAGAACTGGGAGAAATTTTACTTTGATAGCAGTAGACAGTAATAATATTTAGGTTGTATTTTTTATGTCACCCACAAAACTTCCCTATGTGCATCAAGTCTTAAAGATTAACTGAATTAAATTTTTACAAATGCAAAGTAACTATACATAATTTTATCTTCTTTTGCACTGCAGAAATGCCTGACTCCTCTGTGATATCAGCCAACCTCTGTATACAGTGCATGTACTTACATGACTGATGCATGCTGCTGATGCTCTAAAAAACTCATCATGATTACCCTTCATTATCATGGCAAATAATGGTAAATAGAAAGTAGATGAGTCATTTGGTCAGTTAATGTATATTAATGAGGTATGCTTAAAACCTTCCCTGAATGGCAGTTTTTTTTTTTTGTGAATAGCAATAATTGCACTTTCACCTTCCACCTTCCATATACTAATGAGACCAGCTGTGCAGTAGTTCACACAATACCCTGAAGTACATTTTCATTCCATTTCCTAATATGACCAGCTGCTCATGAGTCAAACTCACTTCCATCCTGCATTCCGGCAACCAACCTGCTTCACTAATAGAATGTAACTTATCAAATACCACCATCATGCCATACTAAGGTAAGACTCCATATTGTTTTGCAGGTTAAAAATGTTTAACTAGTTGGAGCCCCGGCCATTGTCGAATGACGGCCTCAAGGTGGCTCTTAAAATCCGGGAGGACGTCAATAGACGTCCTCGGCTCCTCCGGCCACTGGGGGGCGCGCGAGCATCGCCGGCGGCGCGTCACTCCCCTCCCCCCACAGTAGTAATCACTCATAGGGCACACATTTAACCCCTTCCTCGCCCCCTAGTGTTAACCCCTTCCCTGCCAGTGTCATTTTTACAGTAACCAGTGCATTTTTTTAGCACTGATCGCTGTATCAATGACAATGGTCCCAAAATGGTGTCAAAAGTGTCCGATGTGTCCGCCATAGTGTCGCAGTCACAATAAAAATCGCTGATCGCTGCCATTACTAGTAAAAAAAAAATATTAATAAAAATGCTATAAAACTATCCCCTATTTTGTAGACGCTAAAACTTTTGCGCAAACCAATGAATAAACGCTTATTGCGATTTTTTTTGACCAAAAATATGTAGAAGAATACGTATCGGACTAAACTGAGAAAAAATATTTTTTTTTTTTTAAATTGGGATATTTATTATAGCAAAAAGTAATAAATATTGTGTTTTTTTTCAAAATCGTCGCTCTTTTTTTGTTTATAGCGCAAAAAATAAAAACCGCAGAGGTGATCAAATACCACCAAAAGAAAGCTCTGTTTGTGGGAAAAAAAGGACGTCAATTTTGTTTGGGAGCCACGTCGCACGACCGCGCAATTGTCATTCAAAGCGACGCAGTGCCGAAAGCTGAAATTTCGCCTGGGCAGGAAGAGGGTTTATGTTCCCAGTAAGCAAGTGGTTAATTATGTGACACTGCAAGTAGACATTGCCATGGACAAAACTTAAAGTGGAGTTCCAACCAAAAGTGGAAATTCTGCTTAATTGCTTCCTCCCTCCTCTGTTGTGACATTTGGCACCTTTTAGGGGGGGAGGGGGGGAACGGGGACCTGCTTTTGACAGGTCCCCTTAACCACTTCCGGGAGACCAGGCCGCGGCCCGATCTCCAAGCAGTTCGTCCCCCTCCTCTTTCCTCTGCCGCCGGGGCAATCAAAAAGCGCAGCATGCTTAGCGCATGCACAGTAGGGAACTTTCGGCTTCATGGCCGGTTTCCCTTAACTAAAATGGCGGCGGCTACACCCAACAGTGAATCCGAAAATCGGCTGGGGTGCCGATATCGCGGGCTCCCTGGACAGGTAAGTTTCCATATAGTAAAAGTCTGCAGCTACAGTATTTGTAGCTGCTGACTTTTAGTTTTTTCCCAAAGACGGAACCCCAATTTAAGTTGGTCACGGTGTCTGTTTAAATGGGTTATATGTCAGCCTAGTTCAGGTTTGAGATCGAAATCTAAAAATGAACTGTGCAATGATCATGTTCAAAGTACAATATCTCACAGCCACAGAGCTGATCTTTTTTACTCACCTTACTACAATATTCTGAATTCTAATTTCGAGCTACAGGTTACTGCACTCTAAATTAATATATTTACATTATTGCATAGTTAGTAAGGTGGAATAAAGACACCAGTCCTTCCAATTTAACTTGTGGTGTGTGAGTTTATGTTAATAGTAAATCTCATATCCCTGTATGTTGCAATCGTTAAGGTGTCCATCTAATATTTTTTTTGCACTATTGACACTCCCTGCTGATACAACTACTCGTGGAAGGGAATTCCACATCCTTACAGCTCTGACGGTAAAGAACCCTCTTCCAGTTTCAATGAATGGCCGCGTGTCTTTTTAAACTCCCTCCCACTAAAACGTTTTTTTCCCTATGCTAGGGTCACCAGGGAGGTATTTGCATTTCGCTATCATATCCCCTCTCAAGCATCTCTTCTCCAGAGAGAATAAGTTTAGTGCTTTCCTCATAGCTGAGGTCCTCCAGTCCCTTATTAGCTTTGTTGCCATTCTCTGGACTTTCTCCAGTTCCAGCAGATCCTTTTTGGGGACTGGTGCCCAGAACTGGATGGCATACTCAAGATGTGGCTGGACCGGACTCTTGAAGAGTGGGAGAATTATCATTTTATCTCTGGAGCAAATCCTCTTTTTGATGCATGCTATTATTCTGCTGGCTTTGCTGGCAGCAGCTTGGCATTGCATACCATTGCTGAGCATATCATCTACTAGGACCCCCAGATCCTTTTCCATCCAGGGTTCAAAGAAGAAAAGGAAGGATGGCTGCACACCACAAGGAGATTAAATATTTAACGAATCTTCTTTATTGTCACCGTGCCAGAGGATAACATAGGAGCCATTGTTGAAACGTTTCACAAGAGCAGTTTGTGCTTGTTCACAACACAAATGTGGCCCCAAACCCGAGTTATTTAAATGCTCCACCCTAAGGGAGTGCAAAAAAGGGGGAAAAAGGGAATGGAAAAGCAAGTGGGGGGGATGTGGGAACCTACGGTTGTGGAAATGTGTTATATCCCATTCAAATTTTAAGCCATACGGTATGCGTGTTTTAAACTGAAATACCAAAAAACTCTCGCCTGCATAAAAGTCTAAAGACACCCCCCCCCCCTTGGGTACACTGACTTTCTCAAGAAGGATCTGCCCTCCCACTGCTGAAGTATCCCCATTGTGACACTGATTGAAGTAGTGACTGACATTAGTAGATTGATTTTTCTCAATACTGGATAAATACTCTAAATAATAAACTAACTCTAGATAAAATCTATCCCTGAGATGTCTAATTGTGCGTCCAATGTACTTTACATTACAAAGTTTGCACGCAATAATATACACAACATATTTTGTATTACAATTGTAAAACAACTGTAGTCTATGTTCTTTAGCAGTAGAATAGTAACGCACAAAATCACCTTTGATAATATACCTGCAGCAGGGACAACTGCACGCACCACAACTATAGTTGCCTCTAAAATGCAGCCATGTGGTTGACTGCATTTTACTGGAGATGAAAAAACTAGGTGATAGAGAATTACCCAGTGTGGGAGCCCTCCATGAGACCATATTGATACTATTCTTCAATAAATCAGCACAGATCCAATCCTCAGAGAGAATAGGAAGATACCTGTGTACAATCTTTCTAACGTCCTCAGTTGTCAAAGACTTACATCTGGGCTGAATAGCACACAACATCATTCATCCCCTCCTGTTGGCCAATCTTGCAGTCTGCACTGACAGAGTTCTGTCTGGAATGATTCCCACTCACATCTTACTACATTTGGATGTGTGAATGCCATCGAAGCCCTCCTACAGCCTGATAATAGAGCCGGAGAAGCAGGAACAGTTGTCGTCTTGTGACCATAGTAACACTTGCAATAATAAGATTAGTATAATATTTAGTTAAATATTTTTTAAATAAAAGGAGTTGTAAAGGCAGAAGGTTTTTATACACAAAAACCTTCTGTGTGTAGCAGCCTCCCCAGCACCCCCTTATTACATACCTGAGCCCCATCTCTCTCCAGCGATGTCCATGAGTGTCTTAGCTGTCCAGGACTCTCCTGCTGATTGGCTAAGACACAGCAGTGGCACCATTGGCTCCCAGGAGGTTAGCCAATCAGGGGAGAGAGGGGACGGGGCCAGGTCGGGGCTTGATGTCTAAATGGAAACACAGAGCTGTGACTCAGCTTGGGTGCCCCCATAGCAAGCTGCTTGCTGTGGGGGCACTCGACAGAAGGGAGGGGCCAGGAACAGTGAAGAGGAAACCGAGAAGAGGAGGATCTGCACAGAGGAGGTAAGTATAACATTTGTTTATTTTTTTTTTAAACAAGACTTTACAATCACTTTTAATGCAATTAGGTGTGCAAATAGGATGGAGGGAAAAGGGTTAGTTGATTTTTTTGGGAGAGGGATACTGGGCTTTATTCCCTCAGAAAAGCACCCACAGTTGCCCTGAAAGTTTAAAAATCACTGCTTCGGGGAAACTGTAGGTTAAAAGTTAAATACACATTATATATATTTAACTGGCAAATGATTAGTAATTCTGTTTAGCAAATCTTGCCCACCTTTGCCACAATATAGATTCAGGCAGGTGATGCTGACACATTGGGGATTACTTAATAAAACTCGAGAGTGCAAAATCTGGTGCAGCTCTGCATAGAAACCAATCAGCTTTCAGGTTTTTTTGCCAAAGCTTAATTAAGCAAGCTGAGGTTAGAAGCTGATTGGCTACCATACACAGCTGCACCAGATTTTGCACTCCAGTTTTAGTAAATCAACCCTATTGTTTTATTGGTTCAGCAATTTAGCTTCCTGTGTCACTTTTTCACCTCTGTGCAATTTTTCAACTCTGTCCAATTAGCAGGATGGTGACCCAGAATGCTGAACCGGAAGTAATAGAGTGATGTTTGTGGCTGTGCATTGTGGCGAAGATTTGCTGGCTGCATACATATTGTATATGAAAAGTTCAAGTATGGTTAGCTTTTTGCTTTCAGGTCATGGGCAGCCAATCCTCCGGGCGACGGGCGGTGTCTCCTCCTCCTGGTGCTTCACGGCGGCTTCCCCTGCGTCTCCTCCCTCCACCTCAGCAGCCAATAGCATCGCTTCCCCTCTTGGCCAATCAGGTGATGGGTCTCAGGATCCACTTCCTGATTGTCCAGGAGGAGATTTAGGAAGACAATAGCGAATAATAATTTGCTATTGTCACACAACTGGGTGGGCTCGGGGCGCAGTGTGGCCTGCGCCTCGAGTCCTCCCTTTTTTTAAGCCTATTAGAGCCTCTGGCTCTAATCACATGCTGCTAATGAAAAAAAAAGAAATTGGAATCAATGCGTCCATTGCCCCGCATGTAGATTAGGGGGCCAGATCCATGGATTAGGGGGGCCGCGCCCCTGCGCCCTACATTACAGGCCGCCACTGGTTCTCTCTTTACATGGATTTGTAGATGAAAGTCTGAGGTAAAACAAATAAGCACCATGGGTGCCCTGGGATGGTTCCATAGACAAAAGGAATACTGGATTGCACCCTAACTGGTTCTAAAATCTGTATGCCTGTGCAACATGTGAATAGTTGGAAGTAAACTTCACTGGAACAGTGACTGAGAATGGATCAATGTATTCTTTAAAGTGTAGTGTTATATGGCTTCATATTCATTTGAGAGGAATAAATATATAAAGTAATTACAAGCTAAAACTGCAGTGTGAACTTTGGAAAATCCTGTAATAATTTTGACTGCAATAATTTATTAGGAAAGCTTTCTCCTTCTAAACGTCCATCTTTTCCTCTCAGTCTTATTAAGTCACATTGTACATCTGGTGCCGTGAACATGATAGTTTAATATAGACTTGTATCTGGGCTGTGAGTCTCTGGAGTAAATTCTGCACTTCCTACCCCTTCTCTTCTTTTTACAGACTAGATGGTCTGTTTAAGTGATAATAAGAAGGAAATAAATCAGATAGATCACACAAATGATAAAAAGTCTCATGGCTACTATTATGTTCTCTCCGGCAAACAATGGAGAGATGGGAACATTCAGACAAATAAATCCTGTAGACAAAAAACGTAAGATAGCTGGTATGATGTCAAGGAATAAAATGAAAATAAATAAATAATATAACACATGAGTGTACAGGAAAGAAAAGGATTAATGCTGCATTGCAATAAGTCATGATATTTTTCATGCAGCTATTCATGTTATATGGCTGTAAAGTCACATTAGAGAAATATACATACAATGAAGTTTTGCTGGCTATATAGTATGCAATCAAAGTAACTTTCTCAGAGAAAGTTAGGTTAAAATTCAGATCTAAGGTTTGGTATATGGGTGCTTACTTTGACGTGTGCTCTTTGGACATCATCTAAATGCACCTAGATCAGCCCTCTGATTCCCATCACCAACATTATTATACATGTGATGTTTAAGGGTCACCTAGCTTTGTTCTTATGTGTACACCTTTGACTGTTCTGAGGGCAATGCCTTCATCCATTCTTTTGTATGTTTATCCTTTGTACAGCCTTTTTTTGCTGATAATGACCCTTCTTGTGATTTTTTTAATACATTTTTTGTTAATGTTTATATTGGGATGTACTTATTGCTTTATTAATATTGTTTACGTGCAATTGCATTCACTCACTTTGAGTGACTGTGATTTTCTGATAATTTTACTAATAAAAACATTTTCAACCTTAAATGCACCCAGATCAAATAACCTTATTCTAATTATGGGACTTACAACATATTTGAACAATAAAAGCATGTGTGTGCCACAATAGTTTTATTCAGCTATTCCAAAAAGCTGGCACCAGATACAGACAAATAATAGTAAATGTTATATAACCTATACTGCAGCATGGTCTCATGAGTTAAAAAATAAGCAAATTTCCCAGTGCAATAAATGACTAGTACCATTATAAAGTAAAAATTCAAGTGCTGTCCACTGAGTACAGCAAAGACCTAACACCGATGGATGATAGATTACTCATACAATGCTATGTGATCTGAGTAGTTACTGGAGCAACTGTAGAGTGGTGACAGCAGAAGTTCAGCTATTGACAAACCAAGGATAGCAGGAACAGCAAGCTCCATTTCAAGGGCAACTATTGCACAAAACACTTCTGCATTTACTGCACCTGAATGACATTTCTGTACATTCAAAGGTCTTCATACAGGGTGACAGTAATGGAAAAGGTAAATAATTACATTACTGGCAAGGGTAACATTTTTCCCTCTCATCCTCCTATGAGAAAAGAAGAATGGTATCAATGAGACTTCTTGGGTCTGTGGCTCTAAGCACTCAAGCCCAATGACTAAAGGTTGTTGTGAACCTTGGGGCACAGCATCCAGCATGGGCAAACACTAAATCCTCCTGATGCCTCCCCATGATGATGTCTCTGATTCCAAATTCAAAAGGGCTCAACTGAACCTGTAGTGTTCATTCAACCATTCTGGGAACATTCTGAGTTATGCACTCTGTATACAAGTATTCAGGCTGGGTTCACACTAGAGCATGACGCGACTCACAGCAGATGGGCCGGAGCATCTTCATTCACCGGTTCAGGTCCGATTTCAGCCCAATTTTTGGGCTGAATTCAGACCTGAAATTAACCAAAAGACGCACAGGACTCCTGTGAAATTCGCACTGCAGCCACTCCGGAGATGTGTGAACCGGCTCCATAGAGAGCCGGTAACAATCTCCTGCTATGCAAACTGGATGCAGGGAAACCCGCATCCAATTCGCAATAGTGTGAACCCAGCCTCAAAGTAACGACATTGACAACTTTTTAGGAAAAAAGAATGTATCCACTCCAGACACATTTGGCTTGGATTTGCCCACTTTTGCCAGAAACATTTACCTATAATTTAAGAACTGACTGGTACACCCAAATGAACATCAGCTACTGTGGTCTTAGATAACAGAGTGGTGCAGATATGCAGGCAATGTGAAAAGAGAAGTATAGTGAACATAAACATGGTAAAAGTTGAATCTCTACAGCAAATGTAGTATTTGCTGTATAATAAATATGGTAAATGTTATGAAAACCATATGATAACAAGTAAAGTAAAATAAATCCAGATGCTGACATATCTTTTTGAAAGAGGTCAAATTACTAGTGAATAATGACAGTGAATATGCTTATTAATAATGATTGGTTCATTGGGGAATGTACAGGATATTTTGGGTGAATATGACATTTCAACCTTTATAAAAATACCCCAGTATCAAGGAGACACTAATCAATGATGATCCTGCATAGTATTTCATTACCTTGAATACCTTTCTACACTGCCTGTCATAGTTAAATTGGATCAGTGATGTGTCCTTAATGTGTGCAGTGTCTGAAAATTACATGAGCCCCAAGGTTGAGCGGCCAACTGTGCACTCACTGCACACATTTATGATTCAGTTAGTGCTGTACTCCTTCTCCCTCTTTTTATCAAAAGTCATCCAAGTATGGTTGGGAGCCCCTCAGCCTGGGCATAATGGCTAATACCCTGGATCCCTCTCCTCCCTGCCCCTTGATTGGAGAGAGAGCTTGGGAGAGGGGAGAGGGGAGAAAGCTACAATATGATTGGGCAGATTTGCAGGTGGGGGCTTTACCCCACCCTCAAAACCTACATGGACAGGAGCGAGAGAGCAACTCCAAAGCCTGGTAATGGACTCTTGGATTTGCTACCAACTGCTGGGGCCCTGAGCTGAAGCACGAGGTCAATGTGAATGTGCAGCTCAGTATACAGTCTCAGCAGGATTGTTTGTCCATATGAAGTAACTACAATCAGCAGCCGAAGACTCCAAAACCAGAAGAAGACCAGGAAAAAAAAGAAAGCAATGAATGGAAGCGCTAAAGGAAATCCTGTTCCTTGGTAAGTCTGCCATAATGTGAAAATATGTTATGCACACTAGCACATTATAGCTAAATGTTCTTAGGGCTCTTAAATAATTACAATTTAAAGGCAAATTAGGCTACTGCAGTTAAAACATTGTAACATGTTACTTTTCAATGGTACAGTATGTTTTTAATTAAAATATATAAATTAATTAAATAAAATACCTTTTATTCACAGCACTAATATAAACAAAGATTTAAACATTTACGCTCTATAAATTAAATTCTAAATAAACTTTGTTGCTTTTCAAAAGAGAACCAGGCAGTTGTGCAAAACACATTTTAATTGGAAATGCTCCACTGTTACTATTGCATCACAAAAGTTCAGTCATTTGAATTATAGTACCGGGAAAAAAAATAGACATAGACAAACTGTTACTCCTATTTCTTGTAGTCAATTGATTCTAAATTCCAGTTACATGCCTTACATCATCATTCCAGAAACCTGGAGATCTTCCAAAGAGAATGGCAGCACCTGTTAATCTTACTGAATGCTGAATATCTAGTGTTTTCCTCCTCCCATAGTTACTGTTGTTGTAACTGCAGTCACTGGAGTTTCTGTATCTCTGTTTTGTAAACTTATTTATACAGTGTAACCAATGTATTTGCCTATCCATTGGTTGTAGCTGGTAGTAATATATAATAAGACTCCATTCACACAGGGGCAACACGACTTCCAGCCCGATTTTATGAGGCAACTCAGACACGACTTGAGTATGAATCACAGCACGACTCCAGGCAACTTACAAGGCAACTTCAAGTTGCCTGCAGGACAGGAGACATTCCAGTGGCCAATAAAACAAGAATTAGCTCTGTGGGAGGGAGGGGGGAGGGAGGGGTTTGCCTGAGAAATGTATGTTATCTTCCTGAAAAGTTGCTTATCTTAAGACAGTGATCCGACTTCAGAGGCAACTCCCATTGAAATCAATGGGTACAGGTCGCCTAGCAGTCGCTTAGAAGTCGGATTGAAGTAGTACAGGGACCTTTTTTGAAGTCAGAGCGACTGCAGTAGTGTGCATTAAGACGGCTCCATTAACTTACATTGATTTCCTCAGCCAGCGCGACTTGAGGCAACTAGGGGTGACCTGGGGCGATTTGAAGTCGGATCCAAAGTTGCCCCTGTGTGAATGGGCTCTAAATGTTTAGCTATCTAATTTATTTATTCTTTTTTTTCATTCTAAAAACCCTTTATAATCTAATTGAAACACATACAGTAAATACAGAGGATAGATAGACTAATAGATAAAAAGTTACTGTACTAAATCAGAACCTGTGCCAATAATAGCATCAACTTTAAAGTGATTGTAAAGGTTTTTTTTTTTTTTTTTAAATGACAAACATGTTATACTTACCTCCTCTGTGCAAGGGTTTTGCACAGAGTGGCCCGATACTCCTCTTCTGGGGTCCCCCAGCGGCGCTCCTGGCTCCTCCTCCGCATCGAGTGCCCCCTCGGAAACCCACATTCCAAGGGGACACACGTGCGGGCGTGCTCCCGAGTCTTGCTGCTGCATCTATTGACACAGACAGCAGGACTCTGCCCCGCCTCCGGGCTCCCGTGTCACTGGATTTGATTGATAGCAGTGGGAGCCAATGGCTGTGCTAATATCAATCTATCCAATGAGGACCCTAGACAGAGGCTGGAGCTGCTGTGCTCGTCCCCGTTGATGGAACGATCGGGTTCAGGTAAGTAAAAGGGGGGCTCTGGGGGGTTGTTGCACTACAGAAGGTTTTTCACCTTAATGCATAGAATGCATTAAGGTGAAAAACCTTGAGGGTTTACAACCCCTTTAAGTGACACATATCTTTTGCCACGGACACACAGAAGTTGATTTACTAAAGGCGAATAGGCTGTTCACTTTGCAAGGGAATCTTCCCAAGGAGCTTAGTGAATGAGGTAAAGCTCTGCTGACTTCCAACATTTAGTTACATGCAAGTAAATATGCTGTTTAGTGGGTATACTGAACTAGTTAGGCTGTTTTTTACCTTGCACGTAATTGGGTAGTCTTTGCAAAATGAAACTCTACCACATTCACTAAGCTCTGAGATAAATTACCAATGCAAAGGCAAACTTCCTTTCCAAGTGAAATACGCAGTTAGTAGATCAACCCCATAAGCTTGATATGACAGTAAAGAAGTAGAAACATGAAAAACGATATGAGCTATCTGATGTTGGAAAAACTTGACAAGCCCCCTATAGTCTGTTTCCAACAAAATTTAGATGCTGAGGACAACTGTCACCTTACAAGAGATTAGATGAGCCTTTAAACTCTTGTAGCTTCATGCCACAGTGCCACAGTGCCACAGTGAAGCAACAAGGTCCACTTAGCCAGCAATTTTTCCAATTTCCAATTGCTTGTCTGATTTTGAAGAAAGGACTATTTTGAGAGGAGTATATTTTTTTTCCTTTAAGAAAAAAGGGCACAGAAAAACACAGCACGCCAAAGGAATTACTATGGTTGCAATAATATCCATGAAATCTGTAGATTGTCTTTAGTTTTGTGCAGTAACCATGTTATGAAGACACTGAGTAACTGGGAGATATGCCAAACACTGTTCCTTACAAACACAGTATATCTAGATATGTCACACAGCCAGAGGATGATCAAGTGCAGAATTATCTGTACTAAAGCACACTTAACATAATCAAGCAAATTTAACAATCATGGTGACTTTAGTGAGATGGGAGCAGTACATAAACCATCTTTACTGGACTCTTTTAATGATTTCAGTTTTCAATAGTTGTAATTGTTGCAGTATTATTTCATCGCCAGGAACCATCTTTATACAGCGTCAGAACAAAATCAAGATCTACATTATATTTAAACACATCTAGTATTACTATCCAAAGGCCCCACTTAGGGACGTACGGTGAGGTCAGCAGCTGGTGAGGCACTGGCTAGTATCAGAGCCAGATACACACAGGTTACATACGCCGCGAACGTTAGAGCGAGAGCAATAGACCTTCTTCTGTAACTCTAAAAATGTAACCTGTAAAAAAAATTACAGCGTCGCCTATGGAGGTTTATAAGTACTGAAGTTTGGTGCCATTCCACACGTGTGCGCAAATACTGTGTGACATAAAAAGCTGCAATGACCACCATTTTATTCCTTAGGGTGTCTACTAAAAAATATATATATAATGTTTGGGGGGTCTGAGTATTTTTCTAGCAAAAAAATTATGATTTTTACATGTAGGAGAGAAGTGTCAGAATTAGCCTGGGTGGCAAGTAGTTAATTACCATAAATAATATACAAATAATTATTATATATTGTTTTTAGGGTAATTTACTATATGTTCAAAATCTGTACTCAAGCAGGTGGCTTAACGGACAAATTACTGAAGTTTGAAGTTATAACTTCAAACCAGTAATTTCACAGTAAATAGATAAATAATAAATTATAATGTTATAACATATAGCATAATAATATATGATTTAGCTTGATTAAAACAGTACCTTTTCAGCAGCTGCAGATTCTCATTCTCATTCTCCCTCCTAACTGTGTGAGAAAAACATGGGATTATGTGTAAATCGTATACCCATAAACCCATGCTTTTTCCTTGTAGTTAAGAGGGCTGGGCTGGAAGGGAGCATTTGTATTTTAGACACATGCCCCTTCTATGACACTGCGGTGAGAGGAGAGCCTCCACTGCAGCATTTTCATTTGACAGCTTGGACCAATAGGGCTTTACCATTGGTCCAAGGCTCCAGAACCATAGGTGGCAAATTTTTACTAGTGGTGGGGTAGGACTTTGTCTATCTACTCCCCAAAATTTGGGTCTCTGTGACCCCAGGTCGCCAAGCTACAACCCTCGAAGCTTGACTATTATTATTTTTTGTTTTTATGTTCATGGCAGGTGAGGCTCTACCTCACCTGCCTCCCCTGACTGCACGTCCCTGGCACCACTACAGATAATACTTTAGACTTCATATGTGAAGAGGTTGAACATTGCTACAGTATGATACATGGTATAACTGACCAACACCTCAACACTTTACCATTTATTGCCTGCTTGGCTAAGTTTCCTTATTTTAGCAAACAGGGACAAAAAGCCCTATGTATACAATGCTTTATTGCTTGTACTTTAATATGTGCTTATGTTCATTGTTCTCATGTATTATGAAAAACAAGAGTATTACTGTGTAGATATTCTTAAAATGCAAAGAAGTCTGAAACATATGCATTTTTGTGCATTTAGAATTCTCTTCTATGTCAAAAATGAATGTTATGGAACACAAGAAAATTGCATACAGTATTTTTAAGTATGCACTGCACTCTAGTGCAATAATGAAACCAGGCTTCATTGGAGCCAAATACTGTTCTCCTTTATTCTGGTTTACAGGAATATATCTGAATGTGAACAGGTCTAGAAGGATCACCATGACTGGAAATGAACGTTCTCTCTTCAGTATCATGTTGCCCTAAACTAGACTACTTAGCTTTACTGAGATAGAATTGATATTTGATGTGGTGCCAGATTTTGCCAAAGCTGTCAGCAAAGGCCATGGGAGTCAGTTATGGATAAAAACAACAGGCTTTCATGATTTCCTAGCTTGTGCTACCCAGTTGTGGTAAAACATTAGAGAGGAACTGCAGTCTGCTCACATAAATTGTAAGGAAAACATCTTTGCCATTCTGAAGCTTCCCTCCAATCACTTTGCATATTATTTTATATATAATGTGATTCTGTACTTGCCAAATATGCTGCAGAAATCTCCCTCCACTAAGTCTGGCTGCAGCCATTTCAACTGTGGGCAGCTGAAGCTGCTGCCTGTTCACAGACACATAGGCACACCTCCAGCTCTGCAGCTCTACAGCCCTGCAGCTCTCACTGGAGCACTCACTGGCCCTCTTATGACTTACCCCCCCCTCCTCTCCTGGAAAACTCTCATGAGAGTTAGAGAGAGAGCTGTGCATGATGTCATAAGTCGTCTAAGCACTCAAGCCCAATGACTAAAGATTGTTGTGAACCTTGGGGCACAGCATCCAGCATGGGCAAACACTAAATCCTCCTGATGCCTTCCCATGATGATGTCTCTGATTCCAAATTCAAAAGGGCTCAACTGAACCTGTAGTGTTCATTCAACCATTCTGGGAACATTCTGAGTTATGTACTCTGTATACAAGTATTCAGGCTGGGTTCACTGAGCAGCAAATGATATCACCTGTGATGTATTTCAGTTATCTTGCAAACTTGGTCTGTTAGTGGGTCCTGAGGACTGGAGTTGAGAACCACTTGCCTGGGCTAATGACCAGACAAGAAAGAGGAAGTGGGCTGTATAAGGTATTTACTGGCCAAAATGTTTTTTTTACTATCCAAAGTTAAAACAACAAGGGCAGAAGATTTAATAGATGGAAAGTTTAAAAAATGACTGAAGGTCTGCCTGAAGGTTTTTTTACCTTCGTGCATTTTTTGCATGAAGGTAAAATACCTTCAGTATGCAGCTCCCCCTGCAGCCCCCCAATACTTATTCAAGCTTGATCTCGATCCAGCGATGTGCACGAGAACGGTTACTGTCCCGGCTCTCTGCCTCTTTGGCTCAGAGGCATCAATGGGAGCCATTGGCTTCCACTGCTGTCAATCACAGTCAGTAAGGAGGGAGAAGGACACACAGGGCGGGGCTCAGGATCGAGCACGCATGAGTGCCCCCATAGCAAGCCGCTTGATAGTGGGGCAGTTGGTAGGGGGTGGAGCCCAGAGCACCAGCGGGGGACCTGGGAAGAGGAGGACTGCGAATGCTCTGTGCAAAACACTTGCACAAAGCAGGTAAGTATAACATGTTCGCTATTAAAAAAAAAAAATAAGCCTCTTTTTAGTATCTCTTTAAGCTGAACTATTGAAACTAACCTGTTGTTGATGGGTCACCATACTTTCAACACCATTGCAACACTTTGTGCTGTTACTAGATCTGATTACTTCATTTTCGTGAAGGTAATATTTTTGGCATATGCTACTAATAACTAAAGGTTGTCATAAGCAGCAGATGATCGTGCGTGCCTATGAGTAATTAGGCTTATAGAATATTAAACAGTTTATGTTAAAAGTTAAACTAAACTGTCTCAATCAACATTTACTATTTTTAATACTTATGCTGCTAGCATTAGTAAATGGATATTAGGGCCAGTTCACACCATAGAAACGCAATCCGGATGAGTTCCAGGTGCTTTTTTGCATGCACGTTTTTGATGTGTTCCAGTGCGTTTTTAGTACGTTTTTAATGCAGTCAGTCCAGTGCTTTTTTTCACCCCTCTTTTTTATTAACCTTAGATAAGGACAAGTGTGTTCCAGTGCGTTTTTGGTGCATTTAGGTGCGTTCCGGTGCAGTTTTTATGTGTTTTACAGCGTTCCAGTACAGTCCAGTGCAGGTAAAATGCAGCATATTCTCCTTTTTTTTTTTCTGGAACTGGAACGCACTGGAACTGCAAGCACTGGTGTGAACTATGCCATTGAAAACCATATAACCTACTTTCCATGCGTTTTTGATGCAGAAAAAAAAACGCACTGGACTGCATGTGGTGTGAACTGGCCCTTAAACTTTTTTTTTTTTTTTTACATTTCTTCAGTTGCTTTCTGGTTTCACCCTAAAAACTATAACAGGTTTAGGCAAAGTCTACTGGTGCAAGTTAAAACATATATAATAAAATAATAAAGCTCCGTAACAAAATAAGCAATAATTCATTACTTTATAAAAGAGCAGGAATCTTTATGTTGAAAAGTAACAATGATATCTTTTAGCACTCTTTTTCCCACTAATGTAAAAGTAAAAGAAATTGGATCACTGTAGTCTATTATAATTAGTAAATATATAAAGCAAATAAAGTAATTAGGCATTTGTCAAATATGTTGGAAAAGCAATATGGAAACATGTAAGTAAAATATTAAGTCCTAACGTCTTTAAGCTAATTCAGATCTCACCAGTCTAGGTAAACAGAGAGACCTCTGATATACCTGGAGGCACCTCTCGGCAAAGTCTACTTGACATCTGTGCTGCAGTGAACATGAGTGGGCTGTGCAATAAGGAACTGTCACTCGGGAGAGAGTTGTGTACATTCCACAGTATACAATGCTCTATCTAATTGACCACTGACAGCTGAGGCCTGGGACAGCGTCATTGCTTCAGGGATGTATAACTAACAAATTGTATGTCATATGCTGAATAGGCACGCCAAACTTAAGGATGGAGGTTGTTTCCGGAAAAAGAAATGTCAAAGCAAAACAAAGTTTGGAAATCGGAGAAGAGTGAAAATAATATATTTGCAGTTTGACTATCTCCAACAACAAAAAATTGTGTATAATCTATAGAACAGTGCAATAGGAAAAGGCAAAACATTTTTTTTTTTTATTTCAAGGAAGGGTTATAACCCCTGTCAGTTTTTTTGGGTTGCCATCTGTGTCCCATAAGGAAGGGTTCCCTTCACTTCCTGTCCCATAGCCAAAACAAGAAGTAAGAGAATCCTGGTGTGTCACCCAGGTCACCAGAACTAGAGTCCGCATTGGAAGATTTCTACTCTGTTATTGTTCTAATGTCAACTCACAATTTTGGATTTTCTTTTACTTTCACGAATAACGGTAGACAGGATTATTAGAGAGAGTGAATCTCCCTAACAGGGGCACAGACAGCAATAAAAACTGTCAGGTGTTCTAATCCCTCTCCACTCTATCCAAAACTACAAAAAAAAAGTTTGGCCTTGAGTCACACCTTAATATTTGAGAGTTATGCCCTGTACACACAGTCGGACTTTTGACCGGCCAAAATCACATCGGAATTCCAATTGGATTAAAAGAGAACATGTTCCCTATCTAAACTCCGACGGAATTCCTAGGAATTTCCGATGAAAAAAGTCCGATGGGGCATACACACCGTTGGAATATCCGATGAAAAAATTCCGTCTGACTTTTTCCATCGGAAATTCCAATCGTGTGTACAAGGCATTAGGCATTTATTTGGAAGGGAAAAGTCAACATACTAACATGTCACTGCACTGAAATATGGTGCAGGTAATTAAAACTTGTACAACAGAACCCAACCACAAATATATGGACCTGAGTGCTTAGTGCAGATATTACAACATTTATGTCATACTAGTAAAAATGGTATTTGTCTCTGCTGTCAAGGATCTCAGAGGAAGCTTCACTCATAAAGGGCAATGAACCAGATGCAAGACCAGGCTCCTTCACCTTTACGCCCCTCACTTTACTCATTGGCTGCTATGGCAGCCATGCTGTCCATTGAAAGGCTGCCAACATTTAATTATTATGTACTAGAAGACAAGCTTAGTTTCAATGACGAGAATACAAGGCTTAGGACCTACAGTATGTGAACAGGCTTTGGACACATGTCAACGGAATTAGTCTGACACTGCCATCGTTCAGACTTCAATGACAAACATTTTTGACCTGCAGTTGACCTTCTTCCAAATTGCATTTGGCCTGCTTCAAGCGGGTTTTGCATTCCCATAGACTTGTATATGAATCCCATTTGAAGTAAACAAAAACCCATCAACACAAGCCTTAGACTCCATTCACACAGGGGCAACACGACTTCCAGCGCGACTTTGGGAGGCAACTTGGACACGACTTGAGTATGAATCACAGCGCGACATGAAGCTACTTACAAGGCAACTTCAAGTTGCCTCCAGGACAGGAGACATTCCAGTGGCCAATCAAACAAGTATCAGCTCTGTGGGAGGAAGGGGGGAGGGAGGGGTTTGCCTGAGAAATGTATGTTCTCTTCCTGGAAAGTTGCTTCTGTTAAGACAGGGGATCCGACTCAATGGGTACAGGTCGCCTAGCAGTCACCTAGAAGTCGGAATGAAGTAGTACAGGAACCTTTTTTGAAGTCGGAGCGACTGCAGTAGTGTGCATTAAGACAGCTCCATTCACTTACATTGATTTTCTCATGCAGCGCGACTTGAGGCGACGTGAGGCGACTTGGGGCGACTTGAAGTTGGATCCAAAGTTGCCCCTATGTGAATGGGATCTTAATACATAACATTAAGGATTAGGGAGTAACAAGGTTACCAGCATACACCATTGTACTGTTAATTTGGAGAATTGTATAACTTGTTTTACTTGTATTCATGAGCAGAGCACCAAATAATATCCATAAAAATGAGTAAACATACTGAATTAACCAAAGCCATAGAATATAAAATATCAGAGACCCTGATATTTTTAGAGTGCCAAACAAGCAATTCAAGTTTACTGCATTGCAGACATCAAACAAAATTGTAATCAGAATTTCAAGACAACCTAGAGAAAATAGTTCTAAATACCAGTGCTTCCTACCTTTTAATCCAAACTTGGAATGTCTTCCAAACTTCAAGATGACAAGCATTATAACCAGACCAGTGCATACCAATGCTGCAATACCAACAACCACATAAACCTGCAAAACAAAACAAAATGTAAACAATGCAGATTTCCACAACTGCAAAATAGTCCAAACCTTAACCAGCTGACTTCATTTTTAAAAATACTACATTACAATTCTACTTATATACAGATCATATGATAAAATAACGAATATGCCAACACTTCAGCATTTACATTATTATTATTAGTCATTTATTCCTCTTGGTGTAAAATCTTCTAGAACTGTTGGCTAACAGAAAGTTGTTGATCAAATTATATTATTTCTGATGACTTTTTTTACACTGCTATGCTCTATCGAACCTAAGACCCTTTTCACACTGGAGCGTTTTTACAGCGTTTTAGCGTTAAAAATAGCACTATTAAAACGCTCATAAAACACTCTCCATGCATTTCAATGGACCCTTTCACACTGAGGCGTTGCGCTGGTGGGGCGTTGAGAAAAGTCCTGCAAGCAGCATCTTTGGAGCAGCTTTTGGGCGCTGAAAAAAACGCTCCAAAAACGCCCCTCTCCATTGAAATGAATTGAAAGCGCTGTAAATACGCCTGAATAGCGCCTATAATACGCTCTGAGCTGTAGAAAAGTCACATGATCTCCCAAAAATGTAAACATGCAAGCAAAAAAAAAGAGCATCTACAACAGCAGGACTGAAATTGCCCATGCTGCAATAACGCTTGAAAAAGGCTGTTAAAACGCCCGCAGAGTTGCGTTAATTTTAACGCTAGCACCCTAAAAACGCGGTAAAAACGCGGTAATAGCGCTAAAGGCTTTTTAGGGCGTTTTTGCAGTGCCTCAGTGTGAAAGGGCTCTAAGAGTACTCATGTAAATGAGATAATCCAGCATAATGTATAGGCCTAAAACAAGTCTAAGGCCCCTTTCACACTGAGGTGTTTTTTAGGCGTTTTAGCGCTAAAAATAGCGCTGTAAAAACGCCTGAAATAATCCTGCCCCAGCATTCTCAATGTGAAAGCCCTTTCACACTGAGGCGTTGTGCTGGCTGTGCGTTGGAAAAAATCCTGCAAACAGTTTTTTTGGAGCATCCCTGGGGGGCGCATAAAATAGAGCTGTAAAAACGCCTATCCCCATTGAAATGAATGGGTACCGCAAAAAAAAACGTGGTAATACCGTGGTAAAAACGCCCAGAAGCTACGAAAAACTAGGAAGTGCACAGGATGTGATGTAAGGGGGTAGGGTTATTAGCTGACACTAACGCGGTAAAAATGCATAGGCGTTAGCGCTATTTTTTGTGCTAACGCGGTAAAAACGCGGTAAAACGCTAATAATTTTTAGCACCTTATTGCAACGCCTCAGTGTGAAAGGGGCCTAAGCATGCACACTTCTGTACTGGAGCAGTAGGAGTGCAGTGCTTATGCGCCTCCTCAAGCCTGGGCTGTGCAACTTCCTCTCTCTCCCTCTATGCTGCATACATCACCAACCACATACAAATTCCAAAGGCGAGACTGAAACTGATTGACTATGAAAATTAACTTAGCATTGGAAGCAAGGAGCACTAAGTAGGTTCCTCACATTCACCAGCAGGTTTGTATCAGGATCACCATGCTGCACAAAACAGGAAGTGGGATGGCCTGTTGCACTACATCATAAATAAAACTGAACTACTTAGCAGCTAGGTTGTGTTTGTTATACCTTCCATATTTCTGCAGCAACCTCCAAAACCTTCTGGTCCACTGCCAAATCTCTGGCTCTTATGACAGGCAAAGCTTTAGCACTTCCTGATAGTGTTAAACCTTGTCCATCTCTTATAGCCTCATTTGCATTCCTATTGGCCAGCAAGGCTGCTTATTATAGTGATAGGCCAATAGTATGAGGTTTAGCAGCAAGCTGAAACACTACCAAGAGAAGAGTCAAAGCCTTGTCAGAGAAGTCTGGCATTCGGCCATGACAGTGGGGTTTTGGAGGCTGCTTCAGGATTGAGCAAACACTTCTAGGGTTTCCAACCGAAACCCTGAAATGTGTTGTTCTGTGACACATACAGAATAACACATAAAACATTTTTTAGTTTACACATACTGTAATGCTGTCTTCATTCCCTTCATTAGAGAAATCTGTAGAAGTGACTCCATTGCTATTGTCTGTGCTGGTTCCCCCAATATCATTAGAAGTGGTCTCGTAATCTTAAAATAGAGAGAGTGGGAAAGGTACTGTTAGAATACAACATTAATCAATAATTGCAGTACATTTAGCAGCATCAGTTACATTGGATGGATGTATTGGATTGGAACAATGAACTGTATTGTTCATGGCACTGTACATACTATACACATACTGTATCTCACATTTACAAAGTTTATTACCATTCATCTACAGAATATTTCTGACACTTAAATAACACACTAGAAAGGTAAAGTGATATTAAACCCTCCGTTTTTAGCACTTTCACCAGCTGATGTAATCGTTTACTAAGTATTCAGCTTCTTTATCTTCTAATCCTTGGCTATGTTCCTGTTTAAGCTGGTGCCATGACCACTGTCCAAGGTTTCCTATTTCAGGGTGTAACCTTTTTCTTGTAGCATCCTATGGAGTCACCCTTGCATACAGGGACTATAGTTTTGTCTTCCTACCCAATGTGCACCAATAGAAACACACAGCCATATAGCCTAGGATGGTAAGACACTCCCCTGTTCCTTCCTTCCTCACCCTTATCAAAGCTTAGAGACCTGCTGGAGACTGCACTGCTCACTGTTAACTCTTTCCTGTAAATCCAAAAAGTCCAGGGAAGCAGCACAGAGAGCAAGAGCCAACAACATTGAACATTTTAAACTGCAAACTCTGGGGTAGGAATTTTTTAAAACAGCATTTACTGTGTAATGTTTATTTTAGTGTGCTCAGTGTTTTTAAAGAGAAGTAGGACTAAAGCTTTACATCATTACACTTACTTGTGCTCTACTGTGACCAAGAATCAGCGGACAGTGGGTTAAGGTAGGGTGACCAGACATCCCCGGTTTCAGGGGACAGTCCCCGAATTGAGTACACTGTCCCCGGACCAAATCTGTCCCCGGTTTTGTCCCCGGATGGGATTTGAACAGGGGCTGGGGCAATTTCAAAGACAGTCAGTGCAGAATTAAAAAAAAAAAAATCGGAATTACACACCCCCGCTCCGCCGCTCCTACTAGCTTAGGGGGGTGTATTTTTTTCCATTATCTGTGCCCGTTTCTGATGATCATGTGCTGGTCGGAGCGGAGGGAATATTTATTCAGTTTGGGGTGCATACCCATTCAGCTCCGCTTGCATGTTCTTCTGCCTTGGCTCAAGTCCCGGCCTGCTTATCTTCTTGCCTTCCCTGGCGGAGTGATCTTCCTCCGCTCCCCACCCAGTAGTAGCCTGGGCCCGGAGATTAAGACTTGACAGGCTGTGAGTCGGGCGGCCGCGACGGGCAGAGGGTCACTGATTGCCGCCATTACTAGTAAAAAAAATCTGGTCACCTTAGGTTAAGGCCTACTGTCAGCTGACTTCGCAGAGCTTCCGGCTCTAGAATGATTTCAACCATATTGTTGGGATCCACCCAGATGCTAATTGGTAGCTGGCTAAGAGCCAGAGCTAGTACATTTCCACCCTTTCCCCAGCCTGGCACACCAGTGAGTGCTGGAGAGGCAGAGCAGAGAGCGGTGACTGACAGTCACCGCTCTCTGCTCAGAGCTGACCAAGAACTGAGCTAACAGCTGTCTTGTGATCACTCAGTTCTCAGGCTTAGAGCCAGTAAGTGACAGCTACAGTATCACATTGATGCTGCAGCATGGAGGTGAACATGCAGGTTTGTTTTTAAACAATCCCAAGCTACTTCTTCAAGCTAAAAATTGCTAAGGGTTACTACTTGAAAGAGTCTGTAAATGAATGCTTGACTCTTTCAAAGCTAAAAACTGTGCAAATGTTTAAAACTAGTTATGGAGGGAAGACAATTCAGTAGCTTAGGATGGTACAAGAGGGAATATACTGTAAAATATTCTATGTATATCCATCTTGCTTTATTGACCATATTTATGGTCATCTCTCATGACATGCTTGGCTCAACTGATACTACCAAAATCAAACAGATTTCCTAAAACAAGTAAAATCAGTGGCCATTCATTTAAATTGACTAGTAACTGGTGCATTTCAGTATGTACAGGGGAGAACTTGATTGTGAAAAACAAAGTATAATAAAATAAATAGTCAATATTAATGAGTTATTGCACTGTGTGGGTTAGTCAGTCACTGCATGTATAAAATTTTAAGAAAACACCAGATTACATGTTGAATTGTATCTGAAAATATACCTTTCATGACATATCGGGAAGAGACTTACTTAATGTTATGTGCTCACTGCTCAGTTTACAATGCACAAGTCTGAACAGCATTGATAGGGAGGAATAAAATACACAATAAACACTTATGTCCTGGTACAAATGGAAAACTGTAAATCATTTTGCTTTAATGTCATGATGCATTTATATAATTTATTCCACTGTGTCTATGAGAAAGTAGTTTGGCAACAGGCAAGGTTCCAAATGTAGCCAAACAAAATCTAGACTTTTTCTGAGGCAAAAGCATGAACTAAAGTACAGTGGTAGCTTTTAAAATACAATGAAGGGATACAAATGCTCCCTAGGGTACATTAAGGATCTGTAAAGCATTGATGATGGTACAGTGCAATGATTTTGGGGTTGCTGCCATGATGACAATTTTCTAAC